>OY101448.1:131195984-131548484 GCA_956483635.1 Panzeria rudis
ATTATTATTAGATTCTTTTATATATAATAGCTTTATTTATTGTGTTTAAAAGTTTAAAAGCTAGAAATTTGAATATTTCGAACCTTTTTTGCTTTCATTTATTTATTTATCATTTGAATCACATGTTCATGCTTACTGGTTTTTACTGGAAAATTTTGTACAGTAAAAATTGTAAATACTCGAACGCAGCTATTAACCATTTTGATTTTCTTTTGCACACTAACCACATAAACGGTGGTAAGAAATCAGAATATCCTAGGCTTACTTACTTCGTTAAAAAAAAAATAAAAAACCATTACAAAACCATTAGCTCCTATATACTTCTTTTTGGTTTATGAAAATAATGTACTTGATGATACATTATTTTGAATTTTTATTACAAAATCGTTATTTTTCAACCCAGGTGCATACAATTTTGTGAGACATGTAGTTTCATCAACAGAATCGTAATCAATCAAAAACGCGATTTAGAATTTTTTGATGATACGTTGTTTTGCATTTAAGGTGACGATATATATGTTTGCTGATCTTTTTGGGATTTAAGTTTTTAAATTTATTATCGCACTATTTCCCAAAACTAGTATTTTACTTATTCAGTAAAATAATAATTGTTTTATATCGTTATTATTATATTGTTATATAATAACTGCCTTATTTATAAAAAATATGTAATGAGTTTATTAAAGGTTTATTTGACAACTATTGTATGGAAAGTTATCAAATAAACTCTTAATAAACTCTTAATAAATAAAGCCGTAAGAGTTTATGAGAAACTTTTCCAACAAAAAAAATTATATTTTGCATTAATTAAGTTATGATTTTTTGTGAGATTTTGCATTAATATATTTACATCGGCCATATTTATATTAACCATTTGACCTCGTTTATTTTTTGGTTTTGTAAATGCTTCGAAAGTTATGGACCAGCCCACTTTAGTTTCATAAATCACAAAAGTTATGTAATTTTTACAATTATTATAAAAACGAATGCTTTAAAGTTTAAAGGCAGAATAAGAAAGTTCTTGTCTTTTTTGAAGTATTTAGATATCTTGAAGTATTTTGTATCACTTTGACACTCATATATTATTTTATTTTCTGAAAAGTGTGAAGTATGACCAGCAATATGTTTGATTTCTTATTCAAAAATATAAAATTAGTTTCTATTTGGATGCTTTTTGGAAAAATACCAAATGACACTTTTCACACCTTAGTTCTTAAACAAACATAATTAAAAATAAAAATTTAATTTTCTTTGCGAGACAGGCGAAACATAAATCTTTAAAACAAGTTAATACTTCAGCAGTCTAACATAAACAAAATTTAAATAAAATGTACACACATTTTCCTAAAATAAAAATGTCAAGAAAAGCAAGCAAATGGCAACAAAAAGCGACTTTAAACAGAATGTTAAAATGAGTTTTTTTTTCAAAGCCACATACAAAAATGGTCTTATAAAAAATAGTATCACAGGTAAAACAGTTGAGATAAAAGCCCACGATGAATTTATTTAAATGGCTTCAAAATAAAAATTTTCTTTATGTAGATTTATTTTTATTTCTTCAAATAAAGTAAGTACGTGGCAACAGCAGACCACCAAAGCCAAGACCCTCCTTATCATGTTTTGATCAAATTAAAATAATTTTATATTTAAGCACCTGTTATTGTGCTCTACAAGTACAAGTAAAATAGCAGTTGTGTTTGAGTATATCTTTTTTTTTTTTTTGCCTAAACAAATATTTAGTTTTTCTTACACAATTTCTGTGCCGGTCCTACTTTTCCTTTCATTTTTTTCTTAATTTTTTTCAACTTTTTGTTTCATTTTTTACCTTTTTATAAAAACTGCAACAAACAAAGCTTACAGGACAGCTGCAAAGAAAAATTCTTCAGTTGTAAAAGGTTAGTAAACATTGTGAATTCGATATTGGGTCTAATGAAGAGTTTAGTCCATTTAAACACAATTTCACGGATAGCGAAAATATCTCTTTAATTGAAAATTTTGTATTTTAAACTAAGATCGATTTATAATATACATAAATTGTAATATACACCAAAAAATATCAAAAATCCTTCTGTAAGTACAATTATAGACATAGCCCTTTCCGTCCCTTCATACACAAATGTGTAGAAAAATTTAATTTCCCGGTTCGCCAACTCGTCGTAGAGAACATTTTCATCAACGGCTACTTTAGGATATTTCGACATTTGTCATGCATGATATTTGTCGATTATAGTTTCTTTTAAGACAATCTAAAAGAAACCGTACTCAAAGAATGGATAAAAGAAAAACTACTCAACTGGTCATGCCAACTAGCCAAATGAACTTCTTGTGGACATTGTCGCTCAGTATGTCACCAGTTTGAATCATTTTAATACATTCCTGCTCAGGAATGCAAAATGAGATTTTAAAATTGTACTAATTTTCAAGAAAAATTGTACTTTTTTTAGTCCGATAGTACTAAGTTATTGTTCTCTTATTTTAAAATATTAACTATTTATTATTTTCTTCAGGCTCAAGGACCTTGAGCCTGAAGAAAATAATAAATAGTTACAAATTCTAAGGTCGAAAAAATTAATTAACATATTTTAAAATGTTTTTTATTCAAAATTACATGTAGATGTGTGTAAAAACAAAAAGACACATTGAAGTAAATTTGAATTAAATAAACGTTTTGTTTACGAGTGAAAACTGAAGTAAAGGCTAAAATCTTGTGTATAAAAATAGCATTTCGGAAAGGATATCCTAACTTCCCCCAATGCATTTCATATGAGGGAGTTTAGGCTCCTTTCTCCCTAAATGTAGAGTTTGGAAAAAATCTCTTTTTAAGTCATTTTGTCGGTAAATTTAGGGACAATTCTATGACTAATCAATTCTACCAATCATAATCTCAAAAACGTCAAAATTTACTCCAAGAGCTGTTTTGGCTCTACTGAAAGTTCCTGCTGGGAAGATAAGGCCCCTCTTCATTAGGATCATCACATATGTATGTAAATAAACTTAACAATAATTATAAATGTTTAATTTCAAAATTCACGCAAAATACTATAAATTATATAGATCTGAATTTAAGAGGATTATTTGGAATATAATTCTTGCTAACAAAATCTTAGTATTTTCTAAATTGTAGCAGCACGAATTAGGTGACTTTAGAAAATCCTTTGTTTGGATTAGATTGGAGATATTCGAAATAAACAGTGTAACTCTCTTTGGTTTCCATTATATTTTGATATCCTTTCCATATTTGCAGTTGAATATGGAATGGATAATATTCCCCTGGCAATTCTCTAAATATCAGTTATTTAGTTCATCTTTCATTTATACTTCCGACCAAAAGGTACATATGTACTCGTTGTTGAAAGACCTAATAATTCGGAATGATTTTTCTTCTTCCGGAATATTCAAGAGAACACTGAAAATACCACATAGCCGAAACCAACCTTTTTAAATTTGGACGAAAAATCGGTCCAAATTCAAACAAACCCCGTCACTTGTAAAAATTTTTAAAAAGTGCTAAATTAGTCACTAGGGTGCTATTGTACTTTTGACTTTCAAATAGTGCTAGAAAAGTAAAATTGTACAAACTTTTGCATCCCTGTTCCTGCTTGCTAAAATTGAGCGAAATTGAGCTAATGAACATTTCTGTTACAATGTCTATTAAAACTTCTTGTATTAAATACTCTCCGAGCGACAAATTCCTCAAATTGTTATTGTAGAACACATGTAAAAAAGAAACAAGCGAAAGGATGTAATGGGGACATTTCTGAGAATGCTGTCACTTACATTGTCATTAGTGAAAATATGGGTGACAGTATCGCTCTTGTTGTCATGTATGAACTTAGCGGTCATTTGTTCGAAAATGTCCTCACTGATCTGTTTGAGCTGTCACCAGCAGTTTATCGATGCTATGCTTTAACATTATCATGCATCGGTCTTGCAAGATTTCTGAAAGACATGGTCAACCAGGTAATGTTGAAGAAACATATATTAGTGTCTTATTTTTTCTTAATGTTTGAAGTAGAGATGGGCACGTGTCGACATTTTCCAACACGACACGATACAAGCACGATTTCAGAATGTCCAACACGTACGAAACACGCACGCCCAAAAAGTTTCAAAACACGAACTCAACACGCAGGAAATCAATCCAAAAACAAACAAAAAACAACATATTTATACAGGGTGTTTTTTTTAGAGGTATAGAACTTCGAATTGAAATAAAACACAAGAAAATCGTTTTAATGTCCATCAATTTGGCTTTATTGGAAGGATAATTTTATGCCATTAATGTTTAAATATGATTTCGGGCATGTGGCCGCCGCGGCTGGCTCGAATAAAGCCAATTCTACAGGTCCAATTTTTAACCACTTTTTCGAGCATATAGGGCCGTATGTTGGGAATAACGCCACGAATGTTGGCTTCCAAGTCCCCTAACGTTTCTGGTTTGTTGGCGTAGACGAGCGACTTCACATATCCCCAAAGAAAATAATCCAATGGTGCCAAATCACACGATCTTGGTGGCCAATTGACAGGTCCATTCCGCGAAATTATGCGCTCATCGAATGTTTCCTTCAATAAATCGATTGTGACGTGCGCTGTGTGGCATGTAGCGCCGTCTTGTTGGAACCACAACTCATCCACGTTCATGCCATCCAATTCGGGAACAAAATAGTCGGTTATCATGGCTCTATACCGGTCTCCATTAACGGTAACTGACTCTCCAGCATTATTTCGGAAGAAGTATGGCCCAATGACTCCACCAGCCCATAGAGCACACCAAACAGTCAGTTTTTGTGGATGTAATGGCGTCTCAAGGGTCTCATGTGGATTCTCTTCACTCCAAATGCGGAAATTTTGCTTGTTGACGTAGCCATTCAACCAAAAATAAGCCTCATTACTGAACAAAATTTTGCGGTGAAAATCAGCATCGAGATCAATCTCATTTTCGGCCCATACACCAAAATCACGACGCATTGCATGGTCTCGCGGCTTTAATTCTTGCACAAGCTGGATCTTGTAAGGTCGCAAGCCAAGATCTTTGCGCAAAATCTTCCATAAAGTTGATGGACAAAGCTCCAATTGATTCATTCGGGTCCTCTTCAACACTTTGCTCTACAGCGGCAATTGTTTCTTCGGTGCGCACTGTTCGACGTCTCTGCGGATGCGTATTATCACATAGAGTAAACGTAGTGCGAAAACGATCCATGGTTAACCGAATTAATTGCTCTGATGGACGATTATGTCGACCATAAAATGGACGGAGCTTGCGGTAAACTTCGCGAACTGAACCATTATTTTCGAAATAAATTTGCACGCTTTGCAAGCGTTGTTCTTTTGTCAACCTTGTCATGATGAAATGGCAAACCAAACTAAATATTAATCACTTGACAGCTGACAAAATGGCCGCCAGTTAAAAAAGTGATGCCAACTTAAAGTTCTATAGCTCAATAAAAAAACACCCAATATGTTCAAAGACACATTTTTCTTCTATTTTAACGTTTCATGTTCTATTTGTATTTGTATTCACATATTTTTGTTGAGAAACAGTAACTTATCAAGACTTTCGCTCAATAAGCCTGTGGAGCAATCTTTTGCATTCATACATATTTTAATCTGAAAATCGTTTCGCGTTTTTGTTCGTGTCAAGTTTTCTCAGCACGACATGACACGTAAACGACCGAAATCAGATTTTATGTCACGAACAGTTCGTGTTGAGTCGTAAGCGTTCGTGTCACGAAAAAACACGACACGCGCCCATCTTTAGTTTGAAACCTCTCAATATTGTTTGTTATCTCTTTTTTTGTTTTGTAATAGTTTTTGTATGGCCTACTTTCGTATCTGTGTTTACGCGTGCAAGAAAGGTGAGTAAATAGGTTCCTACACATATGTGTGGTATGGGTTTTTACTAGCTCAATTTTCGGTACATTTGTGTGAAATATTTTTTTATTTTGACCAAGTGAAGTCCCAAGACACACATATGTGTATGTCCTGTTTCTAAGGACATGGACATAAAAAATATATTTTTATGGCTTTTAGGACAAATAATCAATTACTGAAAATTTCGTTGAAGCGCTCCAATTTTGAAATTGCTTGGGACGGAAAGGTATAGGAAAGAAACGGTAATCTAGACTAGGAGACTAAAGTTCGTAACGTAAACTTAGACGACAGAGAACCTGGCAGAGAACCTGGACAGAGAACCTGGCACTTTTACATATTTTTGATTAGGAAAAAATTCTGCTAATACAGTGACGGTAACTTGTTAACATTTTTGCTCTAGTTAAGTGATTTTTTCTCCTTTCACCGCTCATGATGCGGAATCATATTCTGCCACTACCATTTTTACCAGTCATAGAATAAGTGCGTTGAACACAATTCGTAATTAGTTTTTAACAGGGAATATTCAGAAAGAAGAAGATATAATTAATATTCCAAGGTACAAAGGAAAACAGACATCAAATAATTTTAGGTTTGGTGTTTTCATACGCAATTTCTTTTTAAGTTTAACAAGTCAGTTTAAAGTTGAATAATTACTATTAATTACTTCTCAAATTCTTTTCAGACGAATGGAACTTTAGCCCCTACCCAATAAATCATCCACACTAAGTCTGGTAGTTTTTTTTTGTTGGTGGCATTTGTTCTATAAAAAGACTGTGCTTTATCTCGAAATTCAACATCATATTTTGCAGTATTTTATATTTATTTTTCTTTTCTTTCTCTTTTTATTTTTGTTCTTTTACTAATTTTTTTAGCTTGAATTAATATTAAAGACTTTTTATTAATTTCAGTTTTTGCGTTATCACTCGCACAGAAAAAATTGCAAACGAAAAGAAACCGAAAAAAACATATTTATTTTAATTTAAAATTATTATTAAACGGAGATTTCAAATCATGAAGAACCAAGTGTGTTTTGAAATGTTTAATGCGTAAAAAAAATTAAAAAAAGAAAACTTTGTAAAAGAGAAACATGTTAAGGTCAGTGTCAATAAATTTAAAATGAAAGTGGACAGACAACAGATTTGTAGCAAAGTGAAACAATACTCTTTTGAATCCTTAAGGTAAGTGAATTTATCTTTTGTTTGTGTTTTTTTAATTTTTATGTAGAATAAGAACAATCTTAAAAAAACTACACTAAGGATGTCAAAGACTTCTATTCACTTCACAAAATTTAACTGAATATTAGTACAAATAGTGCTTCTTTTTGACATATGCTTACTGATCCTTTTTTTAATAATGCGACGGAGTTCGCAGACTAACGAAGAAGACAAACAATTGAACAAACAAATCTTTGTTTTTCGAAATAGCCTCCTACTAACTTTATCTTGATTTTGTTTCAGTTTATGGTCAAACGGAGTATAAAGGCGTTTAGTGGGATACAAAAACCAAAAGAAATTTACTTTTTTAGGCAATATCTTTTGGACTTGTTACTCGTTTAAACGCATCTCTACCCCTTTCAATCATCAATTCTAAGAAAATGAAGCCACAAAGTTTTTGTATATATCCCGTATTATAATATTTTCCTCAAAAAAATCTCTTTTTAACATTCCAATTTAAATTCTTAATTTTATTAAAATTTCGGAATTCGTATTATACGTATTATATGTGGAAGTCGAATTTTTTACTACAAGTTGTCATAGAATTAAGAAAACAAGTACAACTTTTCTGTATTCTATGGCAATTTGCTTTAGTCACAAATTCGACTTCGACAGAATTATTTTAAGCTTAAAAATTCCCAGGATTTCTCGCAAAAATGTCCGGTGTTATTGGATTGAAAATCGGAGGGAGCTCCCGAGAATTCCCGCTCAGGGAAATCCCGTGGATATCTCTAGATCCCAGCAATAACAATTCGTATATTGTAATCGCTGAGAAAGTTCGATATATATCAAGAGAAGTCATCGCCGATACCAAAACGCCGTAGAATATCTAGAGCCAACACTTTACTTTCGCAGAACTGGCGCACAGAAAAAACTAACTGCCAGGCCCACTATGTCGACGCGATTCTTTCTTTCTTATAATAACATATAAAACAAAAACAAAATTTTAGAATTTGTTTTTGTTTTAAATGTAATTGTGGCGAAAGAAAGAACATGTCGACATAGTGGGCCTGACAGTAAATTTCATTTTCAGTAAATAAATTCAATGAATTAGTAAGTAATTTGTCTAGAAACGGACTTACAAAGAATATTGTAAATACAAACAAAAATGTAAAAAACCGCGGTTTTAAAAATTCTAAAGAAAATAATTAACTGAATTAAATAAAAATATTTACTAGATTTCCTGCAATATATCAAACAATGTTTTTGTCTGAGTTTATAGAACAGTTTGTTGTCTAAAAATACTTACAAATTCTAAACAACATAGTATATTGAATCAAACAAAAAGATTTGCTGAATTTCTTGTAATATGTATATAAAACAAACTTTTTGTTTGAGACAATAACAACTTTTTTTTAAATATTTTTAAGTTTTAAATAATAGCCTAGCAAAAACTCATTACCAAACAACATACTTGTCAGCTACAAACTACATACCGTCTGAACTACTTGACAGTAGTTGATAAATTACTTAAACAAACCATTTATTCTCTTATTGGCAGAGTAATAGTGTATCTGCTTATCACACAGAAAAATAAAAAATATCGAATTTGAAAAAAAATTTAAACGCAGTTTCAAAGCGGACAAATCACTTTTTTTAAAAATCAAATTTATTTATCACTATGTTACCTGGTTCAGAAAATATGGCCTTTTAAACACTGAGAAAAAATTAGCTTGTAATTGTTTATTGATTTTTATATCAAATTTGGTTTTCGGACAAAGTAACTTTTTATTTTCAAATATCAGTAATTTATTCAGTTAAGAACCTAAACTAAAAAAAAGGTTCCAGCTAAATTTAACTGAAAGTTAAATTTTTAGTTTAATATTTTAATATTTTTATTGTTAACGGCCCTTAGAGTTGTATTTCATTTAATAGTTATTGATATTCAGTTTTTCCTTTGTCTTGTATTAAGCTACTTTTTATTATTTCTCTATTCTATTAAATTAACACCAAACTCAAGCCAAAATAATTAAAATTTCTTTGGATATAAAAGCATACAGTTCGACTAAACTTATAACTTAACTGGTAAACTATTTTGTTTAATATTTGTTAGTATTTTTTGACTAATTTTTTTATAAATTCAATTTTCACGAAAAAGTTGTATATATAAGAATTCAAATCACATTCAACAGAGCCACCTGACAAGTGGTGATATAGTGTTATATCAACTTTTTTAAACTGTTTTACTTTATATATTTGCTATTTCAGTTAAGGTTTACAAGCGTGAATACAGAACAAACAATTTATTTTTTCATTTTTTAAATCTTTGTAGAGATACAAAAAAGGTATACCCGAGACCCCTTGAAAATTTAGTAGAATCTTAATGTAGATATAATAGAGTAATATTGTTTCAAAAATTAGCTGCGTAGACTTGCGTATGCTACTTTTACATCAGTTTTTCTAACTATATCAAATTTTCCTACTTGTTTGTACTTCTATATGATTTTGCTTCCGAAACCACTTGGTATTAAATTAAAATACTAATGAAGTACTCATTTTAAATTTTAAGAAACATTTTTAATGCATTTTGAAATTTGAATGCACTTCCCGTTTTATTTTGTAAAGCATTTTTGAATTTTTAAAATTGGCAACATATAGCGCCCACTATGTAAAAAATAGCTAATTTATTTACAGACCTTGTTACGTATAGCTTTTTTGTGGATCAGACTATTAGTTTGGAAGATATAAGTTTTCCGACGACTAAAAAGTTTTATCGGTAAAACTGGTCTTATATAACAAAATATAGCGCCCACAGTGTTGAAAATAGCTCTCTTAATTTTACAGAGTTTATAGCCTACACAGAAAAAATTATCATCAAAACATTTTCAAACAAAACTTTGTCTAAAAATAAATTTGATTTTCAGTAAATGTTCTTTACATAATTTTATTTAGCACGCAAACACCGAAAACAACAAGAAGAACTGTGTGGTAAAAAAACAACGCCGATGGCGATATACACACAAATAGAAACAACAACAATGATAGCAAAAGGAATGCGATTGTACCAAGTTTGTTTACTGAAGATTTTTGAGTAAATCAATTAGTTAATGCCGTTGCACTACTTAGCTCTCATTCATTTTTTTAGTCTTTGGATTAACATTTAGACTTGAACACATTTAACAAATTGGAATTTCATAAATGCCTAATGGATTATGATGATAATGACCCAGACAAAATTTTGTTTGATATATAAAAAAAATCAAGTAAATATTTTTTTTGATTAAGTAAACTATTTTCAAAGAAATTTTAATTATTTTGGATTGAGTTCGGTTTTAATTTAATTTTTTCAATTAAATTTGATTTTTATTTAGAGATAAATGTGAAGCATGTAGACAAAGAAAATTTTTACTGCGCGGAGAATTGAACTGGACTCATCAGAGTTCTTTACCGTTTAGACCACTCGACCAAAGTCGGTGCTTTGCAGTCAAGAGCTGAATATCATCTACTTTTAATCAATTCATACTATCACTATTACCCCCATTAACACAAAGCTCAGCTATATTGATTTAAACATTAAGTTTATTAACTTTCAGTTTGCCTTAACTTGAACTCGAACTGAAAGTTAACAATTTTCGTTAACAATAAAAAAATTTTGTTAACTTGTGTCATCAACTTTTTTGATTGCCTGAAGTAAAAAATTTTTGGGAAATGCAAAAATTTTAGGAATTTATATAAATTATATCGTGGTTCAACAGCATCTGAGTAGAAGCGCTGCACAACGAAGTGCTGCATTCACATAAGAAGCTTTGAATTTGTTATTATTCTTAAAAGTTTATGTTAAATATATTCAGAATAACAAAAAATTAATTTATTTTCAAATGTCAATAATTTCTTCAGTTAAGAACTTAAACTCAAAAAAGATTACAGTTAAATTTAACTGAAATTGAATAGGTAAATCTGCTTTGTGGTAATGAAATTTTATTTATCAACAGTTAAATTTTGAGTTTAGTGTTAACTGCAGGTTAATATTTTTATTGTTAACGGCCCTTAGAGTTGTATTTCATTTAATAGTTACTGACATTCAGTTTTTCCTTTGTCTTGTATTAATAATAATAATAATATAATATATTCCCATCGATCCTATAAAGAGCATAGGGCCTCAATAAATTGGTTGAATGTACGCCTGTCTTGTGCCATCGCTTTCACCTCACTCCAGCTTTTATTCATGGCCGCTACCTCTGCGTCAATCTGTGTTCTCCACGTGTGAGCAGGACGTCCTCTCCTTCGATTGCCCTATGGTTTCCACTCTATGGCATTCCTTGTAAGGGTATGGCCTTCTAAGGGTATGGTCAATCCACCGCCATTTACGCTTTTTTATTTCAATGCCTATAGGCTGTTGATTGGAATACTCTTGGCCAGAAGATTCTTAAAATTCTGCGACATTGATTTATAAAAACTTGGGTCTTGTGCATGTCTCTGGGTGCAGCGTTCCACGTCTCGCAGCCATAGAGAAGGGTGGATTTTACATTTGCGTTAAATATGTTTAATTTCACGCGCTGGGAAATTGAAGACGAACACCAGAGGGGTCTTAATCGGCCGAAAGTTTGTCGAGCTTTTTGTAAGCGATTGTCAATGTCTACGC
The DNA here is from genome assembly GCA_956483635.1 of Panzeria rudis. Classification (NCBI taxonomy): domain Eukaryota; kingdom Metazoa; phylum Arthropoda; class Insecta; order Diptera; family Tachinidae; genus Panzeria; species Panzeria rudis. Next base: position 131,207,652 of record OY101448.1, read on the forward strand.
TTGACCCGCCGTTTTTTGATATTATGCTTCCAAGGTAGCAAAATTGGTTGACATCATCTATCTGAATATTATTAATGTTGAATAAGTCTTGATTTGTCGTGTTGATTCGGAGCGTTTTTGTTTTGTCCGTATTTATTTTAAGGCCCGCTGCTACTGCAGCTTCTGATATATTCCTCAAATTTGTTGAAAGATCTGAGAAGCTGTGCGCTAGAAGACAGATACCATCTGCGTAGTCCAAGTCATTTAGCGACATTGTAGTCCCCATGCTATTCCTTTACCATTGTGCAGTGCTTTTTTCAAAATTGTGTCTAGCACAATGTTAAACAGAAGGGGTGATATGACGCAGCCTTGTCGGACTCCAGTTTCCACTTTTATTGATCTGCTTAACGTTTTGCCATGTTTTATTCGGTAGCTAGCATTCTGGTAAAGGCACTTAATAAGTGATATTATTTTAAGTGGAAAATTTATACATCTAAGTGCACTCCAAATAACACTATGATTTAACTTGTTGAAGGCTTTCTCTAAATCAATGAAGCAAAGATACAGTGGCGTACGCCATTCTACAGATTGCTCGACGATTACCCGGAGACTATTAATATGGTCGATCGTGGATTTATTGGGCCTAAATCCAGCTTGTTCTGGTCTCAGTGCTGGTGTTACCTTATCTGAAATCCTCTTGGCAATTATTTGGGCAATTACCTTGTTTACCATGCATAATAAAGTAATACCACGCCAATTATTTGGATTTGAAAGGTCTCCTTTTTTTTGTATGTTTATTACTATGCCACCTGTTAGCTCATCGGGAAGGGTTTCCTTTTCCCAGAAGATATGGATGATTAGGTGGATTATGTTAGCGCTTGTATAGGAGTCTGCTTTTAGTAATTCCGCTGCGATTCCATCCACTCCTGCTGACTTATTTGATTTGAGAGTGTTGATGGAGTCTACAATCTCATCCATAGTTGGACAAGTGGAGGGTATGTCAGCATCATCTATATGTACTCCACACTCGCAGCTGCTATCAGGAATGTGACCAGTTGAGGTAAGCATGCCACTGTAGAAGTCTACCCAGACATCTAAGTGATCTTCCGTAGATGTTGCAACTTCTCCGTTATGTCTTCTCAACGGCGTACATCTAAAAGAAATCCGCGCCACTTACTGCATATTGCAACATGGTCAATTTTATTCTCTGTGCGTTGGTCAGGTGACACACACGTTACCTTGTGTATTGTTTTATGCAGAAATATTGATCCGCCAACGACCAAGTTGATATATGCGCACATTCCCAGAAAAAGCTCGCAATTTTCAGTTTTTCTTCCAAGCCCATGCGTGCCCATAATTGGCTTTAAGTTGGTGTTGTCTGCTCCAATCTGGGCGTAAAAATCTCCAATTACAATTAATATATCACCATGGTTGCTTTCGTTAATTGCTTTGTCAAGAGTATTGTAAAAGTTATCTTTGACAGCACGTTCGGCGGCATCTGTCGGAGCGTAACACTGAATGCATGTAAGATGTCGCGTTCGCGTTCGGAAGCTGACAGATATAATTCTGTCAGAGAATGGCTTCCAGTTGATAAGGGCCTTTTTCGCTGTTTTTTGTTAAAAGAAAACCAACACCACTGGATTTTGGGAGGTTTCCCGGTTTGCCCGATTACAGTAAGTTGAGGCCATCAGAAGTTGTGTGTACTCCTACACCAGGCCAACGAGTCTCGCAGATTCCTAGAAACAGTAGTTTATAGTTATGTAGCTCTTTGCTGTGCTAGGCGTGATGATTCCAAAAGCGTTGGTACATTCCAGGATCCAAATCGTGTCCTTGATTTCATGCTGAAAGTCGTCAACGGTAATTCGGATTGTTCATTCATATAATTATTTGAGGTTTCGTTAATCATAGGATCTCGGATGAGTAGATGATTAGTCTGCTACAGCCCAGTCTGATGATGGGGCTGCCATCTAAGCCTACAGACTTGCTCTTCATAGTACACGTTTATATAGCGAACCGCTACAAGTACAGACGTCCGCTTGCAGCTGAACCAACTAGTTGAACAAGCGCTAGCCGTTGTTGAGGTATATGTGGTATTGGGGTACATATTGAAAGGCAGTACCCACTCACCTTGTCGATGTTGCGAGGCACAAACATCCGCTGATTGTCCGGGACTGCTTATTTGCGGAGAACCACTTATTCGCAGCTAACCTTCATATCTAAAGGCCGTTCACTATCCGCAGCCTGTGACCCATCCGGTTGCCTTCAGCTCGGCACCTCTGGGTCTTCAATCCCTAGGATTTCCGGCTACTTTTTATTATTTCTCTATTCTATTAAATTAAAACATAACTCAATCCAATATAATTAAAATTTCTTTGGATATAAAATCATACAGTTCGACTAAACTTATAACTTAATTGGTAAACTATTTTGTTTAATATTTGTTAGTATTTTTTGACTATTTGTTTTTATAAATTGAGACAAAAATATTGTTTGATATTTTTCAGAAAGTCCAGAATATCTTCTTGTTTCATTTAGTAAATTGTTTTGTTTACAATTTGTACATATTTCTAGACAAATTGTTTTATAGAGTTAAACAATTTGTTCACTAAAAAAAAGACATCTTTTTCAATGAAATTGTTGAGATATTTTCGTCTAAATTTACAAATTTTCTTGTAGGTCCGTTCCTAGACAAAATATTTACTATTTCTTTGAATTCCTTTACAGAAAATGAAATTTAGTTTTTTGTGTACATCCTTGGCTACAACCTATCTATACATTTTTGTAGATTAAACTATAAGTTTGAAAGATATTGGTTTTTCGAAAACTTAAGAATGACATTGGTAAAATTGGTCTTATACAACAACACATAGCGCCCACTGTGTTAAGATAGGTAACTAATTTTGTACGGACCTTAAAGCCTCCATCCTGCCTATAATTCATCCATATATTTATTGGCGATAAGACTAATAATTTGAAAGGTATTAGCTGTCCCATGACTAAAGAATTTTATCGTTAAAACTGGTCTTATATAATAACATATAGCGCCTACAGTGTTGAAAATAGTTGTCTAATTTAAAAAAAAAATATTATAGCCTACATCCTTGTCTATAACTCATCTATACATTTTCGTAGTTCAGACTATTAGTTTGGAAAATATGGGTCTTCCGAAGACTTAAGAAATTTATTGGTAAAATTGCTCTTATTTAATAACATGTGTTAAAAATAGCAAGTTTATTTCTAGTCCACAGCCTTTCTAGGCATACTTTTTTGTTGATCAGACTATTAGCTTGGAAGATATAAGCTATGCATCGACTAAAGAGTTTTATCGGTAAAATTTTTCTTATATAACAACATATAGCACCCACTGTGTTAAAATTAGCTACCTAATTTTTAGCACACCTTGTAGTTTACATCCATGCTAGTGTGAAAGCGGTCTTACTTCTTTTTTATTTTGTTGTTAGCACATTCTAACTTAAATAACGTCTTAGTATATTTTTTTTATAAAAAATGCAATTCTTTTAACGCACTTAAGCGAATGATTTTCTTAGATATAAAAAATTGTGTCTTTAAAAATTACTCATTTAAGCGGGGAAGGCTTTAAGCTGGCGCATTTAAGTGAAAATATTATAATGCAATATATAGGGATATTATTGTTGCCAGCAGTTCTTGCGCATTAAAACGGGTAACTCATTTAAGTGCGTCTCATTTAACCAGGAACTACTGTATATGCTTTTAAAAAGTACTATGTATTTTAACTTTCTGTAATACAAAATTGTGAAGTGAAGTAAATCAAGGAAATCCCTCTTTTAGATCGATATTTTTAATGCAGATATTTGTTGGCTATATATCATCTTTACAAAGATCACTCAGTAAATAGTGATTGGGTCACAGCTTTAATGATATTGCTGAGGGTCTTTGGTGTCGTATAAAATATATCCATTAATTGTAACAAAACATGAAATAAGTCGGAGAGATCAGAATATTGCTGGCTATGAAAAAACTACTTAATATGATGCAGACTTTAGATCAGATTTCATATCAAGTAGACATAGAAAATCAGTACTCAGAAGTTAAATTAAAGTATTTGTTATTTAAGGACAATAACAAATTACTAACTCTTTGATGTGATACTTTCTTCATAACAATAGTTTTAGTTCATTTTTAATTAAAAACAAAACTTGCGGTAAATTCAGATTTTAAATGTTTTTAATATTTAAACAATAAAAAAGTCTGAAATGCGCTGTAGCTTTAAATGTTTAAAGAGTTTGTGATTTTAATTATTTATTTTTAATTTGTATATGTTAACCGCAAAAATTAATGATTGGCGTTCACAAATTAAAAATCACTCAAACCCGTAAAAATCATTCAAACCATCCCGTAAATCAGATACAGAATGTTTTCATTATTTGTTGTAAATATAATTTACTATCTGAATGAATATAAAAGAATAGTTTGTTAATTAAGTTATACTCATATGGGTTATTTTTTCATGTTACATACATACCTATATATATGTATGCATGTGGTAAAATAAAAATTTTTCCAAACAAAGTTGAATATCATGAGCATCCCAGGGGAAGTACTTCCAAAGAATCATTAAGAATCATTAAGTGAGTATTTTCGACTTACAACAGCCTGATAAATAATTAAAAAATTATTTCACTTGAGGCTCATGTGATATTTTCGCCAATAGGCTGACTTCCAAAACGTCAGTTGCTTTATGTTTTAACAAGGCATATTCTTTCATAACGTGGCACACTGGGCTCGATTGTTCTTAAAGTAGCGATTAATTAAAGGAAGGATGTAATTAATGATATAATTTATTTTGTAGATTAAATGTATCCCACCCAATTAGTTTTAAAAACAAAACTTAAAACTTTTTTACCGATTTTTTTTTAAATTTATGTACAAAGATATGTTTACGGAGATATAACAACTCAAATCGACAAAAATTAATGCAATAGTGGGACTACCGAGCAATATCTTAAACATTTGCAGATTGAATCTTAAAGATGTTAAAGATGATAGACATACGAAATTTAAAATCTTGGGATATACCGGTTTCGATTAATTCAAGGATTAATTCATGAAATAGGTTAGGCTAGGTTATTAGGTTGCCGGTGAAAATTAGAAGGAAAGGGTCCCAGCTCACTTGGGTCCAATAATTGCCCCCTTTGTGATACCTGTAAAGAAAAGGAAATAGAAGGGGGGAATAGGACAGAATAGTAGATAGCGTGAAAGGAGAGAAGTTGATAAAGAGCTTAGAAGATAGTTAAAAGAAAAGAGACAAAAGTTAGGCGTACGGAATTCCGTGCAGGAAGGGTCGTTCATGAATTAAAATACAATTAGGGTAGTCAGCGAGTGAACCACCCGCTGCTCCTGATGAAGGAACTTTTGCTCTTGAGCTCAACTTCTGAGAACTCGGAGAGGCTATCGAAGAATCTTTTGCCCAGAAGGCTAAGGCGCTGGTCCTCCAGCGCTGGGCGAAGGCGTAAAAGGTTCATTATATCATCTTCTTCTTCTACATAATTACAGCTTGAGAAGTAATCATTGTAGGGCATACCCATACGTCTAGCGTGGGTTCCAAAAGTGCAGTACCCCGTGACCGTGGACATGAGGCTGCGCAGGTGTGGTCTTGTGAAATTTAGAAGTTGCTAAGTTCTGTCTGAGTCAAGGCGAGGCAAGATTGTTGTCGCAGTAGAGCAGGTTGTTTCATTGCACCATCTGGTTTGAGCGAACTGCATGAGGGCAGTATCAATTCGTCTCCAGCAAGATGAGAGTGGGAGACCGCAGAGACTGGCTATCGGTTATGGTCTGGACATCACTATTTGATATCCGGTAAAACCTTAGGCAGTACATTGCTCTTTTGATGGCAGATATTTCTGCTTGTAGCATGCTTCATTCGTCCGGGAGTATGAAAGACATTCTGATCCCGAACTCCGCGATGTAGACACCCCCGCCAACTCTCGTTCACCATTTGGAGCCATCGGTATAGATGTGTATGGGCCCGTGTGGTGCTGGGGAGAAGTCCGCCATTAATGAGTATCGAACTTCTCTCCTGAAGGAGGGCTTTGGAGTGCAGTAGTCTATGTGACCTGGAATAGTATCAGTAGTCTCTAAAATGCTAGCATGACCCCATGGTCTATGGTTCCATGCACCGATCGCGTTCAAATCGTGCCTGTGCCTTATTTTCTATTTTGTGTTGTCTCTCTTTAGTTGTTATGAGTAAGTTTATTGTACTGTTATATATATGAAATGACACTACTAAATAAATGAACAAAATTGAAATAAAGAGCACTGACTTAAAAAAATTTTTATTTTTCGACAATCACTTAAAAAATTGCAACAAAATCTATAGTTAAATATTTCGTATTCATATTTGTTCTACAATGAAATAATTGATTTTAAATTTTAGAATAAATATTTAAAAAAAAAATAGTTTTTGCTTCTACTGAAAATTTGTAAATATTGAGTTGACGCTCTTTAGAGGAAATACTGCGATATGTATGTATTGTATTATTTAAAAATTCTATGTTTAAGCCATTTTAGTCTTCATCGCCACTACACAAAAAATTTAATTTTTAAATTCAACCACAAAATTCCCTGAATCAAACGTATTTTTTTTTTACATTAGGTCCTACAAAGAAATTTGTAAATTCAAATTTTTAATAACATGTTTGATAACATGTTTGAAAAAAAATTCTGATTTTTTAAATAAAAAAATTTTTTAATCAAAAAATGTTTTACAGATCAAACAAGTTCATAATATTATCATGTTGCCAACATTGGCGATAGCAAAAATGAAATGAAATAACAAGTCAATTAAAATTATTAATCAAACAAAATAGAGACAATAAGGCATGTTCTGAAAATCACATGACATAAATCAAATTTGATTTTAAAATTAATAATAGACCTGCAGACGTTTTTCAAATCATATACAATAATTTTCTTTCAGAAATGATATTTGATGCTCAATACAATAGAAAAATAAAAAAAAATTAGAGAAAAAATATCAGCATGACCATTATTGATTTTAAAATCACATGTGATTTTCAGAATATGCCTGAATAATAAAAATTTAAAATCAGTTTCAAAAACATGTGTGTTTAAAAAAAACCCTATCATAATTTTTCCGGTGTACCATCAAGATGATGTGAATCATCGTCATTATCACTATCATCATAAGAAAAATATATGAGATCATTTGGTAGTATAAACAAAAAAAAAATAGAGTTAGGAATCCAAGGTTTAATTCTTTGACGTTGCCTAACGGAGTTAAGAAAAAAGTTGAATTTGAGTTTTTGATTAGGTTTACCTAATTTTTTTCCCCCTTTTATTTGGTATCAATGATTTAAATCTAGCACAACTGCTTCTAATCATAATCATTTGCTCTTCAGGCAATAAGTCAGCAAATGCATATTAAATTAAAATTAAATAATATTCATTTTAAAATTACAAATTTTTTTCTTCCATTCATTTACAGCGATAATTCCAATAATATTGTAAAGTTCGAGGTGAGATATAAAATAGTTTTGGGGGTTGTTCCTAAAATAAAACAGATTCGATTACGCTATATGTTGCAAAACAGACCACACCCAGTAAAAAATTTTCATGTTTTTTGAAGCACTAAAAAAATAGAGCGCTTTATAGTTCGCTTTAAAATATGAGCTTGTTCAGAAGCTGTTTCATAGCGTCACATCAATGCAGGTTTTGAAACGAGAAAAGTATTTGCTTTTTACTTATACAAAAGCTTCATACACAAGCTATACAAAATAGCTGATTTTATAGTGCTGATCGAAACCAGGGTTTTAAGCAAGAATGAAGAGTAAGGTTATTTGAGTTTATTGGTGCCGTTTTGCAACCGTGTTTTTGGTCGAGTGATTGGTACGTTGGACTTCAAACCTGAAGGTTCTTAGTTCGATACTAGTTGAAGTTAAAATAACAAACATTGAGCAAAAATATGAAATTAATAAAAATAAATAAAGAAACGAAGAAAAATTCAAAATGGCGCCAACGACGACAATCCACATGAACCATTTTTTTTATATTTATTTTCTGTTCGAGTGCTGAAAATGTTGATGACTTTCAGCGCTTCAAAAGCGCTTTTGAGAGCAAAAATGTAGTACTCCAATCCGAGAACTCGCCATACAAAAATCAGCAGCGATATCAGCAGGTTTGTCAGCGCTACTTTTATTCCATAATAGTAGAAACCTGCTTTATTGGAAGCAACTTTTTTACTGGGCACTTATTAAAAATACATACAATTTTAAAACAACAAATTATAACACTGGAAGACAACAGAAAAACCCCTACTAATAACTGGACTAAATATGTGTGCGTGAAACACTTTATATACGAACGTTCTATTGTCTTTAATCAAATATGGAAACTTAGTGCAATTAACACAAAATATTGTACGTTTGTTATTATTGACAAAAAGAAGGGTTTGAGTATTATATAACTATAGAACCTGTGTTTTAGTTTTTTTCTGACTGTATTTCTCTCGTGAGCGTGGGTGATAAAACGTCACTTACACAGCCAACCTCATAGGTAATCTAAACGCTTCCACGGCAAGAGCAACAACAGAAAAAAATTGAAATAATGATAAAAGCAAAATAATACACATTACTTTTGTAAAATAATAGCACAAAATATTAAATATCTAACAAGTTTGCTATAAAATTGCAAACTTTTTTTCTTGTAGTTTCAAGTGGAGACTCCACACTTTATAAAACTCTTTATTTCATAACTAAAGCTCCAGAAAGTTATTGAAGGTTCCATAAAAAGAGATATATTAAACTTTAAAATAGGCGAATTTGAATTTTTTTATATCTGTGACATGTGTATATCATAAATTTTATTCATATATCTAATATTCGAATTAATTTTTAAAAATATTCAAGAAAAAAAAATCACGAAGTCTTATTCGCATAATTAATATTTTTATATAGGGGCATGTTTTGAAAATCACGTCATTTCAAATCACGTGATTTAAAAAACAAACTATGAATAGCTAATTTGTTACCAGGCTTTTATTGTATCTTAAGTTTTTTTTATTTTTCATTTTCATTTTATTCCAACTTCCAACGCTATAAGCCCGGCAATTTAAGAAAGCAGTTATTTTCCCTTTACTAATATTTTGAAATCACCGTAATTTTACAACTCCTGATTAACAGAACAGGCCGATAGTTATTCTCTCTATTTGTATATACATAGTTCAGTTATTCAATTAACATTAATATTATTTGTAGCAACCATAAAACTGCAAGCAACGTATGAGTAATATTTATTTAATTGGTTAACAAAGTAATACTACTTATACGCTGCAATATACTTACATAATTATTCTTACAAGTTCCCAGTTAGTAAATAAAACAAACTACTGCATCAATTAAAAATTAACTAAATTACACAGAAAAAACTACATCCACATAACAGTATTCTTAAGATACTTACACCTAAATAAACTGCTCAGAAAAAACACATGCACGACATTATCATGTCATTAAATATAATTACATAAAAGTTATTAAACTATAAGTAACAACTTAAAAGGACAACATGTCTAACATCTTGTACGCAACGTATGTGTGAATACGATACAGCCCCTTCTCTATCTGTATCATGTTCGTTATCTTATTCTTCTTATTTAGCACCATATAGTCGTGCAACATTTTAAAATACGAAAAATGTCGTTGTGTGTGTATATTCAGTTGCTTGCTCAAGTATGCATGTTTCCTCTATTTTTTTATATATATTTCCTTTCTATTTCTTGTCTGTCTATTATTCTTCCTTTTAGTTCGTGTACATTTGTCTATTTATAATAAGTATTCTTTACAAAAGTAGCTAGCTGTTTGTCCTAACAAGTATGTGCTAAAGAAATGTTACTAATTAAAAAGATAAATTTTAGAGGTCAAAAAGGTACATCCATTAATATGTAGGTAAGTATGATAAATATAATATTTTTGCTATCTTCAAAATTTACATTTTTCTAAGAAAAATATATGAGATCATTTGGTAGTATAAACAAAAAAAAAATAGAGTTAGGAATCCAAGGTATAATTCTTTGACGTTGCCTAACGGAGTTAAGAAAAAATATTGAATTTGAGTTTTTGATTAGGTTTAATTTTTTCTCTTTTTTTCTCTTTTATTGTGTATCAATGATTTAAATCTAGCACAACTGCTTCCAATCATAATCATTTGCTCTTCAGGTAATAAGTCAGAAAAATGCATATTAAATTGAAATTAAATAATAATGAAAAACTTCAGTTTTTGCTTCACGTCAAAGAATTGCTTTCGCAAAACGTATATTTTTCCTAAAATGCACAATGGGACAGAATAAAAATATTTGGAAAACTATTTAAAGTTTAACAATCGAAAATTTTCAATTTGGAACGATTTTCCGTCATCCCACGTCAAAATTGATTTGTAAACAGACCGGTTTCGGCTATGTGCCATATTCATTGTTCTATTTTCAACTCAGACGGAAGAACTTCACAAATTTTTTTTATATTCTTTTAGATTTTGCTTTTTAACTAGCAAAGAAAAAATTTTGTAATTTGTATGATATTTAAATTCGATATCTGGAAAATAATGGACCAACGTTTTGAAAAATTGAGAAATTAAAATTTTCAAACTATAAGAGCTAAGTGTACAGCCGAACATTTGTCTTTTAGATCTTATTAAGGGCTACAATATAGCAAAATCGGATAAGAAACAAAAAAATGGCAAGCACTAAAAATTTACTTAAAGACAAGTAATTGATTTAGCTGTACTGTAAAGTACTAGAGGCGGTCTATAGTTTGTATTGAAAATCATGCTGTTTGGTAATTGCAGCACATTACCAAGTTTTTTCTCGGTTACTCGCAATTATACTTTAATTTTATTATTTTTGAAGATGAAACTCGCAATAGCTAAGAAAGAATTTGAGGTAAGTGTCACTACCGTTAATTAATTCCAACTTATACGACAGAACACAATAACTTATGTAGCCAGAAATATGTCATAATAAATCTTTAAATTTGGTCCAGCGAAAACATAAATAATAAATTTAACTACATTCGCTTAAAGTATTTTATCAAGTTTTTTTCATCTTCTAAAAAAACTGAAAAAAGTGTGCTCACATAATATGTGAATTTAAGTTAACATTATGCATATGCACGCTATTAATACTTTTATACAAACATTTACATTAACGTTCACTCTTTGAAATGCGAAAGAAAATAGAAATAAAATAGAAATATATGTACACATCTTTACCAGAAATAAACAAAATAAAAAGAAAAGAAAACAAGGTTATTACTGCCATTTGGACGTGCGAAAATATTTAGTAAAATGTTATGGAGCTTTTTAAGGATCACACACACTCATACATTAAGCGTTTGCCAACTTATACGAAGAGTGACATGACTAACATAAGGAATAAAAAAATCTGACAACAATAACCCATCAAACACACGAGATGAAAATTATTTCAAATCAATTTGTTTTTCTGAAATTGTTCACGTTTCTGGATGTTTTGGAAATTGTTTGAGAGTCAAAGACTTCTCTGCATAAATTGATGTTCCCCAAATCAATTATATTTTTTTCATTTAAAATAAGTATGGACACGTCAAAAATAGTACACTTTTTCACATTGTATATTTTTTGATGGCCCTAATATTTCTCATGTTTGGTATTGTGTTATGCGAAAATTACTTATAAGTTGAAACATTTTATTTCGGCTTAAGTACATTATTTGAATTAATATAAATTCAAAGTATTAAGAGTGCAATACTTAGAATATCTTATCAGATTAACAGAACGTATCAGTACTACTGATTTAGATGGCCACAACATCACCAGCATTTATTGTTCATTTTTACCACTTGTCACAGTGGATACTAGTGAGTAGGAATATAAACTATTTAACCAATTTATTTAACGAAATAATAACTTTCAACTTAATACTATTCTGTTTAAATAAAATTACGAAAGATATTAATTGCAAAACAATTATTTTATCTATAAGTCACTGTCAGTCACAATCTTCTGTCAGTTGTTTTCAATACAAATGTGCTTGTAAAAGTTAGTAATCTATAAAAATGTAAATCAATTTACTTATCTTTGATTTACTCCATATTACCATGCTCCTTGCTATGGTTTCGTATGGGTCGCCCGAAAGCACATTGATTGTTTTTTATACTGTTTCGCTAGCCCAATGTGTTTAAGCTGCATTCGGCCTATCAGTTTATTAAGTATTTATAGTCGAAAATTACTTTATATTTTCAACTGTAAAGCTTGTAGCTCTCAAGCTTTATTTGCAAGACTGTTAACTAGTTCATTGCCAAGTACCCCATAGTGAGTAAGTACCCAATCTGCCGTCTGTAAAGAGAGACGGCTATAAGGATCATGCACCGGTTCTTTGATAAAAAATCTTTGACCAATATGTGTGCTAGTAAATACTCATGGGTACATTGGGCACATTGCGCACCTAACCTTAGTTTTCACTTAGCAAGAAGTATCTGCGCTATGCGAGTGGTTAACAATTAACGCCAACAGTTATTTCAGGTATATGATCGGATATCTCTTATTTCGCTTATTATCCAACAATGCTTCCATTATATGCCGATAGTACGATCTCAGATTCGTACAATGCCTCCAAACAGCATCTATAGATGTTCTGTAACCCTCACACCATCATCTTACCATATATGATTTGATATTGGTTGAGCACATAACCTGGTTTCAAGTTAACCTAGTGGTATCAATACCCAGCTATTAGATTATAGCATCAATTTGTTTTCAAAGTTGTGATCTAACTTTACTTCCTAACATCGACATGACTTAAAAAAGGTGTGAGAACTGTGTATGACCACAAATGAAAGCTATTCATATTTGGAAAGTTTTACAATTTGTTAGTTGGGTATATTTCATACCGAAGTACATTCACTTAACCAGTTTATTGCTTTAACTTGACCCAGATTATTACTGTTGTTATTACTATGGAGGTATAAATAAAAACAATGGCAATAGAAACAGTATGAACAACAAGAGGGGCAACTACAAAGAAATCTCTGCCAAAGAAAAATAAACAAGCAACAAATTTGATACAGTGAGGTAAATTTTATTCCGGCGCAAAACGAACTTAAAAAAAAAACTTTTTTTGTTCAAGTGGAACTGAATTGACTTTAATAAAAATCGGAAAAGAGGATATTATTAGGATATTAGTGTAACATATGTTAGAACATATGGTATGGTAGACAATCTAAATTACGTACCGCTTATTTAGAAATTCTGGTATATTTGGACCTCATATAACATAGCTGTTAGGTGAAATTCTCACCGTCAAATCACCCACAAAGTGTTACAAGGCTGAAAATAATTTGCAATTCTATTTCTGCGTGTTAACATGAATTCCCGAGGTCAGGATAACCAATAGTACTCATTCCTTTCTCCGCTATATCAGGACAGCGGAATGGAAAATTTTCTATGTTCAGCATAGCGTTGCGTTTCTTTTCCATTAAACATTTGACCGGTTATCACTTACAAAATCCCTTTGTTGGCATCACTAAAGTATGTGGGTGTGTAAGTGCGATTATGAGCGAGTCACTTTTATTCTACAATTATCTTATGTTGGCTCTCTATTATTATTACTTTTCTTACTAATTTTTGTTGGTATTTGTAGTCGTTTTAAATTTAATAAACTTCCTCATTATAAAAAGTTTTCCTTTTTTAGTAACAATAACACGCATAAACAAATAAAAAATGAGAGAAAGAACAGAAAAGAAATACAAAATCGTTATAAGCTTTTTAAAATTAAAGTTGGGTAAGAGAAAAATCGTTTTCTTCAAAATATAGACGTGGCTCTTTTATACTATCCTAAAAGCCGTTCCACTTTTGTAGAAAATGCAACCGTGATGTAATGAGTTTACTGAAAGTTTTAAAAAAACTCAGGGGTGCATTTTCTACAGAAGTCGAAAAGCTTGTTGGATATTCTAAAATTAACTCTAACAATTGAACAAACAAATATTTTTTGCTCCGTTTTTGGTGTGAAACCTTCAAATAATTTTAGGACTTTGATTTTCTAAAATACAACACTTCTTAGTTCTAGCGATTTCTATGAATAATTCGAAACTCAAAGGGCAAAATGTTGATATAAAAAAAAATTATTTAATTGCAAAAAAAAAGGACAGAAAAACATATGCTTAATTCACAACAATTTTTATCGTCTATTTTGTATCAAATAGACTTTCTGTTTATTTGGTTGTGAACCAGCGTTGCCAATTTAGCATATTTAATGCTTGATTAAGCATTTTTTGAACTCATCTAGCATGAAAAAATGCTTTTAGCATATAGCATATTTTTCAGCATTTTTCCAAAAATTATTTAGCATTCTTTAGATTATTTTTGCGTTTGAATTTTTATGTTTTACCTTAATTTGTACGTTATTACCGGATGTACAAATATCTAAATGTGATGTTCCACATGAAAAGGGACCTTATCTTTACAAAATCTAAATCCATTTTTGGTATTTCCTAAAAGTACACATTATTGCTAACAAAAATGTATGTAAATAACCAGAAAATTCAAATTATTGTTTAGTTATAGCATTTTGAAGTTCTAGTACGGAAATCTCAAGTTTATAAAATTTTCAAACTTTTCCTAAAATCTGATTCATAGTTTTCCGTATTTTTTATAATTCCCATTTATCAATCTAGTTTAAATCGATTGTAGAATGAATGCTCAGTATATGTCTTAGCGCCGTTATCAATAAAAATATTAAGTTGTAGTTAACACTAAACTCAAAATTTAAATCTTAATTAATAAAATTTCATTAACACAAAGCTGATTTACATATTAAATTTTAATTAAATTTAACTTGAGTTTAAGTGCTTAACTCTTTCAGCGGCAAAGATTCAAGAACAATTTTACCCCCTTATGTAGCAGAGAATTTTTTTTTTTTTTTTAAATTAATTATGAAGAGCGGTTCAATTTTTAAACCTTTGAGACTTAAGTGATAACGTAAAACATATGTGGTACGAAAAATGTACCACCGTCGCGAAAAATATGGAAAATATATGGTGCAAAAATTAAACCAATGCCGCCGAAAGAGTTAACTGAAGAAATTATTGCCATTTGAAAATAAATCAATTTTTTGTTATTTTGTAAATATTTAACATAAATTTTCAAGAATAATAACAAATTCAAAGATTCCTAGGCGAATGCAGCACTTCTTTGTGCAACAATCGTACTCAGATGCTGTTGATCCATGATATTATTTATATAAATTTCAAAAATTTTTGAATTTCCCAAAAATAGTTTATTGCAAGCAATCACAAAAGTCAATATTTTTTTATTGTTAACGAAAATGTTTAACTTTCAGTTAAAATTTGAGTTTAGGCAAACTGAAAGTTAATAAACTTAAGTCTAAAATCAACATAACTCAGCTTTATGTTAATGGGAGTTAGTAGTGTTATCAACTTCAACCTTAAATTTACCTAAACGTCTATTTTTAGTAGTATATCTGTAAAATTTGGTCTGGGAACATAGGGGCCATTTTTCTTTACAACAATGTTTCATTTTCGATACAAAAAAGCGAAAGAACAACATTGTATATATTTCCAAAAAATGCAATAGTGTCTTGTATCAACTTTGGTAGAAATGGTACCACTTATAACAATAATAATGA
Organism: Panzeria rudis; assembly: GCA_956483635.1. Classification (NCBI taxonomy): domain Eukaryota; kingdom Metazoa; phylum Arthropoda; class Insecta; order Diptera; family Tachinidae; genus Panzeria; species Panzeria rudis. The sequence goes on from OY101448.1 coordinate 131,223,304, forward strand.
AAAGGAAGTTGAAGATGACTGGATATTTTGATATGTCTAGAATTTCGTTATTTCTTGTATTTTAGATGAAATTTGTAAACATGAAATCCCTGGTCATTGTTCAAACATTCACAGAACCTTAAGAAATATTTTAAAGAGAAATGCGTTATTTTTTATTAACTAAGGGCCAGGCCACACTGGCGTTTTTAACACGCCCGTTTCTGCTTTTTTGAACCAATTAGGGCTTGGCCCTAAGCAACCAGCTTTTTTAATTTAGTTTAAAAACCTTTTTGCAGTGTTTTGTCTACTTTTTTATGTTAAAAACGAAATAAGTTTTCTTTTATTTTGAATGCGATTGTAAATTATAATAAAATACTAACTATGTATTCACGGTGTAATCTTATACCATGCCAATTACACTGTTCTGACAAATTTAAAGGATTTTTCTTTCCAATTTTGATGAAATGTTTTTTTAACATTTTTTCAGCATATTTTTTAGCATATTTTATCATTTTTTGAGTAAAATTCTAGCATTTTTTCCTCATCAGCTTTTGGCAACACTGGTGTGAACACACAGTATATATTGTTTGTATTGTGTATTGATGGACAAAAGAAGAACAAGATAATACAAGTACTCTCTGAGAGTACATCTAAATACTCTCTGAGTATCGTATTAGATACGACTTTTTCAAAACATATGAAATAAAAGTCTAAAAGTGTATTTCATATTTATATGACAAGTACTAATAAAAAATGTTACACTATTGTATTTAATACTAGAATACACTCGTTACAATGATACAAGAGGTTTTATGAATTAAGCAATAGTAATTATATGGTCAAGTGCTAGCATCAGACTGTTAATAGTTAGTTACGATAATGTGTTGTGTAGAACTCTACAATTGGCTCTGACTCGATTAACCGTCATATAGAAAGTACTCTAGAGGGAAGAGAACCCATCACAAAACTAGTTATGTGATCGCCTACCAAGCGAAAATGGCATTATTTTTGAAGAAGATCAATCCACATGATAAAGATAATATCTCACAGGAGGTCTCCAAAATATATATACGTGTATCGACGTGATGAAAATTTACATTTTCACAAAACAACAAGTTACAAATCACCAAGTAAACAAAAAAAAACGACGAATTTTTGGAAGTTTTTTGTTTAGATTTGTAACTTGTAGCTTTGAGAAATGGGCCCTTGGGATTCATTTTAGAGCGAGTGACATCTTCCACCACCCACCCCCATCCCGTATTATTTTTATGCACTTAGTTATACTTACTGGGCATAGGAAATCTTGTAAGCTTTAAGTATAAGGTTATCGATGTGTTGACCAGTTTTATGTAAAACACCACGAGGAACAATTTTGTAGAACAATTTACTTCTCTAGCTTTCTTTTCTTAAGTAAGAGGCAAAAAACTTCTCTTCAGAGGCGATATAGCGGGCTAAAATGATATCGTGGTACTTTTCACTAAAGCGATTCGAAAGAAAACATTTTCGAACCACAATGTATATGATATAAAAAAACGCATTTATTTTTTTTTTTGAATCGAAATACATAATAACCCCCCAGATCTTATACCTTGAACGTAAGGCTTACAAGATTTCCTAGCCTAGGTACTAATTGTTAATAAGTATGAAACTACTCCTTAAATACATTTTAAGGTTTGAACGATTTCTGGCATTCAATTTGAGTCTGGAGCTTAGGTGTATTTGAAGAAGAAGAAGAAGTAGAATTTAATGGCAAATATTTTTTATAGATCATTTTAGACCGATATATCGCTGATGGCAGATTTGTTTGACATCCAACGAAAAGTTAGAGGGTTGAAATGGTCTACAAATATGTTTCTCGTAGTGTTCAGCACAAAAGTGCTGAGCAAATTTATACCTCAAACGTGAGGCTGACAATATTTACTATTCCAAGTCAATATAGCTATGTGCAAAAGCGGATAACTTTAACTCCACCTTAAATGAGTCTCAGATGTGAACTTTCAAAATGCCGATGTGTGTACACATACTTATATATCTCTTGTGCCCTCTGCGATAATCAGTCGTTAGGACCATGTACACCGTAATTAGCGCCTGTTTATTTTCTTGGGATATCAATTAGTTTTCTTGGGATATCAATTAGTTTGAGTTTATTTGAAATTATGGTTTAGAAAAAATTTAAATTTCAATAGAAATTTTGTGGTATTTCGAAATAAATTTTCCCCAAAATTACTGAAAAATCCTATTTTATTTTAGTGACCAGTTGTATTTGTAATAAAGTTTTTGAAACTTTTTCGGCTGTTGAACTTTTTTTATGTAACACACTTTTTATTTTCAACAGCTTTTTTCTGTTATATTTTGGAAATCTTTAAATATACTTATGGATATACTGGTATTTTGTGCCACTTTCTGTTGATGTTGCTCCCGTTAGTGTCAAGTTTGTTATTTACTCCTGTCATAATCATTATGGGCACCTGTTGTGCTTGTGTTTATGTTGAACGCCTTATTAAAAGTAATAAAATGTTTTTGCTAGATTTTTTTGTTATTGGAGTTGTTGGCTCTTACAAGCAAAATATTCTTAACAAGATCATAGTTCCAAAAGCTCTTATTAAAGTTTTTTTTTTTATCCACAACAAGAAAAGGAAAACTTTTAAAAGTAGAAAACAAAATTACTTAAAAAATATATATTAAGTATTTTATTAATAAAAAAACAGAAACAAGACTTTCTTAAAAATGTAAAAAATGTGTTTTCCTATTATTTTTTATTTAGTATTTGAATATAAAATCTCTGTAATAAAGTTTATTACCATAATGGATGTAGAGAGTTTTTAATTTTGCTCATTAATTCAAGGCGTTATCTAAAATACGAAAAAGTTCTACATATTTTTATGCTTTTAATTAATTAAAAAAAAATATGAAAAATAAATTAAAATATTTTTAAGTGCCATCAAATGTTACTGAGAATACAATTAGTATTAAAGTCTTGACAGAGAAGAGCATCTATCTGTTTGTAGTAAAAATATAATGAATTAATTACTTATACAACAGAAAGAAGTTGCAGCTTTTAATTTATTTCATTTTGTTGCAAAATGTTTAATTATTTATGGCGAAATTTTGTGGAGATACCCAGCAAAAAATTTACCATACAACTCATTAGTTACAGCATTTATGAACTCAGCTCAAAGTAGTTATATTTCTGGTGAAACACTAGTGAACTTAATAATGTGGTTGTCATAGGACGGAAGTGATCCAAAGTATAGAACAATTTCCGATTTATATAACAACCTTAGAATATTAAATTCAGTACCTGTAGTGATTAGTATATAACGGAAATGGTAAACTTTTGAAACAACTTTTTTGCTGGGTAGCAATATTTATAATGTCGGTGGCAATAAGGAATAAGTGCTTAGTTCTACATTAGCTAAATTTAAGCTAATATCAATTTTATAATCTCCATAGTCAAAAGCACCTCTAGAAAGTTTGTTTATCTTCTACGATATTTGGGGAAGTAATGACCTGTACCTTATCTCTTCTCATATGAATAATAATAATTTAATCTATATCTAAATTTTTGCTGCCTCATCCGTTAAGCATATACAAAATTCCCACTTTGTTAAATGTGTTCAACTCTGAATGTTCATCTAAAGACTCTAAAAATTAATGAGAATTAACGCAAAACATTAACGAATCTTAGCAGAAAATATTATTTTCAGTAAAGAAATTCAATGAATTAGTAAATATTTTATCTGGAAACGGACATACAGACAAGTTTGTAAATAAAGACAAAAATATCTCAACGATTTCATTAAAAAACCTTTTTTAAACTAAATAAGTTTTAGAAATCCATAAAACAATTTTTCTAAACATATTTACGAATTCTAAGCAAAAAACATTTACTGAATCAAACAAAAATATTTGCCGGATTTTTTTTAATATATCAATCATTAGTTTTGTCTGAATTTATAAAACAATTTGTCAAAAATTCTTACAAATATTAAACAAAATAGTTTACTGAATCAAACAAAAGTATTTACAGGAATATTTGTAATATATGAAACAAAATTTTTGTCTGGGTAATCATCATCACTTATTAAGCATTAAAGAAATTTTACTGTGTTAAATGTGTTCAACTCTGAATGTCTATCTAAAGCAGGAACCGGCAAAACATATCAGTTGGGGCTTTTTACTCTTTTACTCTCACACGTATGTACTCACACGTATTAACTAAAAGTAAATAAAATAACTCAGTGTGGCCATAGCTGCCAGAAATGACGATTTTTTACGATATGACAAAAAACGATATGACATATGTGTTGTCATATCGTAAGGTTTTTACGATATGACAACACTGAGAAAGCCATACACTGTGAATGGCTTCCTCAGTGTTGTCATATCGTAAAAACCTTACGATATGACAACACAGTATGTCATATCGTTTTTTGCCATATCGTAAACAATCGTCATTTCTGGCAGCTATGAGTGTGGCATAAACATTCAAACAAGCAGGTTGTGTTATCGCTTGTTTCTTGCTATTGCTTGACATACACTAACAAAAACTTTGTAAGAGCGAGAGTTGCAAAATAAAACCCATACCAGCAAAATGTATTATTATGTGTTTGCCGGTTCCTGATCTAAAGACTGTAAAAAAATTAATGAGAATGAACGGAACAATATTAACGAATTGATTCACTCAAAAATCTTCAGTAAAAACGAATTTTTGTTTTTGGTGTTTGTGTCCTAAATAAAACTCAAACAAAAAAATTCACTTATGCTGTAAAAAACATTTACTAAAAATTAAATTAATTTTTAGACAAACTTTTCTTTAAAAATTTTTTGGTGATAATTTTTTCTGTGTTCAGTAAGCACACTTGGTAAAATTGCATTCTTTTTGCTATCATTGTTGTTGTTATTTGTGTTTATGTCGTCCGGGGTTGTTTTTTATGACACAGGAAACGGGTGTTTGTTGTGTTTTTTGTTTGCTTCCTAAATATGTGTTTGCTTCCTAAATAAAAGTCAAACAAAAAATTCACTGATTTAGTAAAGAACATTTACTGATACTGAAAAATACACCTTTGTAGGGTGTTAAATTCTCCAGCCCCCCTTGTGCACATTGTTGCAATGAATCAGCACAAGAAAATTTGTAATTCTTATGTATAACGTATAAAATTTAGCTAGCACTTTTATGTAAAACACTACGATAAACAGTTTTGTGGAACATTTTAACCCTCTAATGCTTCGCTCTATATGTATTTTTGGAACATTTCGTAAAAACGAGCAAAAAGCTCCCCTTTAATGGCAATGTTGCGGCTAAATTGTCCTACAAAAAGGTTTGTCACTAAATTCTATTACAAGTCTATACAGACTATAAAGTTCTACACCTAACTTGAACGCCAAAAATGATTAACAAGCTAAAATGTGTTTATGCCCTAATTATGTATTTGCTACTATGTATTCTACTTATGTATTTGCAATTAGTACTAAAATATCCCACAAAACCGTATTTTGTGGGACAAGTATGCACTAAAAATTTGTTTTCCATACAATTTTATAAAGAAGTTTTATGAAGAAAACTTCATGAAATATTTTATGGTGTAAATTTAGTCTTCAAATTTAAGAACCCATATTTAATTAAAATCGATCTATGAATTTAATACAACTGTAACAAAGACCTCATACAACAGTAGCGCACCAACCTTTTTAAATATCCTTTACAAAAGTGTCACAAATGTTTACTTAATTATTAATTAAACAATACTTCGACGTGCTGCTTTCAACACTTTTGTAGCTTCATAAAAACATATTTTTCAATTCATTAAATAAAACAACAGGATAACATCATAAAACTATAACTTACCTTGATGACAGGAATGCTTTAAATGTTCCCAATAAACCAGCTCTTCTACCCTGACGATAACATGCAAAATCAGCACCGCGTATGCCTTGTAAATCACCAATGTAGGGCTCATTTAAGGAAGCCACTCGTAACTAAATGTAAAAAATAAATAATAAAATGAGGTATAGTACTTTAATCAGCATTCTTTCAAACTATGATTATATGAGGAAGTTTTATTAAAGAAGAGTTTAATTATTTAAATGAAAAAGGTAATATTACAAAATTCAGATAATTTCATTGACAAGCATTGGACATCGCATAAAAACTTTCAAGTTACTCTATTTTCTTAATTATTAATAAAAATAGTACAGAAGAAAATTATTAGTTTATATGCTTTCTTTTAAAAAAAGATTTGAAAAGTGACGTTTTTTATTACTAAACTTCAATGATAACATTTTCTTTTACGATTAGCCAAGTATTTTTTTTTTGTTAACTAGAAGAATATTGAAGGTAACAATTTATCAATTAACTATGAGTAACATTAAGCAAAAAAAAAAAATATCTTTCAATAGAAGAATTTCTACATATATCTTTTTTAAACGAGATTAATAATCCAGTCTGTAGAATGACTTAGAAAATATATTATTCATATAAACTCTTTGACTATTTAAGATTCAAGTATTAATCTAATGTAGCAAGACATCAGCAAGGAAGAAATGCTTCCTTTTGATAAAAGCACAACCTTCCAGCCTTTTTCCATCTAAATGGAAGCTTCGCAAAAAATTTTATCTGTAACGATCTCTCTAATATAAATATACCATGTATATTATAAAGGTTGGAAACGAAAACAATTTTACATATTTAACATTAAATAATATGAACGCTATACATACTATTCAAAAATCCCGTTAGCTGTTAATTCTCTTGTCTATCAAGAATTTATAGCGTATTTCATATGCAGTTTCAATTAATCAGTCATGGCACCATCAGTAAGATTTGAAAAAAAAAAAACAGAAAAAGAATTTTGCGACTTTTTGAAGAAAAAACATTAGCGTATCTTGAGAAGAGTTTGGTTATTTTATTTAAAAAACACCGCAACTCGAAACAAAATTATTCTTAATTCTTGCAAATAATATTTCTGTATCTGCCCAGTAGTTTCAGAGATATTGCAGAACTTGTGCCAAAAAATTTTTTTTTTAAATTTCGTTTATAAATTTAGATTTTAAAAAAATTAATTTTTTTATTTATTGTATCTTCAATAAAAAAGAACTATCAATAAGTACTAAAATCTTGACTATAATTATAATTTTTAAGTCCAGCCAATGCCAGATAAAAATATTTGTTTCTACGGTTGGTTCTTAGGTTGTATTACGCCTATCGTGTTCGGCTGGAGCAAGAGTGTCCCCTCTTCTCAGCCGAGTGTGGCCTCTAAAAATATGGATTTTGCGGGCTAGGGGATTTTTTTATGTATCTTATCGCATGTTTTGAAAACACAGTCTTAACCATGGGGCTATCTAGATCTTCATAAATTCGCTTATTTCTAACATACCACGAGCCTGATGTAATCGTAAGGAGTATTTTGTTTTGTCGCCTTTGCATTTTCCCTACATTTGATGCAGAGGCAGTGCCCCATAACTGGATACCATATGACCACATTGGTTTTAGAATAGAGGTGTACAAAAGAATTTAACAATCCATGATTAGTGTAGAATTCTTTCCAATTCGCCAATTTATTTGAGCCGCTTTTAATTTCATTTGGGTTATCTTTGCATTTCTGTGGGACTTGCGTGTTAGACGACGATCAAGATGAACACCGAGATATTTTAATTCAGTGTGTTGAGGTATAGCCTGGTTAATTATTTGTATAGGTGGGCAGGTTTCTCTGCACAATGTAAAAGTAATTTGTATACATTTTTGTTCGTTAATTTTTATTCGCCATTGTTTTATCAATTTTTCCAACTGGGGTACATACTCTTGCAGTTTGTGGAAAGCTTCTTGGTGGTTTTTGTGAACACTTATAAAAGCTGTATCATCAGCGAATGTTGATATGAGTATGTTACTGCTTACAGGCAAGTCAGAGGCATACATCAGGATGCTGCCTTGAAGAACTCCGGCTTCAATCGGCTGCGAAGGGCTTAGAAAATTGCCTTCCTTAACAACAAATTTTGGCTTAGTTAAGTAGCTTTCTAAAAGCTTAAGGGTGTTTTCGGGTAGGTTTTGCTTTAGTTTATGTATTAAACCTTCGTGCTATACTTTATCAAATGCCTGAGAAACATCGATGAAGAGCTCAGAACATATTTCTTTTCCTCGAAGATTTTTCTAATCACTTTCAGGAATCTATATGTTTGTTCAATCGTGCTATGTTGTCTCCTAAAACCGAATTGGTGGTCTGCAGTTCATCCAGTACCATTCAGTATGGGTGTTAGCTTACTCATACGTAGCTTTTCAAATAGTTTTGACATTTTAGACAATAGGTTTATAGGCGTATAGGATTCCATCTTCGTATGATCTCTGCTTGCCTTAGGTATCATGGAAATCAGCGAAACCTTCCATTCTGCGGGATAGTAATTGGGGCGCAAAATAAATAGAATTTAAAATAAATAGAATTATCGTTTTTTGCAGTAAAGGGTAGCTCTAAGAGCATTTTATTGCTTATTTTAGCAGCACCTGGAGCTTTTTGCGAACTTCAGCCCGCAATACAGTGTTCAATCTCACGAATATTGAACCTCAAAGTAACATCTGGTATAGCGAGGACTGGTGGCAGCTCAACTATAGTATCACACGTATTTGGAGTAAATACTTTCTGCAAGTGGTTTACAAACAGAGTACTTTTTTCAGCGTCAGTTCTTGCCCAGTCTCCATTCGAAGGTCGCAATGGAGGCTTATATATCACTGGTCTTTTGAGGCCTCGGGCTGCTCTACATAGCGAATAGTCTGCTTGAGGTGTTGCGTCGGGCTCATTCAGAAATGTTTGAAGAGAAGCGGTTTTTTGATATTCTAGTAGAGTTTTAATCTGCTTATTATATTTCTTCAGCCTAGATTTTAGCTGAGAGGATCTGTAGCGTTGGCATTCTCTACGAACTCTTCTTTTTTCTGCAGCTTATAGCAGCTTGCTTATTGTTTGCCTCAAGCATTCTGATAGAGTCATCTATGTCAGCAGGCGTTTTTAATGGAAAATTTTCTGTGCAATTGGCAGTCAAATATTTTTTGTATTTCAACCAATTAGTACGTGTGGTTGTTATCGTTACATCACAAGTGGGTGAAGAAGTTGTATGTGAATATATAGCGACAGTATTTGGTGAGTGATCTGAAGATAAATCTAAAGATGCTTCAAATTGGATAATTTCGCTGGCTAAAGGGTGTGACCACTCCAAAATCAATAACAGCAGGTATTTTTCAGTGATCTGTTGGCCAGTAAGTTGGCTGTCCACTTGATATAACGTTTAAACGCGTTTTAGAAATTCTGTCAAACAAAACGTTACCCTTTGGTGCGATGAGGCCAGATCCCCAGAATGTGTGCTTAGCGTTGTAGTCACCGGCGGCCAAAATGCGTGGGCCTAGTGATTTAAAAAATGTACTATATTGATTTTCTGTAATAAAGTACTGTAAGAGAGTAAATTGATGAACAGCTTCAATGCAGATGTTAGTTGCTTGAAGATAGCCTTTACATTGATCACCCATTAAGTAGTTTTTTAGTTGTGATTTTATTACTCTACGTCTCCACCTAGCTTGAAATGCTGTTGTATCTTGAAGTTATGACTGCGCTGTTAAAACAATTGCACTAACAACTATGTTATAGCCTGAAAGAAGCATCAACTTGAGCGGTCTACACTTAACATTAACTTGAAGTTAATGTTAAGTTAAATTAGATGTAGACTGCAAATTAGTATAACCGAGCCCCCACAAGCTCTACCTTGGGGTTCCTTTGTGTCGTAAAGAGTATATCCGTTGATTTTAAAAAAACCTCTAGCCGTCAAATGCATTTTAGAGATAAGCATAACATAAATAATTATGCTTATCTCTGAAAAATTTAATAAAAAATAAAGAAACAACACAACTTCCGTAATTATTTAGTGGCATTTGGATTGATATAGTCCAAACAAAACGTTAAAAATCGACTATCAACTTTTGATTTTATTCGCAATTAAGTGAGTAAACTCAATTAATATAAACACGATTTTTTAAAACTATAAAAGGGCTGCAACTCCCTAACTGCCCTGAGTTGCGCTCAATAGACAAATTCTGCGCAGCTATTAAACAAATGCTGAGAAGAACAAAAAAATTATGTAAGTTGGAAATTGTATGTAAGTTAGAATCATGTTGCCAAAAGAGTTGTTGCAGTACATGTTCAAAATCTGATGGCGAGTCTGAGAGCGAAATTACAAAAATTCGTTTTATCTAAAAATTAATTGAAATGGTTTTTAATTATTTTTATCTTTGAAGTAAGTGAAAGAATTAGCTCCACTTAATTCATTTTTGTTGCTATTGATATTACCAAAATAAAATGTAAAATTTTTTTCTTTTCCAAACTTTACATTGTACATAAAAAATTTCTGAATTTTTCTTCCATTATTTTCAAATTTTAAATTTAAACTTAAAATTAAAATACATGTATTACATTTTTATAAATCTTTATTATACATCAAATGAACTTACCATACGTGGGTACCACTATTTAATAATATATTTAAGCAATTTTGTGAAAATGAAAGAGAAAAAATTTTGAAAATACATTTTAATTTATGAAATATATTTTTTGATAGTTTTGAAAATTGGTGTAATTTCTATGCAAGCATTCTCAACAACATTACAAACATTTAAAAATACAAACGTATGAAACAATATAAACAATTAAAAGAAAATTAATTAATTTAAGGAAAATTATCTTTAAAAATCTTGTTTAAAAAATAATTAGTAAGCTAAGACTTAGAGAAAAAAATCAAATTATTTTTAAATAGTAAATAAAAAATATGTTTGTTTTGTTTTGCCTTTGATATTAATTAAACTTCTCATTTATTCGAAACATTTTTTATGAACAGGTTTCCTGATGATATGCATTCTCACTAGTCATTACAAACTGCCTAACCCCTCACAAACAGATCTTAATTCATTTTTAAGAAAACAATAATAGCACAACACACCAATGAAAAGATCAAAAGAGATAATTCATATGTAGTTTCTTTCATCTGTTGCATTCAGAAATGACCATAAAATTTCCGATTAGCTTTGGCTCGAATTTTTCCGTGTTTTTGGCATTCCTTACAATTTTAGGGTTTGTTTGCAATTTAGCAATTTTTCGCGAATTTTCGCTATTTTAGTGATTAAAGTGATTTTTAGCGATGCCTTTTTATTTATTTTAGATCTTGTTTCCAATTTCGCAACTTTTTGACGTGTTTTTTTTTTCATTTTCGCGATGTAAGTAATTTTTCTAGATTTTATCCTCTTTTTATACGTATTTAATATTTTTCTACAACTTTAAATTATTTTAAGTCCTTTTTGTGATTTTAAAATATTGATAACAGTTTTTGTTGAACAATATAAATTTGACCTGTTAAAATTTTTTTTTGGATTTTAAGAACTCTAATGAAATAAAGTAAAATTTTATCCAAACTTTAGGAATACAGTTTAAAAAAAATTTATCATTTTATTTGAGTAAAGCCTTAATTTATAAATTATTATTTGAATTTCTGCAAGTATAAAGTTATTGAAATTTTTTGACAAAAAAATAATTTACACTTAAAAATTTTTATTTAAAATCAATAACGACAAATGTTAATTCATATCATGAGGAATGTGAATGATTTTAATCAAATTCTATTTCTTAAACAGAAATGAAATTTAAGTTTAATTTAACTTTATTGAAAAATTCAAATAAAAGAATTCATATTGGACAGCTATGAACAGAAAATCCAGTAAATATTTTAGTTAAATTCATCAAATTGTTTTATAGATTTATACAATTTCTTTACTGAGATAACCTGGTTTTTTAATGAAATTTTTGAGATATTTTTATGTATATTTACAAATTTTTTTGTAGATCCATTTATAGACAAAATATTTACTAATTCATTGAATTTCTTTGCTAAATATGATATTAAATTTTTTCTGTGTGGTACTTCTTTTTGCTTCAGAAAATTTATATTCAAAATAACGTAGCTCACTTAACTTTAAAACTAACTTTTAAAATAATATTTTTTTTATAAAAAAAAGCAACGGTTATTGCATTTTTAGCTTATATAGAAAAAGTTGCTTTTATATCTAAAATATATTCTATTTTGCTTCTCCTATAAACTTATGAAAAGTGATGTTACGTTATTTTCCATTTTATGTAACGTTATATCTCTTTTTCTTGTCATTTATCATCATTGACGTAGCTAAGCTCATCTAGGGGCTAAGCCACCCCTAGAATGACCATAGCCCTCCTAGAAATTTAAAATATCAAGAGCAATTTTGATAATATAAGGGAACTGTAGGTACTAATGTGGGCTTTAACCAACCCAAGAAATATTTCTAGCTACGCCAATTTTTGTTTTCGAAACATTTTTGATTTACCACAAGAATCAATTTAATATTTAAAACAAAATCAAAGTGAAAATATTTTTATACAGAAAATTTTCATTAGGCACATTTTTATTCTGTCATTTTGTTGATGTTTAAATTGTCTAACTTAATATTGAAATATTTTGCCATGTTATTTAATGTAAGCACAAATACTTAAAGTTATTCTCTTACATATTCAAATGTCTTCCATAAATATTTATCTGAAATTGATATTTACTTATACATATACATATCGTCATATGAAATGCAAAAGAGCCTATCATCATTTTAAAATAAATTATGTAAAGTGCGACTTTGGCTCGCACACGAAGGGTTCCGTACGAATGCACATATGTATATCCCTTTTTGTTTTTGCCCCGTTTGTCATTTTGGCAGTTTTTTCGTTGTGCTTTCTTGTTTAATTTTAGTTTTTTATTTTTTTTAAGTATTTTTCGTTATTTTTTGGGGTTTTTTTATTTTAACGCTTCTCGTGATTTTTTTAAAATTTTTTTCTGGTGATTTTTCGTTTTTATAAATTTTTTTTGTTTTTTGCCGATTTGTTTAGTTTAGGCGATTTTTTGGTTATGGCATTTATTTAACGTTTTCACTTTCTGACGATATTTTTAGTTTTAGCGATTTTTTTTGTTGTGGGGATTTTTTCAGTTTTGGCGCTTTTTTCGTTTTTAGGGATTTTTTCGGTTTTTTGTGGTTTTTTAGTTTAAGCGATTTTTTTCTGTTTTGACACTTTTTTCGTTTTGTAGATTTTTTTTGGTTTTTTGGCGTTTTTTTAGTTTTGTCGCTTTTTTTCGGTTTTTGCGTTTTTTTTTCGTTTTTGTGATTTTTTTCGTTTTTTTCCGATTTTTTCATTTTTTGATGATATATTTAGTTTTAGCGATTTTTCGTTTTGAAGACTTTTTCGATTTTTGACGTTTTTTTAGTTTTTTGGCGATCTTTTTAATTTTGGTGATATATTGCGTTTTAGCGATTTTTTTAATTTTGGCGTTTTTTTCCTTTAAGCGCTTTTTTCATTTTAGCGTTTTTTTCGTTTTGAAATTTTTTAAATTTTGGATTTTTTTAGCTTTAGCGTGTTTTAAAATTTCAAGATTTTACATCTTACAAGATACAGCATATTGTCTCAATTACAGTCAAAGTTACAATAACTAATAGAATACCCTTTAATTTTTATTGTTTTAAATATCGGTGTTAATTGGTGTAGTCTATTCTACAGACTACACCAATTAGCACTTACTTTGAAAATTTAAAGTGTTTATATATAAGTGGCTGCATATTACATTAGTATTTCAACATGTTGCGTTGCTTGCTTTAGAACACCCTTTAATTTTTAACTATCATTACTTGTTGGTGTAGCGGCCGAAGTTTTACATATTCTGTGAAAATTTCAGGTCCGTAGCTCTTACGGTTCCGAAGATAGAGCAGATTGTCTAAATTACATAGTAAAATTACATTGACTGATAGAACACCCTTTAATTTTTACTGTTTTAAATATCGGTGTTAATCGGTGTAGTCTATTCTATCGACTACACCAATTAGCACGAACTTTGAAAATTTAAAGTGTCTATATATAAGTGTCTGCATATTACATTAGTATTTCAACATTTTTCGTTGCTCGGCCTAGAACACCCTTTAATTTTTAGCTGTCATATATTTATTGTTGTAGCGGTCAAAGTTTTACATATTCTGTGATAATTTCAGGTTCTTAGCTCTTACGGTTCCCGAGAAAACATTACATTAGTATTTCAACATTTTTCGTTGCTCGCTTTAGAACACCCTTTAATTTGTAACTGTCATATATTTGATGTTGTAGCGGTAAAAGCTCTACATATCCTGTGAAAATTTCAGGTCCGTAACTCTTACGGTTCCCGAGAAAACAGCCTGTGACAGACAGACGGACAGACGGACGGACAGCGTAGCGAAAACAGTAGGGTGCCTTTACACTTTTGGTGTATCGGAACCCTAAAAATATCAGAAGAGATGAAAAACTTTATAAAAAGCAAACTATTGGAATTATAAAAACGATTTTTCTGGGTAGTAGCATTATTAAAGTCTGCCTTAATGATACTAGCTAGTTTTTTATTAGGGTTCCGTTCGCCTAAAGTGTAAAGGAACCCTATTGTTTTCGCTACGCTGTTCGTCTGTCTGTCTCTCTGTCTGTCTGTCACAGGCTGTTTTCTCGGGAGCCATAAAAGCTACGGACCTGAAATTTTCACAGAATATATAAAACTTTTGCCGCTACAACAACAAATATATGACAATTAAAAATTAAAGGGTGTTCTAAAGCGAGCAACGAAACATATTGAAATACTAATGTAATATACATACAACAGACACTTATATATAGACATTTAAAATTTTCAAAGTTAGAGTTAATTGGTGTAGTCTGTAAAATAGACTACACGAATCAACACTGATATTTAACACAATAAATATTGAAGGGTGTTCTATCAGTTAATGTAATTTAGCTATGCAATTTAGACAATATGCTGTATCTTGGAAACCGTAAACTCTTGAAATTTTCAAAAACGCTAAAACAAAAAATTCCAAAAGTAAAAAGATGTGAAAATGAAAAAAGCTCTTATAGGAAAAAAGATCAAAATAAAAAAAAACGCTAAAACGCTATATATGACCAAAACTTAAAAACTAAAACGAAAAAAGCCGTCAAAACGAAAAAGGCACTACAAAATAAAAAATTCGCTAAAACTAAAAATATCATCAAAACGAAAGAAAAACGCACAAAACAAAAAAAAAATCGATAAAATTAAAAAAATCACAAAATACAGAAAAAATCCCCAAAACCGAAAAAAGCGCCAAAACTAAAATAAATCGAAATAAATCGCTAAAACTAAAAATATCGTCAAAAAGCGAAAAAAACGTTAAAACAAAAAAACCCAAACCCAAAAAACGCCAAAACTAAAAAAGTCGGCTAAAAACAAAAAAAGGAAAAAGTGTCTTAACCAAAAAAATCGCTAAAACTAAAAAAATCAGCAAAAACCGAAAAAAGTCCCCAAAACCAAAAAAATCGCCAAAACTGAAAAAATTGCCACAATTAAAAGAAATCGCTAAAAGTAAAAATATCGTCAAAAAGTGAAAAAAAAAGTTTAAAAAAACGTCAAAACCAAAAAATTGCCAAAACTAAAATTATCGGCAAAAAAAACCAAAAATTGCAAAAAGAATAAATATCTCCAGAAAAAAAACGAAAAAAATCATGGAAATTAAAAAATCGCCAAAACCAGAAAAACGCCACCGAAAAATACTTAAAAAATAAAAAAACTAAAATTAAACAAAAAAAAACAAAGAAAAAATTGCCAAAATGAAAAAAGGGGCAAAAACGCGTGCGAGCCAAAGTCGCACTTTACTTAATTTATTAAGTTTTTTGTCTCTCCTGAAAATTATTAAAAAACAAAAGACAGACCCTTTAGAATTTTACATGACCATATATTATATTGCTTAAAGAAAATAATATTATCTTTAGAAATAAAAGAAAGATAAATAAATAACATAGTATTTTGATTTTAATAAATACAAATATTTGATATGCAAAAAAGCCATTTAGACACATACAGCCAGCCACACATACTAAATACTTTTTTTGTGAACAAGCCGTCATTAGTATTATTCTTCATTTCCATCATCAAATGCATAATAGATTTTAATTCTTTTTAATTTAGACAAAATATTAAAAAAATGTTAAATTTTTATGTTAATAAACATTAATAATATTTTTAAACAAAAGTTTGTCTAAAATAAAATTTAATTTTCAGTAAATAATTTTTATTGAACCTGTTAATTTTATGTTTGACTTTTGTTTAGGCCAACAAAACAACAACAAAAACCAGTTTTCTGTGTCGTAAAAAAGCAGCTACATCACAACATACAACTAAATAACTACAACAATGATAGCAAATGAAGCACGGTGTCGCAACTCATACAATTAGCATAAAACGTACTCGTAAATTAAAATTTTCTAAGAGTCTTATTATATATAAATGTACACGGATAGTTTGGGAGTGAATTTTACGAAAAAAGAAATGGTCCACGAAAAGTGAGTATGGGGTTGCAAAGCACTATATACCTACTTTATAAAAAAAATATTAATAAAATAATCGTAGGAGGAAATAAAGAGCTATGACCATTTTTCTATTTTTGTCTTGGGATCAAATTGAAAACTGAAAATTTCGTATCTTTCAAAATAATTTGTTTTAAATTTTTTTTATTTTAGAGAGTAGATAGATGTTGTTGAGAAAAGCCTTTCGCCCTCGATCCTTTTTCCGCTGTCTTTAAATAATTTCGGCTGCTTTGTTAATAGCAGCATATAAAATTTCCTTGCAAGTCTTCTCTCTTAAAATATCACTGTCATCTGAAGTGGTATCTATTTGCCGATTTTCTTCGTTATTAAATACATCAGAAATACGTGCATAAAGATTTTCTTCATATATAATTACCGTGCATTTTGGAGCATACTGAAAAACATTGCAGTTGCTTTTTAATATTTTTGATAATTAATTACAGAGACTTTTTTCTTTTTGTTTTTCAAATCAAAATAATTTAATATACACTATGAGCTTTCGTTGGATTCTTTCCCCTTACATAGATATTATTGCAAGATGAACGACAGTAATTTCAAAGAAAAAAAGAATTTTATGGTGCCAAAATCAGTACTTTTTTATGTATATAAATATATTTTTAGTCCCGTTAATTCCCGGATAAAATGCAGGAAAGCGGGAGAGGAAAGAAAGCGGGAAAGGAGATCATCGGAAAAACCCCTAATTAACATTATTATGTAAGAGAATTGATTAATATATTCCGTTCAAAAACATCAATACTCTTCTGTTTAGTAGTGGTGTCATTCGAATATGTGAACAACTTTTTTTTTCATTTTTGTTCGAACGAATAAAGCTTTTAAATTTTGAATAAAAAATTATTCGAACAGTTATTGCCGAATATTCGAATAAACGAAGAACTTTCTTAAACAACTTTTTATTAAAATTAGTTTAAATTTTCGAATGTAAAAAAGCGTTTAAATTAATTATTTTTTTAAGTTGTTAGCAATAGGATGTGGTAAGCAAATTATACCAAATTACAAATACTTGTTTTCAATTACGGCATGATTTTAGTTTAGAAGTATTTTGAGGAATACAATTAGAAAAACCAAATCGTTTCCAAAAAAGTATTTTAGGGCTTACAAATATCACGGATCAACATTTTCTCTACTCTTGCACTATTTTAGTAAAGTACACAATATACAAATTTCAGTGCAGATCCAAATATAAAAGACAAGAATAATATGGGCCCAATTGCAAAATATGCAAAGAAAAGTTATCTTACTTTCATCGAAGAAATAAATTGTGGGAAGGAGCTTGGCTGAAGATGGAATGTCTGTTAATGCCTTTAAAATTTCGAAACTACCCTAGAGGGAAGAGAATCTGTCACAAGACAAGTGCCGCGATTTGTTACCAAAGACTAGCAACCGGTTCGACTTCCAGAACTTTATATAAAAGGCACCAGAAACTTTTACATGACGTTGTCATTGTATGGGATCAATTGATATAATTAAGATACTCAGTGATAGGTTCTAGACCCAAACTTAAGGTACTTGCCATGTGTTAGTTTCTTTAATACTAGTAAAATTACTGCACTTTAAAAAATATTTTTGATTTGGAAAAAAATCTACTTGTACAGCGAGGGTATTTCGCTAAAATTTTCCTTATAATTTTGTGGCATGATCTGTTTTCACAGTCACCACTCAGGAACATTTTATCCCAATTTCACCAGTCATAAACCAGTACGTTCAGGACAATTAATACAACATTTACCGCAGGGTAGTGATAGAATATACTGAAAATCGTGGTTTTAAAGTGGCTATTCAAATAAAAATTTGTATTCGTTATTTGTTTGAATATTCGATTAAAAGTTTTAAACTATTCGGCTGTTCAAAAAAAAAAAAAAAAATATATGAAATTTTATTCTAACGATTATAAAACAACACTACTGTTTAGACATGCCATATGCTTTTCTGTTTTTTATGTGTGTGCAAATAAAAGTCATATTATCGAAAACATTCAAATACAAAAAGCCATTAAGTGTATTGACAATCAAATTATCGCTCAGTCTTTAAGATTTTGATTGCTTTTTTTATCAGCTTTATCTTTATCTTATTGCTTTTTCAAAGTGTATGGCAGATTTAACTGTTAAATTTGCCAAATATTTAAGATATGCCAAGAGTATATGTGTAAGGACCATGTCACAATATATTATTACTTTATTTATATCCTTTTCTTAATGTCCTTTTTATTTCGCGAAAGCAAAAAAAAACTATAAAATACATTTGTACGTGTTTCTTTGTTTCTGAGTTTCAAACAAATAAAAATTAATACAAAATAATCTTGAGTTATATGGCAAGTTCACAGGTGTCTATCATAGTCATTTTGAAGATACTTAATATAACTTTATAATAATACGTTTTACATATGTATAAGTCTATTATGTAGATAGATTAAGAAATATGTATATAAATAACTTTTATGTAATACGAACATGTGTTATTGTAGCATGATAATCATACACCTTCAACCTTTAGCCCTTATCATCATATTTATATTTGTACTGGGACAAAGCATATTCGTTAAACATGCCACTTGTATATAAATATAAATCATTATGGCATTCGATAATTGATTATCCTTTGTAGTTGCAACACATGGCTCAGCCAAATATACAATATTAAACTGATAGACATAATCATTTTAACATAAAGTATGCTTGCATGGGTTTCATTCAGACAATGTCTGTGTGTATAAGTGCGTGTTTAAATGATTTATACGATGTTTATATGATTTTATTAATTTTGATATATATTAAAACTTGATTCCATGATAACTGATTAATTATTAATTAAGTATTAATTAATAAAATTTCTTAAAGATTGATATTTTTAATGATATTGACTTTACTTTGAACCAGATGTTAAAGGTTGTTATATAGGAATGATAACTGAAGCTAAGTAATACAATACAATACTTCTTTATGTAAAATATTTTATTAAAAGCATGTTCCCTTTGCAATAACATGTTTAATATTCCTGCGGAAATGGTGAACTGGTACAAAATGTTGCGGTGAAAAGAGAACACATCAATTAACTAGACCAACAATTTTAACAATATACCTTCAATGTACAACCAGATTTTTTCCAAATCAAAAATATTTGTTTAAGAAATTTCAATTGACCCCCTCCAATGACAACGTCATGTATAATGACCGGTCACTCTCATATAAAGTTGCAGAGCTCGAAGCGGTTTATAATTTTTGGGAACCAATCACATGACTAGCTTTGTGACTGCTTTCCTAGAGGAAGATTGTCTTTTATTTAAGAAGGTTTACAATTTTGTAAGTAAAAACTTTTAATTAACAAACATTAATTGTAGCGATATGTGTATTTCCTTACATTTTTTAATAAATTTGTAATCATTACCTACATCATATTTCCAAGGTTTGTTACATAAAAATAAAAATAAAAAAAAAACGTAGTAATGCTTTGCTTATGTTTACATGATTTCAGCACAAAATAGCATGCAGGGTTTATTTATTGTAGTAATATATATTTTTATTATTTTAACACCGTTGGTAGTCTCTCTCGAATACTAGTAGCGAGAAGTGCTCTGTGAAATATTCAACTCAGCTCACTGCTAAAAAACATTATATGAATAATTGTATGTGGTTTTGCTTTTATATAAAGTTAAATAACAAATACATAGATACCCGTTAATAAATAAATGAAGATAAAACTTCAACACATTTTAAAATTTAACGTGTAAAATGACATTGGTCTACACAGACATGATTGGGGCCACTATATAACGTTCTCTACAACAATGTGTCGCTGTTCAAAACAAACCAAAGTTTTTATTAACACTTTAAACGAAAATCATGATGAGAGTTAAGCCAAAACTGATCAGCAGTAAAAAAGCTACTAACTCGAGCATATAAATATATTGGTAATGGTCTTACAGCCGATAAACTCAAAGCGTACAGTACATTCTTTACTGTACTATGCAAAACACAGGCAGCAATTGTGCTGCAAGAAGTTGAAAACTAAGTCTGCTTTGAAAAAGGCTAAAACAATATTAATCTCTCATAAAAATATGAAGCTAAAAATGCCAAACAATTTTCTTTAACAAATTAATTTTTATTAACAACAATTTCAAATTATTTCAAATTATTCAAATTATTGTAAAATTTAAGAAAAAAAAATGTGTACCTACTACAGACCAGCGGCCCGTTTCTCAAAACTACAAGTTACAAATCTACAAGTAAATTACACACAAACCAAAAATAAAATTTGTAAAAGACTTGTTGTTTTGTGTGTATTTTACTAGTAGATTTGTAACTTGTCGTTTGGGAAACGGGCCTCAGACCTTGCAGACCATCTCTGGAACTTCCCGCTAAACTCGAAGTCTCTTAAAAAAATTGATGCGACGACATCTTCCGAATTATTTAACCAATTTGCACAAATCTACATCTAAATAAAAATTCGATTTGATAACAATTTCATTACAATATAACACAATTTAATTACAATATAACACATTTTTCGCAATTTTTCAACAACGAAATCTCTCGAAAGAATCATCCGATTTTAGCGAAATTTTAAGCAAACGTCGTACTTCTTTAAGATCATCGCATTGGTTTCCAAGTTGATCGAGAGAGGTCGCGAAAGCAACGATATACAATTTATAAGGAATCCAACAACTGCTTTACATAAAGGAAGTTATACATTGGTGATTCTCATTCTAAACGTACATTTTGTGTTTCTTTTTGTCTTTACCAATGCAACTAAATAAAATATGAGAAGGTAGGATTCATACCTTAGTTTTCTCCTTAGCCAATGAATCCTTAAATAAAATTATATTTATCGCTTTTTTTTTAAAATTTTGTGTATTGAGCATTAAATTTGCTTCCGCGGTTGTTGCGTAAATGATTTTAGCGAAAAAAATACTCCTCAAAAATTATTATAGGGTTTAAAGTATCATACATATTCTCTCTAAAAGCAAAAAATTATAATAAACGCAATTTTTAAATTTTAATCGATTAATGGGCATTTTTAATCATAGAAAAATTATGTATTATATGGCGAAGAGTATACGTATATCTACAAGTTCAAAATTAAGGGAGAGGCATTCAAAGTTCAGTCTTAATATAAGTTTTGACTTTATACGTCAAAAAAGTGCTAACGGCCAACCGTGGGCTAAAAATTTGTATTAAGAAAATGATTCTTATTTTACTACAGAAAAAAAGTTGATACATTTTAGGCGCTAAGACCTTTTAATTTAAGAGTTGTATTTAACTTAAGCCGTATGCCATTTTTAGTGTATTTTTGGGCAATTTTGGCCGATTAGATGCAAATGGACTGGTCGGTTTATACTTTAGAAACTTATATTTGATGCACTTCGTATTTTTTACTGCCGATTCAACTGAAAATGATCGGGGAGCGCAAAAATAACACTTTTGCATATCCCAAACATTTTATGGGTGGTCTAACATACATACCTATGTCATATTTTATTAATTTTCTTCGAACTTTAAATTTTAAATGAAAGCCACACAAAGGGGCATTTTATGAGAAGGCGGTCAAGTCTTGAATTTTTTTTAATGCATACATGTTACGTTTTTCATAAAGTTTGTTTTACAACAAACATTATATGATAGGATTTTATTCTTATGCAAGTTAGAATTTTCTTAATTACTGCACGTCGTCGGGTATTTTATTCAACAGATTCCATGCATCAAAATGTCAACTTTGCTGACAAACTTAAAATAATGTTACTCGTAAAATTAACAATTTATGTTAACAAAGAATTTTTTTTTTGGAAATTGTTATCACGTGTTAAAGGATCTATTTGCATAAGCCATGGCTTTATGCGAATAAAAAAAGTAAAAATTCAACAAAAACTTTTTTACTGGCCTAAGTGCGTGAGAGCTTAAAATACTAAAAAGAATATATTCAAAGCGCACAAGTTACGAGCAACTTAATGCAAATGAATTTAACAAATATATATAAATAAAAAAAACTTGAGCATTATTGTAACAAATGATTGTTGTAATTGTTTTATTGCTCTTAGTATATGAATGTCGTTATCAACTCAAATTGAACATTTGAAGTTTTTGAAGCATGACGCAATTAGACATTTTATTTTCGGTAGCGAAAAGGTCCACAATTTAAAATAAGCTTGAATCTGTTGGTAAATTGCTACAAAATGAATTTTAAGCAAACATATTTTTTAAATACAATACATAAGCAAATTTATCACGTTGAAATAATATTAAAAATAGTGGTAAAAGTAAATTTATTCAAACCCCAAAATGTTTTTGGAAAAAAAATAAAAACATAATTGTTCAAATCACTAGCTCGTATTACCGTCGTATGTGTTGTGTAATCGTAATTTTATTATATATATTATATTATTATTGTATTTTTGTTGTTGGCAATTTTTATACAAAAGTGCGTTATAATTATACGATTGAATTTTATATGTTTTCCAAATAGTTGTCTGGAACTATTCTATTTGCTAGATTAATTAACAATTGTAAAGAAAGTATAAGGTATAGAACGGGAACCAGCTATAACAGCTTGTAGAAGATCTGTTCAAAAAAACCTCACAAAATTGTGGTTATTTTCAAAATTAAAAATAAATCAATGCAAAAATCGAAATCAAGGCTTTAAATAGATTAAAAGTGACTCGAACTTTAAAAATGCCAAAAACTTGGAGTAAATAAAGCACATCGCGAACATGTCGCAAATTCGCGAAAAATTGCAATATTGGAATTGCAATAGTCCCAAAATCAGGCATATCAAACTCATTTTAGTGTGAGGGACAAATTCTTCGAAAATTATATACTTTTTTATTAATAAAATTTCAAATTTCGAGTGAAAATTGACTATAAATATTTCACAAAGAAAAACAAAAAATGTATAGAAATATATATATTAATAAAAAGAATATAAACTTTTTTTGCTGGATATAAAGCACTGCTTGTCATTTTTCAGTTCATCAAAGTCTGAAAATTTACATCAAGCATAAATTTAACATGCTTGATGTAATTTTTAATATCGATGCTATATCTTATTCAGTTAATCTGGTACGCTGCGCAGTTTTATCCAACTTCATTTGTGCAAAAAGTTGTCCACAAATATATGTACTATCAAACATGGATAATATGCACAAGACAAAATATCCATTTTGTGAAAACGAAATAAATAAAAAGTCGGCGAACTAATTTAAAATGGGTATCATTGAACAGGTACTTGAAAATAATCTTTAGCTTTCTTTTATCATTTTTCATTTGGAATCTTAAACAGTTTAAAGTTAGTTAACAACCAAAAAACCCAATTGCGTAAAAATTTAATTTTAAACAAAGAACTAAAACCAAACAGTGTACGAATCCTCAGAAATGCTGTTATGCAGTGTAATTTATTTTTTAATGAAAACAGTATAGAGCAGCGGAAAAGTGTTAAGGGGCGCAAAAAATCATGCCAAAGGCCGCGTGCGGCCTGCGGGCCGCGTGTTTGACATGTATGCACAAAATTGTAAAGAAAAGTCAAACACTCAGGAATAAACGCGAAAATTATGAAAATTTGCAAAAACTTGCTAAAATTTTAAAAATTACAAAGCGCAATATTCAGCCCAATCACTCCGTGCGAGTTTTTTCACTTTTCCCTTTTCTTCTATTATGAATAAAAATTCCCTTGGAAAAAATTCGATTGGGGAAAATAGCTATTCTCAATGCATTTAAACTTAATTTTTTCCTCAGAAAATTCTCGTTTTTTTTATAAAGAGAAGTAACACAAGCAGGCAATTAATGCCTACCAGTTAATTAATTAATGTCTTACCTTCTTCGGGAAATGCATAGTGTAGAGAGAACAGGTGGTGAAGTGGGAGAGAGATAGAAAGCTTAATTCATTTACAACCCTGCTATTGCGCGTTTTTTTGTTTGTAGAGCAGTGTTGCAAGCCCCTCTGGTGTCAAGTAGGGGCATTGCGTTGTTTAAGCTATGTAGCCAGCCATTTTATTAGTTCTTTTACTTCGCCGACGGTTTTGCTACAATACCGACGAAGGAGGGTGCTGTGAAGTGCATTAGGATATGTTAGTATTACTCGCTGCCGGTACTGCCAAAGTGATCAGTGCTATGCCTTCATCACTTTAACAGTCCAACAACAACCAACACAATAACACACCAATGCATATGAGAAAAATGCACGATATTGTTGGCTTGCTTGAAACTAGTCTCGAACTCAAGACCTCAGGGTTTGTAGTCAAACGCGCTAACTACTCAGCCAACAGCACCCTCTTGGAAAACAGAAGGGAGTTTGCATAAAAATAAAGTAATATTTAAATAATATTTATTTTGTTGTTCTTTAACTTTAATGGATCCTTGGTAGTAAATACAGCAAATAAAAAAATGCACGATATTTTTCTTCTACAGCACCAATTTCCTTCACAAATGCTCGTACAGCTATGTTATAAATTTTTTAATCACTTATTTATTTAATTTTACTTTAAAGTTAATTAAAATAGCAATTTTATTTATTTTTACAAACAAAAACACTGAATAAATAAATGTCAACAAGCAAAACAGCCGCCATTGATATTTAATGATGCCACTATTTCATATTTCTGTTCCCGTGGAGTTTGTGATTGGAGGAATTTATTCTCGAGAAAAGTGTTTTCCGTGGAAAAGAAATTTCTAGAGAGTATTCTAGATTGGGCTGATTGATTAGAATTTCCTAAAAATGCAATAAAACCAAAATATTTGGAAAATTCCGACAATTGCGATAAAAAGTAAAAATTCCCGCAAAATTGCAAAATTTCAAACAATCCATAATAGTGGTTAAAAATCGCAAAAACTGTGAGGAATGCCAAAAATTTGGTAAAAAATCGCGTAAATGGTGAAAGTTTGCAATAAATTGATAACAGCGGCATGATAACAAAGTCTATTATTACTTAAAAGTCCGCAAAACTGTAAGGAAGCTGAAAACTTACAAAAAGTCGCTTTTATCGCGAACTTTGCAAAAATTCGCGAGAAGTTGCAAAATCGGAAACAAGCCCTCAAATTGATTAGAAATCGACATCACTATAAAAAAAAAATCGGAAAAACACAAAAAATCTAAAAAAATCGCGAAAAATCGCAAGTTAGCGAAAAATTGCTATATGTATTAAAAATATCACTAAACCTGTAAATAATATAAAAATTCGTTTTTCGACATAAATTACTTACTTAAAATGAATTGACTACATTCAATTGACATTTAAAATACAACAAAATAACTAGGGATGTAACGAATACCGATACCGATACCGATATATCGGCGATACTTCAGATTTTCCGATACATCGGAAAATTTCAGAGTTTTTTTCTGACAAATTATTTATCTTTTCTTAATTTTACCATGAACTAAATTGATTTCGTTATTTTTTAAATCTTATTAATATCAATTTTAAAAATTAATAATATATTATGCTGTTATTTTGTAAAAAAGTTATTTATTTTTGTTAATTTTACCATGAATTCAAATTCAATTCGTTGTTTTTTAACTCTTATTCCAGCAAAAAAAAAGACACTCCAAAGAAGTCATGAAAATGTAGAATTCGCGATCCGGAAGTTTTGCGAATTTGGGCAATTTCTAATTAGTTTTACATATCCTTGCCATTGAAAGAAGTTCTGTTTTTTGATTACCAATCACCCAATTGGAAGCGATGCTAGAACAATATTCTTTTTCCGTGTTCTATAATGATTTTTCCTCAAGGAAAAAGGATAAAAAATTACCCATTTTCACAATTTTTTTTAATGCGAATTTAAATTGAAAACTGTATTTTCATGTAAATTTAAGTGAATAAATATAAACTTTTAGAAGACTTTTAATAATTAAGCTGTTAAGTTATTTAGAAGACTATTGGTTGATAAATATCCTTTAAAAATCGATTTTTAAAAAGCATGGAGATTATTTTTTAAAATTATAAGGGAATTTAACATTTTTTCTTGCTTTTCTCTAACTATCTGCATATTTTTAATACAGATCTTTTGGAAACAAAGAAAATGGAGCTCCTTAAAAATTACTTCCAATTTTTTATACTGGGTTAATATAAATCTTAAATATTAATAATCTCTTGCACTGTAATTTTGTATAAGAAAAAAAATTGCACTCGAGTTTTGTTAATCTAAACTTGAACTCAATTTCAATATTCGTATCGGTATCGGAATCGGTATCGGCGATATTTATTTTTAAATATCGGTATCGGTATCGGATCGGCAAAACGGCGTATCGTTACACCCCTAAAAATAACGATACAAGAAATTTTTCGGTTCACAAGCACATAAACAAGTATCGGGTTTTTTTAAACGATAAACCATACAACTGAGCTGTGACTTGAACAAATGTTTTACGACTCAGCGCTTTACGTAATATCAACATTAGGGCTATCTATTCATTTTTAAAATGTTTTGGTTATAAAAAATCACTGTAGTGTGGTCGGATAAGCCACAAAAAATAGTAAACATTAATAAAAATGTTTTTACTTATTCGCAGTAATTTCTGCGAAAAATTTCATAGTTTAGTATTTCTTCATTGAAAAATAGCGTCCAAATAAGTTAATAAGATCATGAACTTGTGGCCTGGAAGTGGTTCCAATCCGGATAATTTCTAATGATTTATATTTTTTGATTCATATTCAATGAATTTGAAGTCTTGTTGACAATGTTTAGAAACACAAGATTTTTTTGAACTGATACAAATGTAATTTGTCTCAATATATGTTATTCATTATAGTGTACATATAGTATGTGAAAATCGTAGTTAGAATAAACATAAAATACCTGTGAGAGTAGTTGAGAGAGTTAAATGGAGAGCAGATAGGATTGCGGAAGGGAATAGCATTCATCTCAAACAGTATAATCCAGCTAAGCCACACAAATGGGGATTCAAAAATTTTGTCCTGAGCGGAGTTTCAGGTTTCAGTTACGATTTTGACATATTTGCCGGAGCTCAAAGTGATACATTTCCGGAAGGAGCACCTAATATTGGAGTAAGTGGGAACGTTGTAACGAGATTAGCAGCTACAATACCAAAAGGACAAAACTATAAACTATTTTTTGATAATTGGTTTAACAGTCCGAAGCTTCAAGTGTATCTAATGAAAAATAGTATATTGCCTTTAGGCACAGTAAGGCTAAATCGCGTTACAAACTGCAAGATGCCAACCGAAAAGGAAATGAAAAAGTTAGGCCGGGGAAGCATGGTCGAAAAAATAAAAAGTCGGCGAACTAATTTAAAATGGGTATCATTGAACAGGTACTTGAAAATAATCTTTAGCTTTCTTTTATCATTTTTCATTTGGAATCTTTAACAGTTTAAAGTTAGTTAACAACCAAAAAACCCAATTGCGTAAAAATTTAATTTTAAACAAAGAACTAAAACCAAACAGTGTACGAATCCTCAGAAATGCTGTTATGCAGTGTAATTTATTTTTTAATGAAAACAGTATAGAGCTGCGGAAAAGTGTTAAGGGGCGCAAAAAATCATGCCAAAGGCCGCGTGCGGCCTGCAGGCCGCGTGGGTGACATATATGCACAAAATTGTAAAGAAAAGTCAAACACTCAGGAATAAACGCGAAAATTATGAAAATTTGCAAAAACTTGCTAAAATTTTAAAAATTACAAAGCGCAATATTCAGCCCAATCACTCCGTGCGAGTTTTTTCACTTTTCCCTTTTCTTCTATTATGAATAAAAATTCCCTTGGAAAAAATTCGATTGGGGAAAATAGCTATTCTCAATGCATTTCAACTTAATTTTTTCCTCAGAAAATTCTCATTTTTTTTATAAAGAGAAGTAACACAAGCAGGCAATTAATGCCTACCAGTTAATTAATTAATGTCTTACCTTCTTCGGGAAATGCATAGTGTAGAGAGAACAGGTGGTGAAGTGGGAGAGAGATAGAAAGCTTAATTCATTTACAACCCTGCTATTGCGCGTTTTTTTGTTTGTAGAGCAGTGTTGCAAGCCCCTCTGGTGTCAAGTAGGGGCATTGCGTTGTTTAAGCTATGTAGCCAGCCATTTTATTAGTTCTTTTACTTCGCCGACGGTTTTGCTACAATACCGACGAAGGAGGGTGCTGTGAAGTGCATTAGGATATGTTAGTATTACTCGCTGCCGGTACTGCCAAAGTGATCAGTGCTATGCCTTCATCACTTTAACAGTCCAACAACAACCAACACAATAACACACCAATGCATATGAGAAAAATGCACGATATTGTTGGCTTGCCTGAAACTAGTCTCGAACTCAAGACCTCAGGGTTTGTAGTCAAACGCGCTAACTGCTCAGCCAACAGCACCCTCTTGGAAAACAGAAGGGAGTTTGCATAAAAATAGAAGTAATATTTAAATAATATTTATTTTGTTGTTCTTTAACTTTAATGGATCCTTGGTAGTAAATACAGCAAATAAAAAAATTCACGATATTTTTCTTCTACAGCACCAATTTCCTTCACAAATGCTCGTATCAACAAGCAAAACAGCCGCCATTGATATTTAATGATGCCAGTATTTCATATTTCTGTTCCCGTGGAGTTTGTGATTGGAGGAATTTATTCTCGAGAAAAGTGTTTTCCGTGGAAAAGAAATTCCTAGAGAGTATTCTTGATTGGGCTGATTGATTAAAATTTTCTAAAAATGCAATAAAACCAAAATATTTGGAAAATTCCGACAGTTGCGATAAAAAGTAAAAATTCGCGAAAAATTGCAAAATTTCAAACAATCCATAATAGTGGTTAAAAATCGCAAAAACTGTGAGGAATGCCAAAAATTTGGTAAAAAATCGCGTAAATGGTGAAAGTTTGCAATAAATTGATAACAGCGGCATGATAACAAAGTCTATTATTACTTAAAAGTCCGCAAAACTGTAAGGAAGCTGAAAACTTACAAAAAGTCGCTTTTATCGCGAACTTTGCAAAAATTCGCGAGAAATTGCAAAATCGGAAACAAGCCCTCAAATTGATTAGAAATCGACATCACTATAAAACAAATATCGGAAAAACACAAAAAATCTAAAAAAATCGCGAAAAATCGCAAGTTAGCGAAAAATTGCTATATGTATTAAAAATATCACTAAACCTGTAAATAAAATCAAAATTCGTTTTTCGACATAAATTACTTACTTAAAATGAATTGACTACATTCAATTGACATTTAAAATACAACAAAATAACGATACAAGAAATTTTTCGGTTCACAAGCACATAAACAAGTATCGGGTTTTTTTAAACGATAAACCATACAACTGAGCTGTGACTTGAACAAATGTTTTACAACTCAGCGCTTAAAGTAATATCAACATTAGGGCTATCTATACATTTTTAAAATGTTTTGGCTATAAAAAAATCACTGTAGTGTGGTCGGATAAGCCATACAAAATAGTAAACATTAATAAAAATATTTTTACTTATTCGCAGTCACCAATAAAGTTAATGTACCACCAGCGATGAAGTCTTAAATTTGATTTTATCTTGTAATTTCTGCCAAAAATTTCATAGTTTAGTGTTTCTTCATTGAAAAATAGCGTCCAAATAAGTTAATAAGATCATGAACTTGTGACCTGGAAGTGGTTCCAATCCGAATAATTTCTAATGATTTCTCTTTTTTGATTCATATTCAATGAATTTGAAGTCATGTTGACAATGTTTAGAAAAACAAGATTTTTTGGAACTGATACAAATGTAATTTGTCTCAATATATGTTATTCATTATAGTGTACATATAGTATGTGAAAATCGTAGTTAAAATAAACATAAAATACCTGTGAGAGTAGTTGAGAGAGTTAAATGGAGAGCAGATAGGATTGCGGAAGGGAATAGCATTTTTATTAATTATCTGGATGTTGTTAATAATCATTTGCAGAGGTGTCGAAAACACATGCTTATTTATATTTTGGAAGCGGCAAAAATGTAGTTCCTTAAGAACAACTTCCAATATTTTTCACTGGGGGAAAACCCAATGTTCTAAATACTTTTTCATGTGTTTTCGTCCAGGTGTCTTTCAAATTCTTTCACCACAGTTAAATTGCCTACAGTTAAATTACGACGAACAAATATTGAAACAAATTATGGATAATCATTTATTTTAAATTTACTGAATATGTAGAACTTTTCGTCAGTGACTGTGTTTGTTGTTTTTTTTTCAGTTTATGTTCGAGTACATTTGTTCAGTACTTTGTGAAACATTAAAATTTATTTATTTTTTCTTCTACTTCAGAGCCCTAAATTTTTAAGTTTCTTTACCAGAATATAAAAATTTAATAGTAAATCATTTTTTTGTTTGTCATTTGCAAACATTTATTACACGCGTTTGGTTTTTTTTGCGACATGTGTCATTGAGACGTGATGTGAAAACATGTAAACTTCTTACATTATTGTAGAAAGATGTAGCAGTTTTTAAAATAAAATCTTCAATGAACTTAAAATGCATTCACACTTGAAAAAAGACTTATGGGTCGATTATGGGTGTCAACCGAACTTCAGTTACGTTGCCAGCCGGCAACTAAAAATTTAGAAAAGCATTAAAAAGCAACTGAAATTGACAGCTCTCAGTTGCCAGTTGCCATCCGTAATATGAGTTTTGGCAACTGGCAACCTAACTGAAGTTTGGTTGTCATCTATAATCGACCCATTAAACTCATAAGGGGCGATAATTTAAAAATACACTTCAAATGAAAATAAAAATTCAGATTAATTTTAATAGGGGTTTCACGCTTTTAAATCTAAAACCCTTTTAGAGACACCTTATTACAAGACCACAGTAAAAAAATACATTGAAACACAAGACCAATCGTTTATATTTTAGTGTATTTAGTTGTTGTAGCCTTATAGTCTAGTGCCTTAATAAGGTGTTTCGGCTTATATCCATCCGATGAGAAACAAATATACAAATAAACCAAACAAGAATTAATATTTTAAATTAAAATGGAGAATAAATCTCTCTCTTTATTTATATAAATTTTACCTTGTAAAAGGATTTAAAATTGCATGTAATGCTTCTTTGACTTCTAAATGCAGAGTAGTAATTTTATATATAAACACTAGTATAACTAGTGAAATTTGGCAAAACAGTGCTTAAGTACCGTTAACGGTTTACTCGTCGAAACACTCATAAACTGTTTTCAACAACGTTGAAAGAAAAAGTACTTTGAATTTTGATCAAACACTGAGAGAAAGGTATAAGCCGCGACATAAATAATTTGTACTTAAACATTGCCGGCCACCTTGCAACGACGTGTATTGCAAATAAATTACATACATATAATTGAGCCACCTGGTGCATATAACATAAGATTATATAAGTGTGCCATTAGGGACTCCTGGTGCATATAACATAAGATGATATAAGTGAGCCATTAGGGACTCCTGATGAGTAGAATGTAAGATGAGTCATTAAGGACTCCTGTGGACTGTATTTAGGTTAGGTCATGAGGGACATTTGATTATCTATTATATAGTAGATATGAAGGCTACCTGATAAAAAAAGAGTTTAGTAATTGCAAATTGATAAAACAAAAGTGATATAAAATTATACGTGTAATAAAATTAATAAAATTTCACAAAAATTAAAATTATTTGTGTTTAAAAGTTCATACAAAAGTAAAGATACAGCAACACTAATTGTTCCATAATTTTTAGTTTTATTCACAATTTAGTCTGAGGCCTTTTTTTAATTTCTTATGAAATTTTTAATTTTTAGCTCAAACTTTTACAATATCACTGAAACCAATGGGCAGATTTAAAAAAAATTTTCATTCGGCCTAAACATAATTTTATTGTCGAATCTTTATTTTTCTTCTTTACTAAATAGGGCAAACTATTCTCTAGTTATACTAATATATGTCGTGCTAGTGCCTTCATTTTTGACATAACGGTATATCTCGAAAACTGCAGCTGATAAGAAAATTAAGTGAAAATTTGGAGCGGCCAAAATAGCTAAAGAAACAACTTTAAGCTCTAGAGAACGAAAAAGTTTACCGAAATTAGTAAATTTATGGACTTTTTCTGTTATATTAGTAGTTATTTGCAAATGCAATTAATTTATTTGTAAATACAATTACAACTTTTTTTAAAATGTCACTTACAACGATTTTTGTAAATACAAACACGGCATTTGTGACATTAGAAAATAGAATCAACTCGATTATTCCCAAGTAAAATTATTGTGCTATTTACAATTGAGGTGTTAACAAAAAAAAATATTTTTAATAATCTCGGTTCTCAAAAAACGTTATGTTTTACAAAAAATATTTTCAATTAAATATATCAACAAATAATTTGTTGACTACCGTAGTGTACTGGCTAGTGTGCCAGGCTATTACTCGGAAGGTTACAAAAAGCAACAAAAAAAAACCAAATGCTTTTTTTAATTTTTTTGTTAGATTTTAAAATTATATCAATTGAAATTAATGTTATATTAACAATAATGATTTGTTAAATTTTTGAACCAAATTTTATTATTTATTATCATATATAATTGTCATATCTGCGAAAGCACCAAATGTCTTTGGCTGCAATCGAACCGGCGACCTCTGGACTAATAGACTAGCGTACTTACTTCCCAGCTAAAAAGCAAGTCGTTAATAAATAAGTAAATAATAAATACAAACAAAACGTGGTTTCGTATATTCCTTTTACGTGTGTGCATTCCGTTATGATATAATTTAACAAACCATAACAAATATCAACAATGATGATATTTACAAAAACTGTTGGATTTTTGCGCCATACATAACAAAAAAATTAAATTAACTCATTTGGTTGAAAAAATTTTCTGTGTTTGTTGTATCAACATCCTAATTCGTTATATTAATTAAATATATTTTTGAATTTAAATTATATATGAATGACTTGATTTGATAGTGGCTGTTTGATGATATTTTTTCTGTGTAGTTCGATAAACCTCTCTTAGAATGTTATATGCACTCGCAGTTGAAAATAGTTTGAAACTACGCTATTTAGATAAAATCTATATGGAACAACCAGAAGGATTTATTAAGGAGGCAACAAGAGAAAAAGTTTGTAGATTAAATAAAGGTCTAAAGCAAGCTGGCAGACAAAGGTTCAAACAAATTGATTATGGTTTAAAAGACAGAAAAACAATGATAATCACCTTATATGTTGATGATATCATAATAATACCCACTTCAGAGAAGAATTTGTAGATGGATTGAAATATAATTTAGACATTCATGACATGGGAGTCCCAAAGCATTGTATTGGACTCGAAGCAATCTAAAAGATGGGAAATATGAATTTCGCAACCAGGATATATATCAAATTTGATTAAGAAATACGATTTAGAGAATTGCAAGCCTATAAAAATACCTATGCAAGCCGGTATTAAATTAGAAAAAGAACCAACAATTTCCGAGGAAGCATAAAAAGTAGATGAAATGTCTTATCAAGATATCATTGGATCTTTACTCTACTTGTTATTAACATGTTATCACAATTTTCTAAGGACCTTCGTGAGCAACATTTGAAATTCTCATATCATGTTATTAGATATTTAAGTTATACAAAAAATGCTGTATAGACGTGTAAGAAAAGTGGCTTATTAAAAGTCTAAACGCACTTAGCTAAAACATGAATGTGTACTGTTCCAAAAACTTTGGCAAAATAAACATTCAACAAATCCTAGCATTGAGAATATCGATGATATTCCACGCTGGTAAGACCGAAATGGAAAAAGCTTAAAATAGTTGAACATGCTAAGAGAAGATAGTTAGTGAAGTTCTGAACATTTAGAAAAAGTTCAATAATGTGCGACTCACCACAAAATGGCGACAGTCTGCTAATTTGGCTTACTAATATTAGTAGGATTTTCGCTACAGTGTTGTTGCCACTGTCAGTGGTAGTGTGGGTAAAGGACTCTGATGAGTAGACGTGGTGGTCACGAAACAGCTGCCAGTTCAACCTTCCGTACAGCCAAATTTTTCTTTGAATGTTCAATACTTACATGCTTTAGAATTTCTTTCTTAAATAAAAATAATTTGATCGAAAGATTAAATTAAAAACGAACTTAAGCCAAACTAATTAAATAACTTTGGATAAAAACCATACAGTTCGATTAAAAATGCATAACTCAATTAGTAAAAGTGGCTTTTGTTATAGAAAGTGGCAATTGTTATAGAAAAAAATTATTAAAATTTTTTTGTCTTCTAAAAATAGATTTGATTTAAAAAACTTGTTTTCCATTTAATATTGTTTTATTTACCTAAATGTCATTTCATGAGCAAAGTTTTATTAGTTTTTATTTGTTTTACTTTTTCCCCCAATTTGACAAGTTAAACTATGTTCAACAAATTGTAAGCATTATCGTTCAACACGAATATTATGTATTTGCTACACACATATATGTACATAATATAAACGTGATTGCAACATATTTGTTATCATCTGGGAATATTGACACCTGCTTGTGCGGATGTGACAAATTTGGCAAATATAAACCAAAAAAAAACTGAATAAATGAAATATTAAAACAATATTTGATGGAGAAAAATTAGATCAGAACAAAAAAATGTGTCACAAAATTATTTGTAATAAAATATAATAAACTATATATAATATGTCAAAAGAGAATAGACAAAGTCTAGTCATTGACAGGCATAAAATATTGGATAAATTTAAAGAATTATTTCTTGCCTTTAAGTTAAACAAATTTTATGCAAATGTGTGGTGAAGTTTTTTTATAATCTTACAATTCACAAATGAAAATATTTAATATTAAAAGATTAGCATAATATAGACTTTGCCTTATCTTATCAAGTTATTTTGAAATTATTGACAATGAATTGCAAATCATTCTCCATTTGAGATCTATAAAAAATTTTCAATAATTAGAAAGTTTTTCTGTTAAAATATTAAAAATTACTGTTTCATCTATTAAGACGGACCATTTATGTAAAAAAAACGCTAAATTGTAAACATTTTAACGAAAAGGTAAAAGGTTCAAAAGTTTTTCGGGTTTGAATTTCTAAAACTCTGTTTTCATCTTGCACAAAACAAACGTAAAAACAATATTCAATTAAGATTCAGTTAAAAAATTTTCAGTTTTCAACCAATCACGAAAAATGTCGTATAAACTCAACAGAATTACTCGAAAATATATTTCGGTTTTTTTTGAATTAAACAAATAATTTATTAATTGAAAAATTAATTGATTGTGGCATACTCAGAAAAATTATACAATTCTCACACATGCAAACCAAAGTTATTTTAATTAAAAAGTTTTAAACTTATTTTATTTATATAAAACTGGGAAGAAATTGTTTCTATTTTGTGCTAACTTGGTTTCAAACCTATTGATAGCTTTGTTTTCCCAAATTGCTCAAATTAAAATACTAATTAAAAATTAAAATATTTCATTCATTTCAAAATTTCAATTGAAAATATCAATAATCAACGATTTTATATCATCAATAAAATATATCTACATATGGAAAACCTGGTAAGATCTAACACTTTTGTTCCAGCATGACGTATATTTAATACTAAATATTAAGTATTCGTTATATTGTCCATTATCTCTGTCAAAGCAACTAAAGCTTTTCCAGTACGGGTTTTTAATTATTTTGTACGTATAAAAGAGAAAGATAAACATATCACATATCAGAGTTTAGTTTTCAATACTATGTTGAGATTTTAGCAATTTAAAACTTCTTGAAAGACATTTTGCAACGCAATGAGAAAAATTGTGTTATGTGGTGTCTGCTGCATATGAATTTTTTTAATGCTATATAATCGTTGATTATTTATATTTTCCAATGGGATTTCGAAGTTATATAGGAATTTATGTACTAAATACCACACAGGAAAAAATAAGGATTTTCTTCTGAGAATCTTGGAATTCTTAAGAATGTTACAAGATCTCCAAAAAAATTCAATTTTAAACTTTTTTTTTTAGAAAAAATGCGGTATTTCACAGAGGCGGAAAGCTCTCTATCCGCTATGCACTTGGGGATAGCAAGAAGCGATTCCTCTGTTGAAAGGCCTAAGCAGCAGAAGTCTAACCTGCAGTTGAGTAACCTGAATGGCATGCTTACACCGATGCGTCTCAGGTAAGTAGGTGACAAACAAGTATACAAGGTCACTGAAACTCAATACTCACCTCTACGGGTGGTGGACGTCTGACAGGAGACTACAGCTGGCAGCCCTAGCACCAGTCTAGGATGCAATGGGCTAATCACCTGTTCGTCTGAAATCTCAGTAATTAATGAAACCGAAATAAATGAACAATGATCGAAAACCATGATGACGACTATTGGCATGAAAACATGGAAACGATTTGGATCATGGAACGTACGTACTTTATCGGAATCTTCCAAACTAGCTCAGGCTTAGCGTGAAATGGAAAGATACAATCTACTCTCCTTTGCCCTTAGTGAAATCAGATGGCCTGACTGTGGAAAACAAAAAATATCTGGTGCTTCTACATTTATATATTCAGGAAAATCCTCAGTTGAATAAAGATCTAGTAGCGTGGGCTTTCTTTTAGCTAAAGAGGCTAAGAAAAGTCTAATCGAATGGCAACCTCATGGCGACAGAGTAATCGTGATAAAACTAAAGACAAAAGCAAGGAACCTTTCATGTGTACAATGCCATGCCCCGACCGATACATCAGATAGATTGATCGAGGATGAATTCTATTGCACGCTTAACTCTGTAATGACCTCTATCAATGAAGGCGACATAAAGATTTTGATGAGCGATTATAGTGCTCAGATTAGTAATGACAGTCGTGGTAGAGTGGCTGTCATTCGAAAGCACTGAATTAGTCATATGACTGAAAACGGCGAACTATTTTGCGAAACATGCTACAACAATCTGGTTATCGGTGGTACCTTATTCCCTTATAAGAAAGTGCATAAAAATTACTTGGATATCAAACGACAAGCTTAAGGAAAAAGAAATAGACCATATCGCAATAAGTAAATGTGGAAGCACTCACTGCTCGATTTGCGAAATAGAAGAGAAGCTGATATTGGCAGCGACCATCATCATTGTAATGGTAGTAATAAAACTAAAGTTATGCACAAACAAATGCGATAAGCCGAAGAGAAGAGTAAGATTGAACCTTGAGTGGCTGACGAACAGAGAACCACTGCTCCATTCTCCAACTCCCTCAAATTAGAAACTTAACCACTTAAAAATAATGTGTCAAACCTTGACAAGTACTGTAAACAGGCTGGATGTGCCTTCCTAGATTCCGCCAAAAATTTTCTCGGTAATCCGACTTAAAACGTGAAACTATGGATATCAAATCAAATCTGGAATCTTATTGAGGATATAAGGGAGATTATATTACGTATCAACAACACCAAAACCCGGCAAAAAAATGGATCTGCAACAGCAATATAATATCACGATCCAAAGGTCAAACGAAGTGCTAGAAATAATAAAAGGAAATGGGCAGAAGATATGGTTCCAAAGGCGCAAAATAAATTATGTAAACACCCAGCCTCCCAGTTACGAAGAAATAATGGAAGCAATAACATCGACAATCGGCAAGATAATATTTCCCCTGAATTGTTTAATGCTGATAAATCCTTTTGTCAGAATGAAGCGCTTCCGAGTGCCCTTAAGGATGGATTAATAATCAATATCCCAAAAAAGGAAAATAAATAGAGTATAAAAATTGGAAGGGCATCACCTTATTAAATATGCTTAACAAGATTATAGCACGTCCCATATTTCAGTGCATATCTGTGGCGGCAGAGCCTGAATTAAGAATAGAGCAGGCAGTATTCAGGCCAAATAGATCTTGCATAGACCACATTAACAGTCTTCGCATAATAATGAGCAGACAGCCAAATGCCAATCGAATCTGTATCTGATATTTATAGAGTTGCAACGTGCCTTTGACTCACTCCATCACTCTGCCATATGGAAAGCAATGAAGTGTAAAGGAATTCAATATAAATTGGAATGTTTGTATATGGAAGCAACTTGCTCAGTGCTCCATGAAGGTCAAGTTAGCGAAAACTTAAGCGCCAAAACAGGTGTAAGACAAGGGTGTGTCTTATCCCCTTATGCTGACTTTAGACGACATGTATTTTACATCTGACTTGTCAAATTTCCCACTGCAAAAGTGATACATGCCGTGTGAAACATATGAAACATTGTCAGATGACATTTACAGAAGCAAAGTCAGATGAAAAATTTTCAATTAGAACGTGTTCTATTTTCATCTGACAAGGCATCTGACATCAGCTGTATTAAATTATAAAAAGTGTGGTTTGGCTGAAAAAACATTAAAAAGCAAAGAGCGCTTTGTATATTTACGAAAATTGTGCAAAAACTCAGCTGTAGTGAACACTCAGAGGTTATGTCAAATGTAATTGCGCATGTACGTGTGAAAGAAAATATTATAAACCGTCTGTAAATTGACAATTTTGACAAACATGCGAAGTTACATATGTCTTACACACCTAACAAACCATATGTAAAAAACATGTCGTCTAAAGTCAGCATTAGGCTGAACCCATACCGAATACGACAAAACTGTTTTTGTGACGCATACGACAACAGAATATTATTTCTTATTAGATCACACCCACCAAATGTTTTTCTATGTGCGTTACAATCATACGAGTGTGTTTTCAGGCTTACTGTTTAATATCGTGCTTGATGTTATTATGAGTCAATCTGTAAATCCAATGCATTCGATCACAAAGGCATGACTGGAAGACTTCCAAACCTTGACTATGCTGATGGCATTTGTTTACTGTTACACAATCATCAAGACATGCAACAAATGTTAAATAGCATCAAAGCTAAGGCGATGAATGCAGGACTGATTATAATTACCTCGAAAAAAAATCAATGCGTTTCAATGTAACGAACAGCTATCGTTTTTCACTGATGGGTAAACAGCTTGAAGATGTCACAACCTATTGCTGCTTGGGTAGCACTTTTGCTACTTTCGGTGGCTGTAGCGAAGATATTGAAAACAAACTGACTAAGGCTAAGCAAGCAAGTCAGCACTGCTTTATGGCTTGGAGACCTGGAATTTAACGAACCTTGAAATACAAAAATTGCAGGTCTTCGTCAATAAATACCTTCGCCGAATTCTCAAAATATTTTGCCCTCAAACTTTAATCAATTCTGAGTTATGGTTGAGAACGGAACAACCTCCAATTGACCATGAGATCAAAAAACGCAAATATAGATGGTTGGGTCATAGCCTACGTAAGCCAGCCAATGACATAAGAAATCCCTTAATTACAGCCCATAGAGAGCAAGAAGAAGGGGACGCCCTAAAAATATATGCAGACGCCAAGTTAGAGCCAAACTAAAAACTGCTAAATTAACCTGGAATGGAGTCAAAAGAACAGCATCGGATAGAGCTCCATGAAGATCAGTTATTGAGGACATATGTTCCTTATAGGAATTTTAAATATTTCGAACCTTCAACATTTTTTTAAAATTTCAATTTAAAAATTTAATACTTTTGAGCTCAGACGGCAGAATTGCATGATTTTTTTTAACTGTTTGAAATTTTATTCTTTAATTAACACCAAAGTTTTAAAAAATTGGGAAATTTCAATTTGAAACTTAGTATAACTAAATGCACTACCAAGCAAGTGTCTTTGAGATGTTATTATGGACTATAATACAGCAAAAAGAAAATTCAAAATCGGATGACACACAAAAAAATGGTAAGCAGTAAAAAAATTTAACATGGCCGAAGTGCTCTAACTTGAGACTTTATAGCTGCGCCCATAAGCAAGTAAGAGAGTTGATATTCACAACATAAATAGAAAAGCTCTTCTGCTACGGCTGTGTGAAATTTTATTCCGATAGAACTATCCGTTTAGAAATGCCTGCTTTATGTTCTAAATATTTTGATTCTGCCCCTCGCACAGTGGGCTTTATAAGACTTTTTATACAACCTTTAGTATCCCAAAACAAAGGTGCATACTAGCTTTCAGCGTATTATCACTCATTACGAGGTTGACTCGTTTTTATTGGTTATTTGAAGTTGCTATAAATAAATATATTTCTTAGAATTGAAAGCATTTTTCGCGAGATATGCGCAATATATTTTTTTCCTAAAAACCCGGTTACAAACAAATCTGGTTACGGATCCATTGGTCGAATTTCGACTACCGGATGGCATCCTATAGTATAACCAAATTTGCTTTCAACGTTTTATTAACAAATATTTGTTCAACCCTTCGCTATATTCTTGCCGTATAAAGATAAGCACTATCACCACGTCTGCAAAAACTATTGGCCTGCCACCAGCATCTTCTTTGCGGGAACACTGATTTTCAGAATCTTTTGAGGCCCATAAGAATTTGGTAACCAAAATCGCCAAAAATTACTTTTTTAGCATAAAATTTTAATGAAACATAAAACAACACAAACGAAAAATGCGCCCTTGATTGTAGTACATATTTTCAAAAAGGCCTTATTGCTTTAGCGTTAAAAAAAGTGAAAAACGACCACTTTTAGAATGCAAACTGGTCCTATAAGCTATTTATGGTGTCGAGACAAGTTCAGAATATATGTATTCACAAACGCTGTTCAGCTTTACCGTAGCTATAATTTTTCCAAATATTGTGAAAATTTAGGAGTCCTTGTAAGTTCCCTAGAGGGAAAAGAACCAGTCACAAGACAGGTCACGTGACTGGTTCCCAAGGACTAACAACCCGTTCGAGTTCCGGAACTTTATTGAAGGGGGTCAATTGACATAATTAAGATACTCAGTGATAGGTTCTAGACCAGGAACCGGCAAAAAATATCACATGGGGCTTTTTACGCTTTAGCTCTCACACGTATTAACTAAAAGTAAATAAAATCAATCAGTGTGTGATGAACATTCAAACATGCAGGTTGTGTTATCACTTGTTTCTTGATAATTCAAACAAGCAGGTTGTGTTTGTAAGAGAGAGAGAGAGAGAGCTGCAAAATAAAACCTATACAAGTAAAATGTATTAGCATGTGTTTGCCGGTTCCTGTTCTAGACCCAAACTAAGGCTACTTGTTGTGTGGTGGATTCTTTAGTACTAGCTGAATTACTGTACTTTAAACTAATATTTTTAATTTGGAAAAATGTGCTTGCGCAATGATGGGTTTCCCTACCATTTTTGTTCTAGCTTTATGATATGTTGTGATATGATTCTTTTCACCGGTCACCACTCAGGAACATTTCGTACCA
This sequence comes from Panzeria rudis, assembly GCA_956483635.1. Taxonomy (NCBI): domain Eukaryota; kingdom Metazoa; phylum Arthropoda; class Insecta; order Diptera; family Tachinidae; genus Panzeria; species Panzeria rudis. Next base: position 131,264,919 of record OY101448.1, read on the forward strand.
TTCCCATTTTCACCAGTCATAGAACAACTACGTTCAAGACAATTGGTACAATATTTTCCACAGGAGTATGCTGAAAACAGTGAAAAATATTAATTGTGTGGTTTTCATGAATAAGCGATTGTCGGTTTTGAGTTATTGATGCCAAATACCATTATTTTATATGCTATTTTACATGGACCAAAAATTTCACTAATAACATTGAACAGCTCCGATATTTTTTTCCAAAAACAGCGTAACTTCCTAATTTATTCAAGTATTTTTCATTTTTAATCACCTAAGTCGACTTACAATTGCGTGCTGGCAATTTATTGCCACTGAAAAAAAACACATAGCCACATGTGTTGTTACTTTTGAACATATTCCCGAAATATTTTTTGGTTATTGTTCAGTTAATAAAAACGTATAGTGGCTTGTGCGCATATATTTTTCAGATAAAAGCATCTTGTGTGCTTGGATTAGTTCAATGTAAACAAGTAATATCGACATAAGCTTTTTTTCTGCACACACTTTTAGTGTCCTTGGCAAATTGTTTTTTTAATTATTCTCTAGGATCTTACCCTTAGGGAATTTTTGCCTGAGATTTTTACAAAAATTCTTATAACATATGTTTACATGACTGTCTAAAGAAACAGTTTGATAAAAATCACACAGAATCCGTAGTATTAAAAATAAAGTATTTCGGGTCTCCTGAAAAATTTGTTTTTAGACATACGCGCTTATTCAATAAAACCACAGATATATTAAAAAAAAGTGCAGGAGCTGTTTTAATAAAATGTTTAATAAATTTGTTTAACGGACTGTTAGCTATATTATTGCCAAATATATTTAGCGGTATCAGCAAGGCTAAGTCTACAGTGGTTCTAATTGGAAAATCGGGTAATAAATCTGTGTCTTTGCAACTTCCGACCTGATTACAAAACGATGTATGTAAAAATTATAGACCTGAACTTAAGATTGTTGAAATTTAGACTAGCCCGTTGTATCACAGTTTGAGCTTCCGAGTGACAAAGTTGACTATCTGGGGGTTATAAAGAACTTGGTCGGCCTCATAACTTTTATAAATATTATCATATGTTAACAAATTTAAAACTGCTGTAAAGTTTATAAACATGTAGTTAAAGAAAATACAGCTAACTATATTAAGATACCATTAATATTTTCAAAGATATTTGGCTTTGAATTTTAAAAATATTTCAAAACAATAGACTTAAAAATTATTGCAGTTGAAATTTTAATTCGACTAAAGCATGGATGCTTTAATCGAATTTTTCACTGACTTGGTTTTAGTTCTTAATGAACGATTTGACGGTTGGGTAATGAATCCTCTTGTTTATCCACAATGCTTGATCCTCGGTACAAGGACCGAATATTTAAATTGCAGTCTCCTACTTCTTATTGACTTACTTGACCTTGATGTAGCTATATATTCTCCAACTATAGCAAACACGGTTACCGCTACACCTAGCACTTGTTCTGTTAAGTCTACCAGAAATGGGCTTTAAAGCGTTTTTGAAATTTTTTTATTATAGAATTCTATGCAGTCGAATCCCTGTGCTTTCTGTATTTATTGTAGTAAAGAAGTGGAGAGATAGTTTTCAAATTAGTTCTGTCGCATCTGAGACACTATTTCGTACTGCAGCACAGTGGCTCCGCTCCAATTTGAAAAAAGGGTAAAAAATATGTTTCTTTGAAATTTGCTATCCGATTACAGAACGATGTAATATAAACATCATAGAGCAGGACATAAACTTTAATGAAACTTGCAGCACCCTATTGAAACACACGGCGACTACATTGGATATGGCAAACCTTGTTGGCCTCATAACTTTTACAAATAAAATCCTATTTTATTGAATTTGGCTTTATATTTTAAAACTTTGGTTTTTGGACTCGACTTTGATCCCGATTTCGTAAATAACTCCGGCAATAGCATAGCCAAAATTTTGGGAAAAAAAAATATTTTATGATTTCTAACAAAATGCTTGATAATATGCTGAAGCATTTTTTAAGTTATCTCAGTTCATGTAGTTTTGAAAAAAATAATCAAATTCAGGACCTTGAAATGAGGGTTAAATTTTGACAAAAAAATAGAGTTTAATGTTAGACGTTTTTCTCAAAAATTTGTCAGAACTAACAGTTTTCTCTTTCCATATTTCAAAAGAATATAGTGAATTTTTCTACGAAATTCTAAATTAATCGCTTAAGAAACAAACGCCCATCCTTTTTTTCTAATTTCTTTCCAAATTAAATTATATATGTATATATAAAATATTATTATTTATAACCGTTACAATAAGCTTAAATTTATTTAAATTGCATAATATTTGTAAAAGTTATGAGGCCAACAAGGTTTCTCGGACATGAAAAACCTTGTAGTCAAATTTGCCACCCTATAGCTCACCGTGTATTGCAACAGGGTGGTCCAGGCACATCGTTTTGTAATCGGATCACAAGTTTCAAAGGCAAATTTATTTTTCAATTTATTGTTCAATTGAACCAATGTGTGCAGGTCTTGATCAAACAGACTTGTGAAATCGTATTTCTTTGCGAAATTTACGAATACTTTGTTTTTAAACAAAAATCAATACTTTTTTTGGAGTATCGGTATAGTATCGGCCATGTTCGAAAGATATTTATTTATTTATTGTAAGTTAAGCTATTCTATATGCCTGCGTCATGTTGGTACTAATGCCAAGTCATCAGCTGATATTTAATATGCCTGTTTAAAAGTTTTTAAAGATTTGTTTATACAAAATAAAAATTAACAATTTCTTGTAAATTTTTAATGCCCAGCGATATAAAGTTGCCTTTGAGTGAGTTAATTATACGTACGAAAAATTACTCACTTGTCTTGATGTTTTGAGGTGCCTCAACACAATTTAAAATTAAGAAAAATTACATATTTTTCATATTGTTCTCAAACTATCTGATATGTTATAAACTTTAGTTTATGATGAATATAAATATTTTTCTGTATTGTTACTTTTAGTATAAAGTGAACTACATAACAATAACTTAGAAATTCAATAACCATAAGGGTGTTTTTTTGTTACTTATTTTTTATTTATTAAGGAATTTATATTTTTTGATATAAATTTAGGGAAACAAGATGAAAGTAATTATGGTAAACTAGTAAATTATTCAGAAATACAGTAATTATATATATTAAATTTTCTTTGTCTACACGCTTCACATTTATCTCTAAATAAAAATGTAATTTAATTGTAAAATTAAATTAAAGACGAGCTCAAGCCAAAAATAATTAAATTTCTTTGGATATAAACCCATACAGTTCAACTAAACTCATAACGTAGTTGTTAAACTCTAAATGCACCTAGCAAAAAGGATGTACATGTTCAAATAAACTGAACAAGCAAATATTCACACACAATAATACTTGTAATTATTAATGATAATTCATATTAGAATACTGAAATAATAAAAAGAAGCTTAACACAAGACAAAAGAAAAAAGTGTATATCAATAACTATCAAATGAAATACAGCTCTAAGACTGACAGTATGGATTGATTAAAAGTAGATGATATTCAACTCTTGACTGCAAACTACCGACTTTGGTAGAGTGGTCTAAGCGGTAAAGAACTCTTATGAGATTAGCGGGAGCTATCGAAACGTCAGCTCAACCCTTCGCGCAATCAAAATTTTCTTTGTCTACATGCTTCACATTTATCTCTAAATAAAAATAAAATTTAATTGAAAAATTATATTAAAACCGAACTCAAACCAAAACTCAACTCATAACTTTACTGATTTTTTTTTCATCAAAAGTATGGACTTGTTTACGCGATAGTAGTCTTGCCCTACTGAAACCATCTCCCTTATTTTCTCCACACACTGCACTTGAAGCATCTGTCACCACTTTGATACAGCGCCTTACGGCTTGAGTGTGGCATGGGAAATCTTTAATTTTTCTTTGGAAAATCTTTAATAATTCTTTTGACAATAGCTTTCGAGTCATCAGGTGGATCTAAAGTCAGAGAGTCTCGCCACGTCATAATGTTGGTATAATCTTTAGCATCGAAATTAAATTAAGGGACTTTAAACGTTCAAAGTCCTGCAGCTTTCTCATTCCTTGCTTTTAAAACTCATCGATATGCCAGATCTCGTATGATTTCTCTGTCATCTCTAAGCAAAGGAATAAGATGATTTTCTGGGTGACCGAAATATTGTAAATCACATCGGACCTAGTGGCCCGGCTTAGTAGCATATTATCCTAGAATTCGATTTTCTGTTGTAAGCCGTCTAAAGTGGTTGAGAACTACATCGACTTGTCGAAATCGTGGGACAGACCGTTAATGATGTTGAGGGCACTTCTATATATATATATATATATATATATATATATATATATATATATATATATATATATATATATATATATATATATATATATATATATATATATATATATATATATATATATATATATATATATATATATATATATATATATATATATATATATATATATATATATATATATATATATATATATATATATATATATATATATATATATATATATATATATATATATATATATATATATATATATATATATATATATATATATATATATATATATATATATATATATATATATATATATATATATATATATATATATATATATATATATATATATATATATATATATATATATATATATATATATATATATATATATATATATATATATATATATATATATATATATATATATATATATATATATATATATATATATATATATATATATATATATATATATATATATATATATATATATATATATATATATATATATATATATATATATATATATATATATATATATATATATATATATATATATATATATATATATATATATATATATATATATATATATATATATATATATATATATATATATATATATATATATATATATTAGACTGGTCGCAATTAATTTTTTTTTAAATTTGATTGCTTGCGCAGCTTCAAATATGAGGTTTGGTGTACGAAATCATGTCCTAATTTTTCAGCTCAATCCGACGGTGCCTAGTCGTGCCTAGTGGGGCCGAAAGTTCACCATATTATAAAAAACATCTATTCAATCAGATCTTTATAGTTATAATAGTTGAAAAGCCGGTCCCATAGACCGAAAATAAAAAAATCTGGCTTCGTTACGATCTTCCGCAGAGAAATTACTTTAAGTATGCCAAATTTCAGCTTCTTATGTCATCAGATGGCTTCAGAAAGTTGCGGAAAGAATAGGACATACATACAAACATCCGGACATACTAAGAAATAATATATTGTATAGATTAAAGTATTTGCTATTTAATATTTTAGTATGATACGTACGAAAGATTTTAACTTAAATTTATTTATTATTGAAAGAAATAAAATATTCGAATTTCATATTAAAATGTTCAAGTATGTATCTAATTAAAAGGACATCAAAAACGTCGGTTGTCTTATCGTCGGTGTACGACGATCTTCTACTCTGCTTGCCAACTACTTTGCTTCTATTTCATATTTTATTTCATGTAAAATTATTCAACAAACGAAATAATTATCAAACCTTTAAAAAGCACTACTAACAATGTAAGTAAAACAACGGTAGTTCATAGTAGAGAGTAGCAAGACTAGAGTAGCAAGACTACATTCATTTGTTTGGCTGCACACAAAGAAAATTATTCAACATTGAATGATATCCATTGCGTAGTTGAAAACATGTGAATGTATTCAAATGCCTTTTAATAAATCCGATGCAGAAAATTACTTCATACACGCACTTCATATTGTCTGTAAACATTTTTTTATACATCACAAATCATTTGCTCTGATTTGAAGCTGACGTTTTGCATACAGATAACGGTTTTTTTTTCGTGGACCGATATGTGCTGCGACTGAGCTGCAGTCTTCATTTATGTTTGCTATTTTTTCACAATCTTCAAGTCGTTAACGTAGCAAGAACTGCAAATTAATAATCAATCGTTAAGTAAATAAAAGTTATAGTGAATTGATCCCGTTAGCAATATGAGTTCAAAAGTGATACGAAAAATAAACCTACGCTCTGATGAAGATATTTTTCTAGTGGGAAAATATGCAAGTAATATCTTAGCATCCAAACTACCATCAATAAAGCAAGTGCTTCAATTATTTTTTTACAAAATTCGAGTAGAAAATATGACAGTGATAAAGAGTATGAAATATACTATTGGCGTTACACTCGAATTTTGGAACAAGGCAAAAATTCCTACTTTACATGAAACTAATTGTGTGCGGAAATTGAGGAAAATTTATGAAAACTGGAGACATATTCAAAAAAATTGTCAAACCCCATACGAAAAATACCGCAAACAAGAACAAGATTTTCGTGACGAGATAGAAAATTTTATATTTGATGTTGCAGCTCCAAATGCTCTAGAGGTAATGAAAATACAGGAAGACAAAGATTTTCTAGTGCTTCAGAGGAAGAGAGGTCGCCCAGGAACAATGTATGGTGTTGATAGAATTTTAGCGCAAAAACAAAAACGTAAAGATAAACTATTGGAAGAAGAAAAAAAGCGTGTTGAAAAACATAAAGCTCAGGGTACTTAACTCAGAAGCTATTATATTTATATAGATTTTATAAAAAAAATTCTCTTATGAATAAATTAGCTGCATTAGCCATGAGTGTTGAAGATAACATAGAAGCCGAAATAATAAATGATTCATCGGACTCCGAAAACGTCTCAGACAATGTAAATGAAATCCAAGAAAAAGATATATCACAAACGAGATTATACGGTACTGTTAATTTTATTGACGACAGAATGCTAGCAAGCATGGACAAATGCAAGCTTTCGACAAGAGATGCTATGCATATTGTTGCTGCAACAGCTAACGCAATTCTGAATAAAGTGCAAGATGTTTTCGCTGCTGCTACACCTATCAATTTAGAAAATCTTGTATTAAGTCGTACCACGCTTCATTTAATGCGAAGAGAATATCGTAGAAGACAAGCTAAGCCGATTATCGATGAAATAAATGTAAGTATCATAGTTGATTTTATATTAGGCTTTATATATTATTTTAAAACTGTTTATTGCAGATTCCTGAAGTATTTGTCCTTCATTGGGATGGGAAACTCCTTCCAGAAATAAAGGGTACAGAAAAGAAAGATCGACTGGCTCTCGTTGTGACAAGTGAACGTATGGAAAAACTTCTCGGCATACCGAAAATAGAAAATTCTTCTGGGGTAAATATAGCAGACGCCACCTACAATTTTTTGCAACAATGGTCACTTGATGGATTAGTAGAAATAGTGTCTTTTGATACCACAGCCACTAATACTGGGGTTAATAATGGCGCTGCATATTTGCTCGAACAAAAATTAGGACGAAAACTACTTTTTCTTCCATGTCGCCACCATGTAAGTGAATTGTTGGTCAAATCTGTATTTGAAATGAATTTTGGGAAAACATCTGGGCCAGAAGTTCTTCTCTTCAGCAGATTTGCCAAGTATTGGAAACACATTGAAGCTAGCACCTTCAAGAGTGAAATTTCGGACGAAGAAGTGGTACGAATTTTAACAACATCGCACGTAGATTTGAAGAATTTTTGTATAAGTGCGTTAAAATTCCATTACGTGCGTGCAGATTATAAAGAGTTGCTTCAGTTAACACTCCATTTTATTGGGGAGCGGTTACCAGATTTTTCACAATTTCGTTTGCCTGGTGCAACTTCGCATGCACGATTCATGTCAAAGTGCATTTATTGTTACAAAATATTTCTATTTCGCGAACAGTTCAAATTGACAGCAGCGGAATTGAAAAGTCTTCAGAGCATTTGCTTATTTTTGACTATCATATATGTTCCTTATTGGTTCCGATGTGTGAATGCTATAGAAGCGCCAAAACTAGATCTTGATTTCATTCAAAACGTTGTATCTTATTTTGATAAAGAAGTTTCGACCGCATTATTCCAAAAAATAAGAAACCATTTGTGGTATTTGTCAGAAGAAACTGTTGGCCTTGCATTTTTTGATGAAAGCGTACCGTTGGAAATAAAGAAGATGATGGCCCAAAAACTCGACATCGGCAATGACATACACGGAAATAATGAAAAAATTTCGAAAAGGAATGTTGTCAATATGGATGAAATTTTCTCTTACGCATCAAGAGATATATCAGATTTCGTTTCTCCACTGACAAAGAAATTTTTTTCTCGATTAGCCATAGATCCAACATTTTTAGAATCGGAACCTTCTCAATGGCAGCAGAGGGATGATTATTGCGCTGGAAAAGCTGTCTGTCAACACTTGACCGTTGTGAATGATGCAGCAGAAAGAGCAATTAAACTCATCACGAATTACAATAAATCGTTAACATACGACGAGAAAGATAAGCAGTAATTATTGCAAGTTGTTGAACACTATCGTCATTTATATCCTTCTCACATCAGATCTTCTCTTATAACTTAATCAACTCAATAAAATTAATCAAATATATATATATATATATATATATATATATATATATATATATATATATATATATATATATATATATATATATATATATATATATATATATATATATATATATATATATATATATATATATATATATATATATATATATATATATATATTTTTTTTTATCATTATATTAACTTTCAAAACCATTAATAAATTAAATTTATATTTGAAGTACATTATTCAATATAACTTTAAATATCTGATTGAATAGATCTTTTTTTTATAGTATCGTGTACTTTGGGCCCAACTAGGCACGACTAGGCACCGTCGGATTGATTTCTTACACCAAACCATGATTTCTTACACCAAACCTCATATTTTAAGCAGCGCAAACAATTAAATTAAAAAAAAGATCCCATACAAGATGCGACCAGTCTAATATATATATATATATATATATATATATATATATATATATATATATATATATATATATATATATATATATATATATATATATATATATATATATATATATATATATATATATATATATATATATATATATATATATATATATATATATATATATATATATATATATATATATATATATATATATATATATATATATATATATATATATATATATATATATATATATATATATATATATATATATATATATATATATATATATATATATATATATATATATATATATATATATATATATATATATATATATATATATATATATATATATATATATATATATATATATATATATATATATATATATATATATATATATATTCTCTTTTTGTTTTTTTTCTTAAATAGAAGTAATACAATCTGGCAATTAATGCCTACCAGCTAATTAATTAATGTGTTACCTTCTTTGGGGTGGTGTAGGGTGAACAGGTGGTGAAGTGGGAAAGAGGTAGAAAGCTTAATTCATTTACAACCCTGCTATTACGCGTTTTTATAGAGCAGTGTTGCAAGCCCCTCTGGTGTTAAGTAGAGGCATCGCGTTGTTTAAGCTCTGTAGCCGTTTTATTAGTTCTTTTACATCGCCGACGGTTCTGCTACAATACCAACGAAGGAGGATGCTGTGAAGTGCATTAGGGTATGTTAGTATTCATCGCTGCCAGTACTGCCAAAGTGATCAGTGCTATGCCTTCATCACTTTAATAGTCCAACAACAACCAACACAATAACACACCAATGTATATGAGAAAAATGCATGATGTTGTTGGCTTGGCTGAAGCTAGTCTTGAACTCAAGACCACAGGGTTTGTAGTCAAACGCGCTAACTACTAACCCAACAGTACCTCATGTGCCAAATGAAATTTTCTGTATATATTTGAGAGTTAAAAGAGTAACTTTTTACAGGTATAAAAATGTGATTGCTATATATAAAACAAATCGCTCCACCATAATGCACATGCCTGTACACAGAAAAAATTATGATAGTTTTCTTTTTAAACAAACATGTTTTTGAAACTGATTTTAAATCTTTATTATCGTCTCTATTTAGTTTGATAAATAATTTTGTTTGACTTATTATTTCATTTCATTTACCTACCGCCAATGTTGGCAACCTGATAAAATTATGAAATTCTTTGAGTTATTTTTTAAATTTCTCTAAAACATTTTTTGATTGAAACAATTTGTTTATTGAAAATATCAGAATTTTTTCAAACAAATTATTATAAATTTTCGCATTTGAATTTACAAATTCCTTTATAGGACCTAAATTCAACAAATTTACATTTGCTATAGAGAATTTGGTATTTGAAGTAAAAAATTAGTTTTTTCTGTGTAGGTCTACCTTTAAAAATTAATTGATACTTGTATCATTATTCTAGTAATACAAATTGATAAATAATTTTATGTAAAGCATGCAAAGAAAAACGCAAAGTAATTGAAAAGTTGAGAAGGCTTTTATAAGATTTGTAAAGTATTAAAAATCTCTATATTTATTTTTATTTAAATTCATAAATATCTTCATAAATAAAAATAAGCTTAGTCTTATATCAGATTGCATGCCAAAGATTTCTATAGTTAGACTGAACAACTAGTTTTCTTGGAATACATTATTTTTTTACGACATTTTCTACAAGAGTTTAATAGTTCTTTAAGATAATAATTTTTATCAATATTATTAATGCAAATATAATACAATTTTAATTGTTTTTTTAATAGTAGGACACATTTAAATAATTTTTTTTAGTTTTATTTATTTTTTCATTATTTCGCTCAATCACAAACACTAAATAAAAACAATTGAAAATTTATTTAATTTATATGTAGTAGAGCAAATAAATATGAACAACATAAGCATATAAAAAACTTTCAACAAATATTTAAACTGCTAAAACTCATTTTTATTACATGCACATACAGAATATTTATTATTTGTTTATTTAATATTTTTATTTTGCAAACATTTACTTAACAAAGAATACAAATTATTAATAATAAAAACTAGACACGAAAAAAATATTTACCGTTTCATATTCCGGAGCTGTTGTAAACTATTGAATATCAATTGGCAGAAATTACGGGAAGTAAAAATAGAATAAAAAAATGTTGTTAAATTGTTTGAAATTGCAGGAAAAATTTTTACGCGGTTTTTTACATTGAAACATTTAAATGTAGAAGTTTTAAATGAAAGAAATCATTCAACAGAAAAAATAAAGTTTTTATGAATTATTATTTTTAAACGAACTGAATTTTCATAAATGTTAATTAGCAAATACGCATTGCTAAAGCAAAAAATTTTGTTATATTAAAAAAAAAAATCTTAAAAAAACCAAAGTGTTTGAATGAAATGTTTTTTTTTAGTGTGAGTTTGTTTGTTCCCTTGCATAAATATTAAATTTAAATATTCTTTGTGTAGTAAATAAATTAGTACTATAAAGAAAACATTTGTTCAAATTTTTGTGTACTTGTGGTGTTCAATTTAATTTTTCAACTGGGTGTTGGTTTTATCTTAAATAAGCATTACTTTTTATTTAAATATTTCTCTGTTTCCAATTTTTTGACAAAGTATACTTTAACTTAGCCAAGAGTTAAAAGTGCAGCAGTACTTTCCACACAAATCCTTATAGCAATCTTATGCCTTTTGTGTAGTGAGGTATATACATTAGAGTGGGTCGATTTTTAAGGATGCAATAATTGTTTCAGAATACGGTGGCGTATTAGTATCAATATTGAATAAATCATTACAATATTAAGTATACACCGCACAGAGCTTTGTTCATTAGACAAAAATCGAGAGCAAAAACCTACTTCCGATCTTTAAAAAAGTAATGGTGTTGGATTCGTAGCACAATAGCAGACTCAAAAAACTAAAAAGTTTCGATTTACTGCTTTTACCGCCACTAGAGGTCGTTAAAGTCGAAAAATGTTTATCATAAACTCAACGCCTAAAGTGTGTTTTTCGTGATATATAAAATCATTGCTGATAATTTAATTTTTGATGAAATGTATCCATTGTCATTTTAAAAAAATACTAGAAATGTGTTACATGGCAACATTTATAGGTCATATTGGTCCCCTATTTAAATTTGTTTACGTTGAACTTGTTATTTGGCTGACTGTATCTTTGTTTTGGAGTCAGGTATAAGCACGTGTGTATGTATACATGTGTTGTTTAAATACAGTAATCCCTCGATTTACGTCGTGATTGGTTCGAAACAACGTCAATCGAGTTTGATATTGCACTTTAAAGTCCGACCGAGTATTCGGTTTCAGTTTTGGATTCGTCCAAAATTGTAATTTAGGCAGATATTCGGTTTAGGCCGAATACCGAAACTTTATTCTGTATACATAAGGAAGGTAATCGAAATAGTATTTTCCAAATTTAAAATATGTCACCGCCATCCATCTGTTTTTTCTCGTGCAATATCTTTTCAAATTGAATGAAAATTTTACTTACGTTTTATAAAGCGCAACCAAAAGATATACATAGTAACATAAAGTATTCAACTATTTGTTGCCAAAATAAATAGCGTAAGATATTGAATTGTAAGCCGATTTCGATTTCAATCGAAAATCTATTATATGTTACAATAAATGGATTCTTCGCAAACGAATTTACTTCTGCAATTTCGCACTGAAATTGATTTTTTGTTTTTTAAAATAGATTTTTTTAAATAATTTCAAAATATGAAAAAAGATCATATTCAATCTTCACGATAAATTCAATAACGTCATGAAAAATTATTTATTGAGTATATCATCGATGAAACAAAAAAAAAACTTCTCTTTAGTAGAAATGAATGAAATCGTATAAATTGAGTATCAAAAATAAGTATATATTCCATTTTATATATTTTTAGGTATTCCAACTCAACTTTTTGATTGGTGCTCTGGTAACGTCATCAATAGAGATTTAAAACACTCCTCAATGTATGTGTACCGAACCCAATATTCCAGTTCTATTCATCATATGCTCGTAAATGTTTAAGTTTAATATATGCTAGATGGAATCAAATATATTCAATTTCTAACATTATTTTGACTGACACTGTATGTATGTAGAAATACTCTTACGCCCTTTTTCACAGTGTACAGTTAAAAGTTAACGTATACTTTAACGGAGAGTTTTGTATGCCGAATTTGCCGTTAAAGACCACGTTAACTTTTAATCAGATTTTGAAAATGGCCGTTAATAATATAAATGACTTTTCAGTCATTTCAGTTAATGCTAAAATAGTTTCGGCAAGTTGCGGATTCGGCCGAATATTCAGCCTTTTTGCCGAATATTAGGTTTGGTTCGGGTTCGCCTCAAAAAACTGGTTTCGGTCGAACTTTATTGCACTTAATAAAAATTGGACTTCCATGTTTTTAATCGACTTAAATCGAAATGCCGACGCAACTCGAAATGGGAGTGAACAAAAATTTTGCCGACTGCATAAAAACAAAGATTTTAACTAAACTCTGGGACTCCCCGGGTTTTCCTAATAACTTTTAAGCAACTGAGGCGACGTAAATGGAATGGCGACGCAAATCGAATTTGGGAGGCACTAAAAGTTTAACGACACAAATCGAACGGAGACACAAAAAATTTTACGACGTTAACGAAATCAACGTAATCCGAGGCGACGTAAATTAAGCTATTACTGTAAATCGTTAGAAAGCGGCGTACTTCATTGGTGCAGAAAACTCTTTTTTGAGATAGAAAAAACATCAAAATTGTTTCATTTGGTTTCAAAAGCATTATATGCCCTAGAAATTTATTAAATACTAGAACTTTGTTCAATTATTATCTTTTTAAAAAAGTTGCTCCTTTTTTCGAAGAAGACCCATTTTGGAACCACTTCTTTCTTCAAAATCCCATTTTTGTGCCACTTTTTAAACATTTTCAACGGTCACCTTGCGTGTGACATTGAACAATTTAATGATCTGCCACATAAGTCGCATTCCTCTATTTCAGTGCTAGTCCTAATTACCGACTAGATAAGTTTACGTGGTACCCCTATGACCTGGATACGTTGTTTGATCTGCTTACGCTCGGTAAAGGTCGTAGGAGCCTATTAGCAACAATGCTAACAGGGCACTGGAATGTTGGGACCCATGCCAGATGAATAAGTGTAAGTTGCAACGACTGTTGTAGAAGTTGTAACGATGTGGAGAAAGAGAAAACGGTTCTTTACCTTCTATATCAGTGTCTCGCGCTCTCAAGCGTATGGGGATATTAATAATTTACGCCTAATCACGCCTTATCTGCTCCAGGTTAACACAAAGAGACCGAATCAACGGATCCAACTGTCTCACTTCTCAAGTCGTGACTGTATTATATTCTCTTCACTATTTGAAAAATCTCTTAAAAATATTTATTTTCAAAGTAGATAAAAGTATTTGAGGAGAAACACAAAATTTCATTTCCAGTAACAAAACCAAAATAGGCTTTCAACTCTTTAAAAACTCCTTAAAAACGTGTAAAACTGAAATTGAGAAACAAGTGAAAAATTCACTAAAAATACTAAATTGCATGAAAAGACAACTAACAAAGATTTAAAATAAGGAATAACGAAAATATTTTCCATTACGCTTGTTGTGTTCTCAAGCATTTGATTTACTTAAAACAAACAGGGACCATAAAAGCGTTGTAAAAATTTACAAAAATTAAGGACAGGAAATAAGAAAATCATTTCTCTATGAATGTAAGTTCTTACGTTTTTTTATATAATTTCTTTTGTATTTACACTTCGTTATTCACGAAAGATTTCAAAATATAGAATTAAGATGACAGAAAAGAAGTATGAGATAATAGAGGTTTTTTATTGGTTCAATTGAAAATATGCTGCTTGAACAAAAAATAAAACCTTCTGACATAATCTGATTTAATCTTCTTTCGTCCTTTTTCCTTGGTCAAACTTTTGTACGATTGTTTTTCTTTATTTATTTAATCAATTGTTTTATCGAATTTGCATTGACAAGCTATTAATTTGTGTGTATCATTTGAAGCAGTTTGCAACAACTGTAGATAAAGGCTGAAGGAATTTATTAGGCTGCCACAAATTGTATTGGATTTTCGAAACAATTCAACGTTTGGGTACCACCGTATTGTAGTGGATGGTGTACTAGACTATTAAACGGGAGGTAGCAGGTTCGATTCCTGGCAAGACCCTAGGTGTTTCTGCAGACATGCCAAAAGTGGTTAAGCTTTATGTGTTTTCTTTTTTTTTTATCAAAGTAGAGACTCATACACACTCATGGCTTTCCATGATTCTACATTGATGTAGAGAACTTTAAAAATTTATTATAACCATTATAAATTCAAAGACTTTTCGCTCTGTGTATATGAGTTAGTTTAAACAAAACCCCACCTCCTTATATTATATTGTTTGCAATTTTTATGCTTGTTTATTTATTTTAGGTTTTATTGCGCTCCAACAATTTTCCTCTAAATAACGTACAATTTGCAAAAGTATTTGAATGGTCAGAAAGGACACAGCAAATTATTTTAAATTTCTTTTTCTTTCATTATAGAGTATTAAAAAAATATGCAGAAACTATACTTTGTTAATTCTCTTCAATTTTCCAACACGATATTGACATAAGGCGATATATATTTTCTTAATTTTAAATTTATGTTATTGTTTGATAGAATACCGAAAAATTCAAGTTTTTTACTTTCTGAAGAGTATAAATATGGACGATTTTATTCATATCGTTTCAAAGTATGACTTTTCTATATATGTACTGTGTATCTATAAACTGCAAAACTATTTTTCTTTAGTCAAACAATGAATTTATTTTGCCAACTTATACTATTTTAAGATGTGTTTCTTGTATTTCGAAAGTGTAAAATATTACGTAAGGATATATAATGCAGCATCATATTTAAACGTTTGACTTTGTGTTTGGTGGGAGACTCTGTCGCTTCACTAATACTAATAAGCAACAATACAAGCACATTTTTAGTTGTGCCTACCACTGATTTGCGGACAAAGGAAAAACGATATATATACAAAAACTCACTGAGAATACATACACTGAAAAAATTCCATGCAACATATGCACGAAAACGCTCGTACATATTACGAAATATTTCGTAATTTCGCACCACGAAATTCTGTCGTAAAATATACGAAATGTACGTAAATAATTAAAAAATAAAAGTAAGAAATAAGTACGGCTCAACTGAGGCACGAACTCGCAATCTTCATATTTCAAGTCATAACTCTACCCACTGAGACACTTTCTACTTATTTTATAAGAGCTAAAATTTTGTTTTATTTACATACATCTGAAAAATACGTCGGTTTATAAAAAATTATTTTAATTTATTTTTTTATTTCAAATATATTTTTTAACAAGGAAAAATGTTTACGAAAGGTATTCGTTACTTTCGTAAATTCAAAAAATATTGCCTAAATGTTATTTCGTAATATATACGAAAGTTTCGTATATTCTACGAAAAATGTCACTACGAAATTTTTTTCGTAAAATGTTGCATGGATTATTTTCAGTGTACAAAAGCTCTGAGTATCGTATTAAATGCGACCTTTTGGAAACAAATGAAATTAAAGTGTAAAAATATATTTCATATTTATGTGAAAATTACCAACAAAAAAACGTTACACTATTGTATTGAATATTATAATACACCTGATACAATGGTACAAGAGTTTTTGTGAATTAAGCATATATGTTTCTTTGCTTGTAAGGTACAGAAAAAAATTAAAAGCAACATGCTCTTTGTTTATAATCATATGTATATTGTGAATTTTTCTATGTCGTCTGTATGATGATCCTTAACTATTTTGTTTGTATAAAAAATATGTATATTTTAGTTAACATAAAAAGTAAGTAATAATAAACATTAAATAACTCAAAATATTGCAATGAAAATTACAAATAAAATAACACGCTCTTAGCAATATTTTTACACAATAATACACTGAGAAATATTGAAGTAGATATATAAAAGTTACAGCTAAGATATTTTTATGCTTGTAAAAAATAATTCATATTTGTTCATGATATTATAAGTGGTTGAATTTAGATTTTAGATGAGTTTTGTTTCAATATTTCTCATTGTATTCAATTAATTTACTTCTGTTGCGATGTATTTGTACACTGAACTAAAAAAGCAACATGAAATAATTTGTATATGAAATAAAAACTTACCGTAGGTGTGTTGAGTAATGGTGGTAAATTATTTAATAAATTCGATGATTGTATATCAACACGTACTGGTGGTGCAATTGTTGTTGGTGGGGCGGGTGTAGCAATTGGTACCAATGTTCCAAGCTGCAATGATAAAGAATGCAAGCAACATATGAGAATACTTGAACAAAAAAGAAAACTTTACAATATTCGGCAAATAATTTATAGCTATCCTGCCAATATACATAAATATATTCAAAACAAAAAGAATATATTGTGTTTTATATTGAAGCTTACTGCAGTTAAATCTTTATAAAGTAGTCAATCACATACATGTACGCAGATTAATCTGTTAAATCGGTATTTTTTATGCAATTTTTATGTTATTTAATAACTGGTTTATATGTTTATAATAAAGAGAACATTTTAGATAAAATAAAGGCAATGTTGTATTTTGGTTTAATTACACAGACTTAAAAATTTGAACATTTTCTTTCCGTTTTAATAAAACTAAAATTTTTCTAATCAGTTTAATGCGTTAAAAAATACTTGTTCAATTCACAAGCTCAGTAGTATGGTTTATCGTTTAAAAAGAGACGATATTTATTTATGTGCTTGTGAACAGACGGATTTGATGTAGCGTAGTTTTGTCGTATTTTAAATGTCAATTCAATATAGTCAATTCATTTTGAGTAAATAATTTATGTCGAAAAACGAATTTTGTTATTATTTGCAGTTTTAGTAATTTCTTTATTTAGCAATTTTTCGTTAACTTGCGATTTTTTCGCGTTTTTTCCAAATTTTTTCTTTTTAACAGTGTTGGCGATTTTGAATAAATTTCTCGCAAGTCGCGATAAACGCGACATTTTGCAAGTTTTAAGGTTTCTTACAGTTTTCCACACTTTTAAGTAATATTGGACTTTGTTATCATGCCGCTGTTAGAAAGTTCTTGCGAATTTCGCCATTTATGCAATTTTGACCGATTTTTTTGCATTCCTTACAATTAGCATTTCACATGTTTAAATGTTCATATATATTTAAGAATAAAATCAAACCAAAAATGTTTGTCTTACGTAGAACAAAAATCAGAAAAATTTATATGAAAAAAAAAAACTAATGGCAGCACTGGGAAAGTGTAGATCAAAATCAACTTGAATGATTTAATTCTCATGTTCAATTTTCACGAAAAAGTTGTATATATAAGAATTGAAATCACATTCAACAGAGCCACCTGACAAGTGGTGACAAGCAAAATTCACGTGAGCACTGACGTTGGAAGTGTAGCGGTTTTTGAAAGTGGCGCTATTCTCTTCTGCTGTGTACGTTGTAAAATAAAGTTGATGTTAATTTTTCCCTTGTTACTTCAAATATTAATCATGCCCAATTCGTTCTTAATATAACGTTACGAACCTTAGCCTGATAATCAATTTGGATTCACAATAATCGTATTAACGCTCAAATCATTTCTTTCGCGAAAATAGCAAAAATTTGCGAAAAATTTCAGAATTACAAACATTACCTACAATAGCTAAAATTGCAAGGAATGTCATAAACTCAGAAAAAAACGCAAAAATTGCGAAAATTTTCAAAACACCTGCTAAGATTACAAAGATAGCGAAGTCTGATATTGATTAGAAGTCGGTAAACGGTCAAAAATAACAAAAACTTTTAATAAAATCACTTTTATCGCGAAAATTTCGAATTCGCATAATTTTCGCAATTTTTTCTAGTTTTTGGAGCTTCTTATATTTTTTTAGCTATTTTTTAAACAATTTTAGGGCTAGTTTACAATTTTTTTTCAAATTCTTGGCTTTTTTACAGTTTTACCGAATTTTAATCACTACCAGGCTTTTCCATCTTTTTAACGTTAAGTTTTTGCGAATTTTTGTCGTTTTCGGGATTTTTCCTTCAAATTTTAGCTATTTAAAGCATTTTTAGTTTTTGTTTGCAATTTTGCAATTTTGCAATTTTATGCAAATTTGCGCTTTTTGTAAGGTAAAAGTGATTTTTTTAGCTAGTTTTTGGTTTTTTTTACAACACTATCACACTTTTAGATCTTTCTAAAGCAAACAAGTTTTTGCGAATTTTTGTAATTTGACATAATCAGTAATGAGCCAAAAATATAAGCGATTACTCATTTTGCCAATGGGATTGTTCTTTTGGTGATTGAATCACAAAGAAATTAAGCGCTTTGGGTGATTTTTTTCATGGGCGATTGTTCCTGTAGAAACCGACATTTTCATAAATTTACTTTTTGCCATTCATCAATTTATTTTTATTTAAAAATAATAAGTGTTTATGAAATTCATTTGACATATTGTCATAGTTTTGTTTTAAATTAAATTTATTTGCTGGAGTTTAAGCATTGTCTATATGCAACATTTCATTGGTGCTTAACCAAATCGTCAGTAGACTTCAAACACAATTTTGAACAGTTGCAAACCCTTTATCTTATGTACAGACTTTCAAAAGCCATTTGAGAACTCACAAATATGTAAATGATTTTCAAAAATAAGCAAAGTAGGCTTTAAAAATTATACAAAACCCAGCAAATAGTTTATTCCATATGAATCTATTTTATTTTTCTACAACTTTATACAATTAGAAATCCATTGGATAACAATAAAAGTACTTATAAGGCAAAATGAAAAATAAAATCCACATTAAACCTTTATGAAATTTATTTGACATATTGTCATAATTTTATTTTAAATGAAATTTATTTGCTGGTGTTTAAGCATTGTCTATATGCAACATTTCATTGGTGCTTTACCAAATCGTCAGTAGACTTCAAACACAATTTTGAACAGTTGCAAACCCTTTATCTTATGTACAGACTTTCAAAAGCCATTTGAGAACTCACAAATATGTAAATGATTTTCAAAAATAAGCAAAGTAGGCTTTAAAAATTATACAAAACCCAGCAAATAGTTTATTCCATATGAATCTATTTTATTTTTCTACAACTTTATACAATTAGAAATCCATTGGATAACAATAAAAGTACTTATAAGGCAAAATGAAAAATAAAATCCACATTAAACCTTTATGAAATTTATTTGACATATTGTCATAATTTTATTTTAAATGAAATTTATTTGCTGGTGTTTAAGCATTGTCTATATGCAACATTTCATTGGTGCTTTACCAAATCGTCAGTAGACTTCAAACACAATTTTGAACAGTTACAAACCCTTTATCTTGTGTACAGACTTTCGAAAACCATTTGAGAATTCACAAATATGTAAATGATTTTCAAAAATAAGCAAAGTAGGCTTTGAAAATTATACAAAACCCAGCAAATAATTTATTCGATATGAATCTATATTATTTTTGTTTGAAGTCTACTGACGATTTAGTAAAGCACCAATGAAATGTTGCATATAGACAATGCTTAAACACCAGCAAATAAATTTCATTTAAAATAAAAATAATAATTTTAAATAATCAAATTTGATTACAAAAAATAGGTAATTTTTCACCACATGTGTTGAATTATTTTTTATTACCTTGTTGCCGGAATACCGGAACAAATTAAAGTTTCAATAAGGTAAAAAAAATCGGTTACAAATTTATTATTACCAAATTGCCATAATACCGCTGTTAGAACTAAACAAATGTATTTATGGCCGTTTCAAAAGTTTATATTTCTGTAGAGAAAAAGCTTGTATATGTTCGAGTACTAACAGTTTTTATATTCTATTTCCTGAAATGATTTATATATGGCACTGAAATTTATATTCAACCAACATCACCATCAATATTTGATTATTACCGTGTGTCAAAATCAACTTGGATATAATCACTTTTTTAATTATTCCTTAATAAGTATATACGATAGTGCTGGCGATTTCTGCTACTTTTAATTACGCAATACTACTCAATACTTTTCATGTGGGTACTCAATACTTACTCAATACTCTTATCGCTTAGAAAATTTTATACTTTTAAACAGAGTTGTATTTTGGCCTCAATTTTTTTATTCAATTTAGTAATAAAAATTATACCTAGAAAGTATCGAGTTACTACTTTTGAGTATTGAGTACCCTAAAAAAATAGCAAATACTCGGTACTCGGTACTCGGTACTCACTACTCAATAATTTGCTAGCACTAATGTACGAGCTATCTCTGCAAAAAAATGAAACAGAGCTGTGAATATTTTTTGGAATTATTTTTATCCCTGGGAGATGAGGCCCCATATGCATATGACCACCATATTTCACTGGTAATCAATAATGGATGCTGTTTCCTTCCAGATAAACTTGCCGAAGCCCGGTCAAAGATTATTTTGCTAGAAAACATTCTTTCTGATATCAAATCCTTTATTTAATATTTTTTATTTAGTTTTTTATTAGTGCATTTGAAAGTATATTAAGAGCCTGCCCCACGATGTCGACATGTCGATGTCGTTCTCTTATTTATATTGCAAGCAAAAACAAATTTAAATTTTTTATTATTGTTTTCAATATAAATAAGAGAACGACATCCACTTGTCGCCATCGTGAGACAGGCCCTAAACTTTTTTATTATAGCACTTTTATTTTTATCCGATTTCGGTCTATTATGCATTAAAATTTTTCAAATCGAAATCGATGGGAATATTTAATAGAAGTATACAACTATGGATCTTTTCAGTATTTGTTGTACAAAAATGCTTCTGAAGCGGCAATTATTAGTGTAAATCCGACAAAATTTCATTAAATTTTAACATCGATGCACTTGTAACTCAGTTATTTCTTATTTGATCATGGAAACTTAGTCACAATTGTATAGATATCACTATTTAATTTGAACTAGCCTTTTGCTGTAGATTTTGCTTTAAAGAGAAGCAGAAAATGCAAATGCATCGTTATTTTAGAATGAATTGTTACTAAAAGATGTAAGTCTAAAATAAGTATGGACTATTTAATACTAAAAGATGTAATTCTACCTTTGAATACTATTATATGCAACCCATCTAGCCTATAGTCTACATATTATATATATTTTACAGTCCACTTAGAATTTATAGAAGAGACAATAAACGTTTAAGTAAAGTACAATCTTTGAAGTTTTCTAATTCCTGAGGTTTTTCTTGTAATTTGCAACAATCTGGAAAATAGCTTAAATGAAAATTTTTTTCCGCTTTATGCAATAAACATTCGCAAAAATAAAAAAAATTGTAGAGCAGTAAATTCATATTTGAGGTACAATACATGTTCAATCTCTTAAGTACTCAAACTAATACGAATATCTATATTTAAACGTAGTTGATGGAAAGTGAAAATATATTGGCCAAAAATATCGATTTACCAGAAAATAACTTATTTAAAAAGAACTCTATCCATACTTCTGCCTGTTGTATGCATATTAAATTTATATTACATATGCCACGGCCGAATATATCACTTTTTCTTGGTAAATTTTTGATAATATTTATGCGCTCTACTATCGCATATTAACAGCATATTTGCAGCATCAATAAAATGTTTTTCTTTTTCATTGTAAATTGCTTAAAATTACCATATGAAAACATACTATGAACGAAAAAAAAAGAAAATCTGAAACAGATTGTTTATCAGGGCCATAACAACATTAAAAACTTAAGATTTATAGAAATATTATTAACATACTCGTAAAATAAGTTACAGTCCGCAACTTTAAATGCATATAAATTAGATATTAAAGGCAGCTGGCATGAAAGAAGGATAATTTTCAACTGCTAAAGAATCCTTTACACAAGTTTAATGATGTACTTGTGTTCGAGTGTTTGCCGTAATTTCTTTAGGGTGAAATAATATACATATAATGTTTTAAAGGTGCCCGTTACTAAGAGTGAGCGATTATATTTTCACATTTTATAAGCAGAAACTGGAAGTGGCATGTGTTAGGCAGAGTGTCTCTCTGTATGTGTGAGTAAATTTGTTCCATTGTTCCAATACTTTTTTTTACCATATTATAACTGGAGCTGCAATCATTTCTATTATAATATGGGTTCAACAGCGCACACTGGGATCGTTAGATAAATAAAATTAATAACAATTAATTTTTTTTTTAAATTTTAAGTAGCAACAAAAGTTTTTAATGACACAAATCAAAAGGCTTAAAGTTGAACATGATAGAAAATAAAGTGAAAGTCCAAACATTTGTTTCCGATAATAGTTGAGAAAAAAGTCACGAGATGGCGACTCAACTGTTAATTGTAAAAATGTAAGTAGGATTTTCAGCTCATTGGTTGTTGCTTTTTTCGCTGGCAGTGTCGTTAAGGTGGAAAAGAACTCTGATAAGAAGACTGTGGTGGTATCAAAACATCTGATGTAAGTTCAACCTTCCGTACAACCAAAATGTTTCTTTAAATGTTCAATTATTACATGCTTTAAAATTCATTTCTCAAACACAAATTAATTTATTGAGAGATAAAATTAAAAACGAACTTAAACCAAACTAATTAAATAACTTTGGATAAAAACAATCCAGTTCAACTAAATTTATAACTCAATAGCTTTTCCATAGTATTCAACAAAGAGGTTCAGTTTAGCCTAACAAGTGAATATAGTGGGGTAATACTAACTGTTTTTTATGTAACGACCTTTCGCTTCTTTATGATTAAATTAATATTAAGCAATTTTAAAGATTATTTTATGTTGCTACAGAAGCAGTAGTTAAATATTGCACTGGCAAATAACCTTCCATTTTGGCATATAAAGCTTTTAATATACCAAAAGGATATAACAAATAAAGTAAAATTTTCCTAGTGTTTGTTTGAAATCAGCATTTGGAAATAAATATAATACGAGTATATTAGAATGTTTTTGGTTCATTCAATATTTCTTCTGTGTTTTTCTCTGTATAAAAACAATGTCAATTATAATAGCATTGTTGTTATAAATATTTTTTTGTAATAATAATTCTATGAAGTTCGGTATTATTTTCGTTTAGAGTAAAATACAGGACAAAAAATTTTATTAAAAAGTGCAAACTAGAATATTTTAATAAATTTTCTCATGTTGTAAACTCGTATTACAAATGTTCATAAATTTAAATTTAATGTAGAGGAATAATAGCTTTGAGAGAAAACGTTTTAAAGGCGGATGTTTAAGAAAGTATTATAAGTTTTTCATTAATTATCTCTAAATTGTTCATAATAACTTCCTGAGAAGTCCAAAATACAGAATTATTGAATATTTCTGCCACAAATTGAAAATAGCTGAATTGTATCCACCAGAAAATGGACTGCCAGCATTTTTGATATGTGTTAAGTACGCAAATTCTTATATAACTACAAAATCTCATTGAAATATATTAATATTCATCGATTTTATAGCATTAAGAAAAAATTTAATATGCAAAAAACATCACATAGCACCATTTCTCCACTTGTTTTGCCATAAGTCTTCCATTAAAATTTAAATTGTTAAAATCTGAATAAACTGTTGAAAACTACATATAAGTTTGTAAATATTGATGTTGCATATCGATCTTTCTATCAAACGTGTAAAACTAATTCACTTAAGTAAAAACTCGTACTGATCTGAAGACCAACGAATGAAAATTCTAATTTGGATGTGTTCACTAAATATGTTGTAACTTTCTAATTTTTGTATCTGATATAACAAATTTTATGTTTACTACATTTTCAACAAACGTTTCCTTAAGGGTCTAAAATAAATTTAACACATTTTATTTTGCCGTACTGGAGCGACTTAAAATGGTGTAATATGAAAAAACGTAAAAAGTTAATATGTTTTCAAATCTTAAAGCCTTTAACTCAATAAATTTTGATCCGCTTAAAAAAGGTAGATAGATATCTATGCAACACTTCGAATTTTTTACAATTCAGATGAACAATTCTTGAGATTTTTGGAAATATAACTAACAACTGCAGAAAAACATGTTTTTTTGAGAATATCTCGAAATTGCTCTTTAAGAAAAATAAATTAATGCCAAATTCGTGTTTAGCGGCCAGAAATAAACTTAGAAAGTATCTCTTTTTAATAATATGATAAAAAATTTATTATTTGCGAACCAGTGTATTCAGCGTTGCCAAATGTCACACGCAAACTGAATACAATCCACCCCAAGATGTCAAGCCTTAGCTGGAGCATACCTCAGTATACCAGCGCCGCCAACAATCTGGACACACCTGACAAATTTGCGTATTTTAGATTTTTTTTAGACACCAGCTGCTACAAAAATGTGGTGGTCTGAATTTCGTCTCCGAACGGAATTGAACTCTGTCTCGGTATCTCTATCTATCTCGGTAAAATGATCTAACACAATAGTGTGACCCTAGTCCATTTTCATAGTGAGATTCTCCGGATTTTTCAAATCAAAACTATTAAATAGTCTGTTAACTTTACGCTAAAAATAAAAATACTTGGGATTTTTTATGCGCAGTTTTTTTCACAAGAAAGTCAGTTTTTTTCTTCTAAATTTACAGTTAAAAAAATATTGTGACAAAACTGAGTGTAATATATCAAAACAATTCAAAATGTACTTATGAGAAAGGTGGAACTCATACTAAATGAATAATTCATTTATTGAATATATTCTAAATCAGCACTAAAGTGGCTACCAGCTCAATATTAAGCTTCAATATATATGTTTGTGTCTGCTCATAACAGACAAATATTTTTAATTCGGAAAAAATCTACTTTTGCTACATTTTTGTTTTAGTTTTATGATATGTTCTCCTTTCATCGGCCACTATCGGAGCATTTTGTAGCATTCCGATTTTTACCATTCATGGAACAAGTACATTCAAGAGAATTGGTACAACATATCCCGCAGGGTATTTTAAATATATATAAATAAGCATCAAAATCTATTAAATTTACCAAAGCAACGAGGTGACAAAAAAGTTCCATCTCAGAGACAGTGAACTTTAGTCATTAAACTGTAGAACCGGAACTGTTGAAAATATTATAGAACCTTGCACAGTTAAAACTTTAAGCTTTTTCAAAGCATGTAACGACCGGAGACAATAATTTTTATGCCTTAATTTCGCGTTTGCAGCAAACATTTTCAAATCGGTACTAGCAACTTAATTTTGTTAGTAGGGATAGTGGCAAGTGGGAGCCCTCGCATAATAATCATGCCTTCCGAAAGCAGGATTGGATTGCAAGCGGAAATATTGCTTCCAAACCTAAATGATCTGCTTATATGATTGCTCCATTTCTTAATACGAAGTAAGTTTCATCCACATGCAGAAAGTAATTTAACCTCACTGTGCGTTCTTAAATTGTAATGCAAAATCATTTTAGGGAGGAATATGCATGTCCCTATATGTGTGTGCTACTGTTAACAACGTTACTAACAGAATGCGTAATTATGTAAATGATAAATCGCTTTTTTCGCACATTTAAATCGTGCGTGTTGGTATGCATGAAATAAAGATGAAAAAAATATAAATATGTATATATGTAAGCATATGTACATACATTGTATGTATATGTACATGTGTTTACATATGTATAAACATATGTAGTAAATTTGTATCTATGTATATAGTAGGTAAGCATATGTATGAATATGTATAGAAGCGTATAAAATAAGTTAGAGGAGTTCAAACACATTTCCCCAGTGAGCTTTTTGGAACACTCATCTGAATAATATACCCATAAATTTAAGGGCAATAAAGTGACCAAATCAGAAAAATCTTATAAAATCAACAAAAAAAAAAAATCACTCCACATACTTATATACTCGCTACGCCTACGAAATAACTTAAGTGCTGCTTTTTAAATAAACATGCATTTTTATTGACGTCTTGTTATTTTTTATTTATTCACAAATAAAATATCGAACTGATGTGAGGTATGTATGTACAATGAGCACAAAAGCGACAAAATAAAATACTCCGTACGATTACAGCAGCCCCACGGTATGTCAGAAACAAGTGAATTCATAAAGATTTAGATGTGCTGCTGGTTAAGACACGTGAGAAGATACACAGTTGCACTCAAATCCCCTAGCCCGAAACATCATTATCATCTTTAGAGGACACACTCGGCTGAAAAGGAGGGACACTCTTGCTCTCAGCCGAACACGGGGGACGTAGACAAACAAAGAACCAACCGCTGAAATAAATATTTTTCTCTGGCATTGGCTGGACTTAAAAATTAAAATTTTAGAGTTAAGATTTGACTACTTATGTTTGGTTCAATTTTATTGAAGATACATTAAAAAAATATAATCGATAAAAAAACATACAACCACAATACATTTGTTTACAAACCTGCTTAAAACAAGCACTATTTTTGAAAAGAAAAAGGCTTTCCAGTAAACGGGAATTGTAAGCATGAAAATCAAGAATGATCATACATGAGAACTTCTGTTATTTAGCTCCTTCGAAAAACGTATATCTGCTCCACAAGGAACAAGGAATTTTAGAAGAAGTTTTTACTAAAAATTTAATTTGATAATAAACAACTTCTTAAATTCCTATTCGTTATAATACTTTCTTCAAAAACTCGAAGAAATATTTATATTTTCAAAAGATAATTTTTCAAATTTCTTGCCAAGCTGGCCACCCTTTTTCTTTTAAACCCTAAGAAAAAAGTAAACCATATAAACACCACAGCTTAAATTTAGTTACAAAAAAGACATATCTTTTTCTTTTTCTCATTTCGAAAATTGTATTAATGACTTTTTTCCTTCTTTCAGCTGCAAAAATGAAAATATAGAAAAACCTCAAGAACTTATGCGTTTGTATCAAGAAATAAAAATTTTTGGCAGAAATTTATACACACGTAATCACGTAAGTATTTAGATAAATACATATCTATGTACATATTACATTATAAGTTTGATGTAATATTCTCATAATCTTTGAGTTTTTCAAGATTCTTCACCAAAATATGATAAACGATTTTGAATCAAGAGCTCTGAGCATATGAGAAGGTGATAAAAATTAAAATAAAAACAGATAATTTATGATTTAAGATTTATTATAAAAAAATTCAAAAAATATTAAATGATATTTTAATATAAAAAATTTATTTTTTTAATGCTATATATACAAATAAATGTTGTCAACATGATAAATTATCGAAATGCTAGCAGCAGCGACTACTTTTAAAAATAACATGATCAGAAATTAAAAGAAAACTTATGGTAGTGATGGCAAACTGTCGAGAGTTACGACTATCGATATAAGTCGATAGTGTGTAATTAACTAAGCATCGATACTACCGATAGTACCATATGTGCAAATGAAAAGTTAGTACAGAAAAATTGAAAGAGTCAACAAAGGATTTTATTTTATTATAAAACCCAAAAAATAATAGTACAAAATAAACATTCAATAAAGAGAAATATTTATGTTTACATACTAAGGTATTTAATCGGTTAACCGTTAATCTGTTAACCGGTTAATTACTACCCGATTAACTGATCAGTTAATTTGAAATTGGCTGCCTGGCTCACGATGTTGACAAGTCGAGTTCGTTCTCATATTTATATTGAAAACAAAAACAAATTTAATTTTATTATTATTGTTCTCAATATAAATATGAGAACGAATTCGACTTGTCGACATCGTGAGCCAGGCAGTGGATATTTTCGTTTAACGATTAAACCGGTTAATTTAAACCGAATAACTGATTTAACAAAATTTTTAATATTTTGTAGTGTTATAACATATTTTTTTGTGTACTTAATTACTTGCTTCGTCTCGTATACAAAAGGTATCCGTTTAGAAATAATATTTTCATAGAAACAAGAAGTATGTTCAGTGATCTTAGCTTAAGTAAACCTTTAAAAGCTTTGGACGTGGGTATAAAACAGCTTAGTAAAGACTATGCTATTCTAATTTAGCTTGAAGAAACTATTGAGTTTTTGATTAATAATTTAATAAAAGTCAATAATACTTTTGCCAATACATCAGTGGTTTCTTTATTATTCACAAATTAGTATCGAAATATTGTGTTTTTATGAAAAATTAAAAAGATTATAAAATTTGTAAGCAAATTTAAACCTGCAATAACTAAAATACAACCAAAATAGGCCATCAATCATGAAAATTGAAGGAAAAATTTCCATTTTATTGACAATTAAGTGAAGGAACTCAATTGATAAAAATCACAATTTCATTCAACAGTAAAACTTTGATTTGCTAGGGTGTGTCTGTGCGTTGTATGGAAATTGTGAGTTTAATCAATTGTGTTCCTTCA
Source organism: Panzeria rudis (assembly GCA_956483635.1). Classification (NCBI taxonomy): domain Eukaryota; kingdom Metazoa; phylum Arthropoda; class Insecta; order Diptera; family Tachinidae; genus Panzeria; species Panzeria rudis. Next base: position 131,294,172 of record OY101448.1, read on the forward strand.
CTTAATTGTGAATCAAATCTACTTTTGTCCATCGATCTTTCTGTGTTGAAGTTAAAGTTATTGCAGTTTTAAATCTGTTTAAAGCTTTTATAATAAGCTTTTTTTCTAATTTTTCATACAAAACCACTATTTTCGATACTAATTGGTGAATAACTAAAAAAAAACACTGATTTCTTTACCTAATTGTATTAAGACAGTTTGAAGGTAATTTGCATCCGTTGCTGTTTTGTTTGTCGAAATCGAACATATTTTTCTCGAGTTAAGGTGAAATATACTGGTGTACCCAGTGGAAATATTATATATGCCCGAACACAAAAAAATCTGTAAGTAATCGAAAACAACTAAATACACAGTATCTTTTAGTGCTTCAAACTGGTTAGAAAAATTTTAGTTTTGTTCAAAACGGATGTAAAAAGAACCAAATTGTGAGTCTGTCTAAATTTTAAATAATTTTTCTTAGAAAATAATATGAGAACCTATTAGTAAAGTATATTTATTTTTTATCCCATGGAGTTCCCGCTCAAAATTTTGGAAATGTTATACATAGCACTATGCACTATTAACAGAAATTTTATTAAAAGAATTAAAGATGAGATTTTGGAAATATTTTCAAATTTCATTTATTTTGGCAACTTTGCAATACTTCCGTAAAGAAACTGTATATTTTTGGTATTAGTTTTTAAGTACTTTCGACTTACGCTTTTCATAATTTTTTTTTGCTCAATCGCATATCGGTTGTAAAGCTATATTAATTTATATATTAGGTATTTTAGAAAATTGTGCCACGATATAAATGCACCGAAATTGGAAATACTGTAAACAAGACATAGCACGTAGGTACGTGAAATATTGGACTAAAAAGTCTTATACAGATCCGTTAACATTCATGCGGTAGCCGATTCAAAAAAATTTTGGAATTAGTCTGTATAACTTGGTAGCACTTGTTATTTACTAACGATATTCTCGATATTTTTAGGACTATCGAAGTACTATCGATAATTTGCTATCACCAACTTATGGTCAAAATTATGTATCGCACTTATTTGACAATTTAAGATTTTAAAATTAAGAATTTTCACGTTATATATTTTTTGAACTGAATAGGTAGGTGGTATAAGTCTGAAATTTATTATTTCGGCTTTTTAGCTCATTATTTGAAATAATGTAAATTCACAAAAGCTCTTACCATATTTTTTGTTTTTTGTTTTGCTTTGATGGGCATTTGTATTTGAATAAAAAAAAATAATATTAATAAAACGAAACGGTGTAGCGGCTTGTCGAAATCAGTAGTACTGACAGATCCGTTCTGCTAATCTGATAGAACATTCCAACATTCCACTATTAATAACAATTTAATTATACATTAATTCAAACAATGAACTATATAGCCCATATAATACATTTCAGACTTATACCTCTCAGTTCAAAAAATAAATTGCGTTAAAATTATTAATGCGATCGGCCCGCGCAAAAAAGTTGTCTGCATGTTTACTTCTCTGTTGCCTGTTTGCAAATAACTGGGAAAACCAGTCAAAGCATATATGAAAACAACTAAACAAAAAGATTTGAATTTTTGTTTTAATACAAATGCCCACCAAAGCAAAAATAAATAAGAGTTTTTGTTATCTTAATAAAGCAAATAGCCCAGCAAAAACTTTTGTCATTTTTGTAATCGGTAGTCCTTTATTAATATGTTACAAAGTAATGAGTAGTACAAATTTTTCTTATTACTATGCTTATTATTAGAACTAGTACCTAGTTTTTAATGAAATTAATACTTATTTTTGTCATTATCTGAAAGTTCCCTTGCGGAAAATTTGGTGACAAATGATCCAAAAGTACTCGTCCTATGACTTGAGAAATGAGACTGCTACCAAAAATAAGGAGTGGTGAATGGTGAAAAAAGACATATTGTGTAAATGGTAACATGTTAACCATTTTCAGTCAATTTAGTTGGTACTTCGGCTATTATTGTACTAAACGGCACTGAACAAAGTCGATGCACCTGGATCTAAGGCCTACCACATAGTACTTATATATTATTAATTGTCTACGTTCAATGAGACCGCCATGCCACTCAGAAACCTGTTCCGTAACTATATTCAGATATTAATTCCAGCTTAACTGGTATTTACAACATTGAAATATAAGTTCCCCTGTGGTCGAGTGGGTAGTGTACTAGCCTGTCATGCCGGAGGTTATCGGTTCGAATCCTATCAAAGACACCGCTTAAGAATAAAATACAATTTCTAATTGGATTTGTAACAATAAAAAAATAAATTAGTCGATAATTACAACTGAATTTGGGAATAATATTTATATATAATCTATATTATTCTACACCGATTAGGACTCCATAAGATAGTTCAGAGACAAGTTACAAGGTGCATACGAAGTATCAATTAACCCCATCCTAGGCCATCCCCATGTAAAAGTGGCTGGTCCGCTTCATAGGAAGTGTTATAACTCGGACTGGTTCCTACCACCTGGGGACCGGTCACGTGACTTGTTTTGTGCCAGTTCCATTTACCGCAGGGGTACTTGTCTTCAAATCTGAACGAGCACAGGTTCGTATGCCAGCTGGTTAAAAAAAATGTTTTTTACTTATAAATAAAATATAAAGTGTGTAACATTTTTTTATTTGTTTAATTTTAATTTGTTTATTTGACTACTTATTTTTCAGCTTCAAGTAAGCCAAATAGTAACTAGTTAATTGCTGTGACAATGTAAATACGTTTGTAAGGAGTACGCAATATAAATTAAATAAAAATCTCGTTCAATATCGAAAGAGGTTAAGTGTATAAAGATTTTTTAAACTAATCCGGCCTAAAATATTTAAAACAATTTATTACATTTTGTACCCAACGTTTCGTCCATTATTTGTTGACTTCTTCAGGGGTTTTCGTAATAATATTTGTATATGAGGTTTAAATTAATTACAGAATTTTTTTAATAAACGAAAATATAAAAATATATACATATATAAAAACAAGTTGAAATATTTCAAGCACAAAATCACAGTTTGTTTATTTTATTGCCTATAATGAGTTTATTTGCTTTAGATAACTAGTGTTTGCAAGAGCGACTAGAAGCAAAATGATATAGCATATTCGATGCCAATATCAAATGCCGGAACGACAACTTTCATACATATCATATGGCTCTGGAGTATTCTTCTATGTAATAGTCAGAGCAAAAGCAAGGTATTACATTTTAAATCCGCTATGAAAACTGTTTTACTAACAACATGGATATTATTTCCACACAAAAAAAATTAAATTATGTCCATGGACATTAATTTGCTATTTGAAAAGAATAGTAGGGGCTTTGAAGAGTAAATTTTTTTCTAGCCGGCGTTTGGCCGGGATTAATGGGTTTCTCCTCCATGTATGTCGAATAGTGGCTTTCGTGAGTAAAAAGGTTTTTTTTGCTAATCAGAAAATCTTTACTCAACGAAGCTACTATTCGACATACGCAGAGGAGAAAGTCCTTAAGCCCTATCGAAAACCCGCTATGCAAAGAATCATTACTTTGCAATACTATTTTCATGGATTTTATTTCCATTTTTGATGGACATTATTTTCCTTTCAAAATGGAAATAATGTCTATGGACATTATTGCTTTTTCGGTGCCACCGTTATTCTTATATCATTAAACTAATTATATTTTTGTCTAAGACTTATTTTAATTATACACACACACACGCCTGACAATATTATTGTTCATTGCTAAATTGAAAGCCTTTATATGTTTTTGCATTGGCGATAATTAATAATACTCGTAGTAAACAAACAAACATCCTGTCACGCTTTCTGTATCACAAATAATATTATTCAAATTAAAAAATTCCCTTTACTATAAACAATTTATACTAATTTCCCCCTAATGTAATTACTTATTTACTGGTAAATATTTTTTTAAAATAGAACTTTTACCCTTACAAAATCTCAGCTTCATTTCCTAGTTAAAACTGTCGCTAAACCTTTACTATATACAATTATGAACACCTACCGCTGTAAGTGTTTAAGAACAAAAAAAAAATACATATTAAAATCACTCTTTCCCTAGCCAGAACTTGTAAATTGTTGTAGAATGCATAAAAAATAGAAGCAATTAAAAAATACAAATTCATGACTTATTATTAGCTCGAATTAAAATCAAAATGTATGACATTTAGACACATTTGGCGCACTTTTATTAAATTGATTATAATTAGTTGTACTTTTAAAAGTTTGTATAGTTGAATGTTTGTTATGTGGAGTTCATGTTTTTATGTAATTAACAATATAGGCAAAATGTTCTTTATTTTTAATTACACTACATATTTTTTTATGTAATTAGACTAATAATATCTGTATGTGAGCAGAAACATTTTCATATATATATAGTCATAAGAGGACTAACACTTTTATAATTATTTTCATGACGATAAGACCCATGGATATGTAATTTTCAGGACAAACAATTGAAAATAACAAATAGGTTAATAGCCAGTGATTATTAAATCTTAAGTTCGGTTTAAAAACTATATTCAAATGAGTAAAGTAATGCGTTGAGGCTCCATTAAAATTTTTTTTACACAGAGATTTTTAAAAGCTTCCACTTGTAGAAAAATAAAAATTATTCTGTAATTTTAAAAATTCTAGGATTGGCAATGCTGCATGTCTCTATTAAGCTGTTTTTAAACTATTATACAAGCTGTTCGACTGCGGCACAAAATGCTACCCTGATATAATGTGTTGTTATTGCTTTTTTAAAACTTTCCATAAATTCATTAGATCAGGGTTGCATTTTCTACAGAAGTCAAACGATTATGGTACTTAAGTCTAATACAACTAACATTTCGCCAAAAAATTACGGGAATATTTCCAGTTGTTCCCAATTCATGATGCATTTAATTTTGAAAAATTACAAAATTTGCTTCAAACTGCTTTCATAATAACTATAATAACTTTAGCGGCTATAAAATAAACAAAAATATCACAATTAACCCTTTATTTCAGCACATTTTTTCCTCATATTTTTAGTTTTGGAGAACAGTGCAAATATAATATAATATGATATTTTACGATGTGCAAAGAGTTCACCTATATTAAGATAAATACCAAATTGTCTAAGTTTTTACAAATGTTATCAGTAACAAATGAGAGCGTGTCAAAAAAATTAAAAAATGTTCAACTTGAAATTGACGTTTCAAGCTTAAAACATTAAAGTGTTGCTAAGTTAGCGGTTAATTCATGAACTCAGCGATTTAGCACCCCTTTTTTCAACCTTTTTCTGTTAGCGTTTCATTATAAATAAAAAGTAGACAGCACTTAAAGAAAACATTACGTTTTGTATAGTTCAATCCTATATCAAAATAATGCAACAAAAATGTAGTGTCATAAGGGCTTTATAGAAGTTGTTTTTTTCACAATTTGCGATTCAGGATACTCTAACTAAAACAAAGGTATTTTTAAAATTTTCCAATATATATATATATATATATATATATATATATATATATATATATATATATATATATATATATATATATATATATATATATATATATATATATATATATATATATATATATATATATATATATATATATATATATATATATATATATATATATATATATATATATATATATATATATATATATATATATATATATATATATATATATATATATATATATATATATATATATATATATATATATATATATATATATATATATATATATATATATATATATATATATATATATATATATATATATATATATATATATATATATATATATATATATATATATATATATTAATGTTTAACCCCTTCACTATGTCGTCATGAAATCGCCTGCCGCTAAACTACTGGGAGTTTTTTCATAATTTTTGGAATATAGGGTCTCTATATCATATCAAAATATAATTAATGTTTAGGTTTTACTATTTTTATACCCTTCTATGATTTTATGACACGCAAAATGATGCATCTCGGTCTAATTTCATTTTGAAATAACCAAAGCCCCACATTCCTTTCAGATCTGACGCTAAACTACTGGAAATTGTTTCATATTTTTTGGAATATATAGTCTCTATATCGTATGCAAATATAACCAATGTTTAGGTTTTATGATTTTTATATCCTTCAAGAATTTTCAGGACACGCACAGTTGATGCATCTCGGTCTAATTTCTAATAATTAATTTTGAGATAACCAAAGCCCCATATGATATATTTTTTCAAACTATTTTTATTGTTTAGTATGAATAATGCGAATAATGTGAGAAACAAACATAAATACAATAATCGCAATCGATGCTTGCGGGTCTATTTGACATTGGTCAAATAGAAATGAAAATATTGAGACCAAAACATCCCCGCAAAATCGATGCTTCACGGTCTGAAAGGGATAAATAAAACTTTTAAACAAAGCAGAAATATTAATAAAATTTTTAGTACACACAGAAAAGAAAAAGTTGTCTCTACATTTGACCCGAACGACTTACCTACATGAATTTTGTCGCGCTGAATCCGAATCGGAGGTCCATTTGGATCGCAAACCATCAAGATATCGATAAAGTTGCAAAAGTTGTAAAAATCTCGAAAAACAGTAGGGTGTATGAGCAAAGTGGACCCCAAATTCGTATTCAGCGCATCGAAATACATGTAGGTAGGTTGGTCTGCTTAAACGTGCACCCCACTTTTACTTTTTGCCCATACAACGCCCAGAAAAAATAGATAAGAATTATGTTCAATAAAAAAATTTTATTGAAAAAAATACTAATTTCAATAACATTTGCCATTAATTTAATACAATATCAATACCACGCATTGTAAAAATAACGCAATAAAAAGTATTTGTTAAAAAAGTTATTGAACATTTTCAAATATTTAATAGAAATACCCCTTAAATCAAATACATATGTACTTAATTCGATGTATACATTGACATACTTTCCCGGCGAAAGTATTTTAAAATAAGTTTTATCTAACTGGGATATGGCTCAGCTGTAGAGAGCGTGCTTTACATCTGAAGAGCCTGAGTTCGTATCCCAGCCATATCAACATTTTTTGTTTCATTTATATATTTTTGTAAGTACTTTTTTTTTATAAAAAACCTACTTAAATTTGAAAAAAAAATTTTAAATTTTTGTTATGACAGGAAATTTGAAAAAAAAATAATTGATTATCGGGATTTTTGTTATCAAAACCGAAACTTATTTTTTTGTGCGGTGCACCGGCACACAAAGAATTGGATAGTACATTTGACCAGACAGACAAACTTAATTGTATATTGATGCGCCGAATCTGCATCTGAGGTCAGTTTGGCTCGCATGTGCTCAAATTTCGAGTAAGTTGCGAAAAACTGGTACAGTTATGGAAAAACTGGAGTTTGTCACAATTTACTCTGATGAACTTTGAGGATGTACGAATCAAACAGACTCCAGATTCGGATTAAGCGCGACAAACTAGATGTAGATTGGTAGGTCTTGTGAAATTTCCAGTCCATTTTTTTGTGTCGGAGCACCGGTGTAATGGAAAAAAAGAAAAGTGGGGTGTATGTTTGAGCGGATCCACCTACCTAGATGTATTTTGACGCACTAAATCCGAATTCTAGGTCCGTTTTCTGAAAAATTGCCGGTATGACACAAACAGAAATTAAAATGTTACTGTTGTGTAAAAATGGTAATTTTTATCATTTATTTATCAAAAATTTTGTTTATTATGAATTTTAAAAACACGGTTTCTTACCAAACTTTTTTTGGCACAAGTTCCATGCTATTTCTGAAACTACTCAGCAGAATAAAAAACAATGTTGGTGCGGCTTAAAGAAATTATTGTTGTTGAAATTCGTATTTGTTATTTAACTGAATAGAACAAACCGTTCTCCAGTCTTTTAAACTACCGTATGAATGTAACATTTTCCAAGCTCGGTTAAATAACCGATTGGTCACTGTTATACGGGAAATCAGTAATTGTATAATAGATATGGCTATCCGTTCCTGGGGAAGTAGATATGATTGTAGAGTATCGATAGCTATGTGGCCAAAACTTGATTTAGGAAAATCCGAACTACAACTAGGTATGGAAGGTAAGGAAGGTTCTAGGAGTCTTGATAGACATTTTGAATGGTCGCTCTTCGGTTAGAGTGAGGTTTAGCATTTGGGAAACTGGCACTCTCTCTCGATTTTTGTAGGATATGCAGGGATGATAAGAAGCCAGAAAATATTGAGCATATTGCATTATGTAACCACAAAAACGCCACTGAAGTAAAGCCGCTTTATTTTCGGTTGTAATTTGTGGGGACATGCATTTCGATGTAATGCGCAATAATTAATAAACACATAAAAACAAAAAAAAAAAAAAAAAAAAAAAAAAAAAATATATATATATATATATATATATATATATATATATATATATATATATATATATATATATATATATATATATATATATATATATATATATATATATATATATATATATATATATATATATATATATATATATATATATATATATATATATATATATATATATATATATATATATATATATATATATATATATATATATATATATATATATATATATATATATATATATATATATATATATATATATATATATATATATATATATATATATATATATATATCAGAAGATGAAATTTGTTCGGCTCACCATATTAATAAAAGGAATAGGACTCGTATTATATTTCCTCATAAAATTTCGTTAAATAGCTGATGTTTCATTAATACTAGCATACCCGATCAAACGTGGTAAAAGCGAACAAAGGACGCTGATGATGACAGCGTAGCGGCTGTCGAAATTAGTAGTACTAATCTGTTCTGCTAGTCTGATTAGATATTCTAATATTCCACTCTTAAAAATAATTTGAATTTACATTAATTCAATTATTGTGAACTTCAGCCAAATAATAATAACTTCCGACTTATACACATTTTCAGTTCAAATAATAATTACGTACAAATATTATATAGAAAATAATGTTAGAACGTCTTAAAGGTAATTTTATTCCAAGTTTTGAATTTTTTGGATATTCCCTTTCCAAGTTAGGATGAAATCGGTGTAGGAGCTTCTTTAAAAATCCCATATTTTAGAAAATATTAATAAAATAATTTATAATTTCGACTGGTTTTGTAGTTAGGGGTCCATAATAGATCAAAAAATATAGTGGTGATGAAAGGTCATGACAAAAATTTCATTTTGTTGCATAGTGCTATCTACCACAGCGGTTTCAATTGAAAAAAGGTAATAAACGTGTATCTTTGAAGCTTGCGATCCGATGAAATAACGAAGTGTGTATAACTGATACAGAAGGACCTAAGATTTAAGAATGATGGTCTTTTGAACCAAATTATGTAAACAAACGGTTAGCTACAGGCTATCAAACTTGCCTACCTCAGGCATGAAACAATTTCTTGGGCTCAGAACTTTTACAAATATTATCCGATTTGAATGAATTTAAACTTGTTGTAAAATTTATTAATATATATTGATAGCACATTTTATTTCATTAGGATATCGTTAATACCTTCAAAGATATTTGGCTTTGATTTTATAATTTTGAATTATGGTCTCGGCTTTGTTCTCTATTTCGCAAATATCTGCGGTAATTACATAGTCAAATTTTCCAAAGAAGTATTTTATGATTTTTAACCACATCCTTGATAATTGCAAAAGAAATTCTTTAGTTATCTTAATTTATGTTGTTGTGAAAAATAATCAAAATCAGGACTTTGAAATGAGATATTGCCAAAAATAGAGCATAATTGTTCGCCGTTTTTTTTTTTAATTTCAATTTAAATATTTTCTTTTCAATATTTCAAAAAAAGGACATCAAAAATTACTTTAGATCTTTAAAATCGACTACAGCACGCACGCCACATCTAGCATTGGACGAAATTAGTAAATTACGAAATTCTAAATTTATCGCTTAAGAAACGCCAATCGAGTTTTTTAAAATTCTCTACAAATTATATTAGATATATTCAATATATTTATTATTATGATTATTTTGAACGTATATGCCATAGAAAAATATAGAAGCCTGACTGGCCGCAAGTAGTTGTCAGAAACCTAAGTCGGTTGTCAAAAAAACCTAAGTCGGGGAATGTATTAGTAGAATATTTTGTATTAGTATTGGTATAAATAAAAATTTCCCCACAGCACCAAATTATACTTAGTTGTACAAAAAGTATTTTAAAAAATTTATATTTTTTAAACACAAATTTTTAGTTATTATATGCAATTAATTTTGCATGAATTAATGAAAATATAAATTTAGAATCATTTTTAATACATTTGAGCTCAAAAAATTTTGATTTCCTAAACATTTTTTTGCAATTTTTCTATTTGGTACTAAAAATATTTATCCCAGATAGTAAAAAAATGCAATACTGTTGAATGAAAAATAGGGTTGAACACTTAAATTTCAACACACAAATGTCAACAAAATTAAAAAATAAATTAAAATTACAGCAAGACTAAACATCAAATTTATACGAAAACAAATAAAAAAAACTAAATAAAATGAAAGAAGTGTTTGTGTGTGCAAAAAATATACATTTTACCGCGTTTTCAAGTGCAAAAAATACGCTCTTTGATGTGTGTTGAATTGCCTCTCTCAAGTTTGTTGAATACACACGACCTATACGTGTAAGAGAGTTGTCAATTTTTTATGGACAGGCCGAGAGTTAGAAATCTACGTATTTATCTATGGTATATGCTTCTGAATCCAAATGAATTATTAGGCTAAGCTTTATAACGTAAAATTTAGAAGGAATTAATGTTGACGTTGATGTTGATGTTAATTTTTCCCGTGTGCCTTGGAATGTTAATCATCCCCAATTCTTTCTGAATACAATATTACGAACCTTAAGCGGCTCACCCACTTGCAATATAATTGTGCAATTTTTCGTATTGTGCAATAATATCGCCAATGTGTGTGTCATATTCCAAGGTGGCACAATATATTTGCAAAAATAAAAAACCTTTGATTTCTATTGTACACTAAACGAAATTGTGTAATGTGGTGGCAGCATTGTTCAGTGTTATATTTACTTTTTTACTTTCAGGAAAATTGGACAACATTTTCTTTGAAAATATTGTACCATTTATTGCATAGTATAGGTCAAAAGGACAATAATATGTACAATAACATATGCAATAATATTGTATAATAAATGGGCCGCTTTAGCTTTATATTCAATATAATTAATCTGGATTTTAATTGTTACCCGGTCAAAAATATGGCCATGAGAGCAAATTTTTTAAATACAGTAAAATTTTCAGAAGCTTTTTATTTCCCTGCATGAGAATAGTACTAAGCTTCATTTTTTAATTTTTATTTCTTTCCTATTTATTAAAAAGCATATCAATCATCTAAATGTTTAAAAAATCTTAGCAATATATTGAACGGGCATTTTGTATAAATGCGAATATCAAATTATTTTAGGCAAAATTGTACATGCATGAGTAATATGATAGCACATACTACTTATCACATCACTCATACGTATCTTCAAATTTATCCAATATCGTTATTTTTAATTCAGGCTATTTATTGAGTTTGTTTTCTTTATTTCTTATACAATAAAACCAAAGACCATAGATGGACCATGTCAGAGCAACATAACATGCACAAAATTATGGAATTTTTGTAATCGGTAATACTCTTTTAATCGGTTACATAGTAATGCGTGGTACTTATAATATTACTATCCTCGAAATTATAAGTACTAATTAATAAATAAATATTATAAATTATTAAAGTAGATACCGGATATAAGCACATCGCACGCATATAAGAAAAAACCGCTTATAAGAAAGTGGAACAAAAACACCGTGTCTTTTTCTGTACTTTCCATAGAAAATATGTTCTATAAAAGAAAATCGTAAGAAAAAACCTGATATATGAAACTTTTTTCAAACACCAAAGATGGTAAATGATATGAAAAAAGATTTTATATAAGAATTTTTTATAGTTCAAACTGAATTCTTTTTTATTGCTTATCTTTATTAGAGCTGTTTAAGTTAGTTTTTATATGAATTGTTTTGTATACATATTAAATAATTTTTACTATCGAACTTAATTTGTTTTACGTTTTATGGAAAAATATTACATATCTATGCTTTATTGAATACACACTTATAAGAAAAAGTTTCTTATATCCATATAAATGTTAATAAGAAATAACTTTCTCATAAACAATTATTGCTTATAAGAAAAACCCGCATATAAGAAACAATTTTGTGAAATTTTTAAAGTTTCTTATATACGATATGTACTGTATTATGTTTTCATGAAACAAGTAGACAATCAGTTTCTAAACTTATAAGTCAACAATAACTGAGTGAGTAAATTACTTGTCTTCAAATCCGAAAGCCCATGATCGTATCCTAGCTGGGTAAAAAAAACACGGTGTGAATCAATATAAATAAATATATATGTAGTTTGAAAAAACGTCGCCAAGTGGACCCCTTATTTTTCACTTGATCATCGAATACTTGCTAAAAATATATAAATCAAAAGTAGTAATTACTAATAATCATCCCTTAAAAAATTTTTGGCAAGTTTTGAGTTTGACGCCCTTTTCTTACAGTAAACATTTTCAATACTTTTAATTAAAAAGTCAATTGTAAAAAAAACTGTTTCAGATAACTTAACGAAATTTTCAGAGTTTATGGTAAAACATATATATTTTCATAAAAAATTAAACAATGATAACAATTTTACGCTTAAAACTAGGGATGTAACGATTCGCCGTTTTGCCGATCCGATTCCGATACCGATATTTAAAAATAAATATCGCCGATACCGATTCCGATACCGATACGAATATTGACATTGAGTTCAAGTTTAGATTAACAAAATTCAAGCGCAATTTTTTTATTATACAATATTACATTATAAGAGAGAATATTTAAAATTGATAAAACATTGGAAGTAATTTTTAAGGAGCTACATTTTATTTGCTTCCAAAAAATCTATATTAAAAATATGCAGATAATTAGTAGAAAAGCAAGAAAAAATGTTTAATTCCTTTATAATTTTAGAAAATACTCGCCATGCTTTTTAAAAAAATCGATTTTTTTTAAAGGACATTTATCAACTAATATTCTTCTAAAAGCTAGAAAGTCTTTATTATTAAAAGACTTCTAAGTTTATATTTATTCACTTAAATTTACATGAAAATACAGTTCTGAGTTTAAATTCGCATAAAAAAATTTTGAAAATGGGTAATTTTTTATCCTTTTTCCTTGAGGAAAAATCATTATAGAATACCGAAAAAGAAATTTGTCCTAGCATCGCTTCCACCGAATTGGTAATCGAAAAACAGAACTTCTTGCAATGGCAAGGATATGTAAAACTAATTAGGAATTATCCAAATTTGCAATATTTCCAGATCGCGAATTCTACATTTTCATGACTTCTTTGGAGTATCTTTTTTTTTGCTGGAATAAGATTTATAAAACAACGACTTGAACTTGAATTCATGGTAAAATTAACAAAAAATAAATAATTTTTTTACAAAATATCAGCATAAAATATTATTAATTTTTAAAATTGATATTAATAAGATTTAAAAAATAACGAAGTGAATTTAATTCATTGTAAAATCGAGCAAAAATAAATTATTTGTTAAAAAAAAACTCTGAAAAAATTTTTAAAAGTATCGTCGTAACGACAGTAAAATATCGCCGATACCGATGTATCGGAAAATCTGAAGTATCGCCGATATATCGGTATCGGTATTCGTTACTCCCTACTTAGAACCTTTGAAACAAAAAATTTTTTTAAGATGTGGGTCTAAAAATTTTTTTAAATTTTTTTGTTGCGTTAATGTAATGGAAAATGGGAAATTTAAAAAAAAAGTTAAAATGAAAATTTTTTTAAAACTTTAAGACCTGTAACTCAATAAATTTTTATCCGATAATCACAGTTTATTTATTGATTGGAAAGGGAAAGATATAACTATGAAAAACTGCAAACAAAATATAGTTTGTTGCGCGTATATCTTGAAAAAGCTTTTTAAGAAAAATAAATGAATGCCATATTCATGTTCACCAACCAAAAATTGCGTTAGAAAATCTCTATTTTTGAAGGTTATGGCGAAAAGCTAAAATTTTTTAACTAGTGGTATATAAAAAAATATATAGTGTCTACATTAATGCTGATCGAGAGAGTACTACTAAAAAAAAGTGCGATTATCGGACTGAGAAGTCATCATTAATTAAATGTTAATAAAAAGTATGATAAATACAATTTTTGTTAATATTTTTTATCAAATTATAAATATTTTACTATTTCTGAAAGTTTCGTGAAGTTATATCCAACAGTTTTTTTATAATTGAATTTTTAAATAAAAGTAGTAAAAATGTTCATTGTAAAAAAATGGCGTCATATGAAAAATTTTCCAAAATTTTTTTAAGGGATGATTATTAAGGATTACTACCTTCTACTAATATATTTTAGCAAGTATTCCATGGTCAAGTGGAAAAAAAGGGACCACTGACGTATTTTTACTTAGTGTCAATTAATAAATTTTTTTATTTTATTTTGTTTATTTGACTTCTCATTTTTATCTTCAAGTCGGTCAAATAATAACTAGTTAATTGCTGTGACAAGGCAAATACACCCGTAAAAGGGTGCCCCTTATTTTTGGAGCTTCTGAAACAAAAATAAGTAGATACAGTATTTCACGGTTAATTACCTCGCAAAAAATTTCAATATTTTTGGTTAATTATGCGGTAATTATACGAATACGCTTAACTACCTCACTGAGGTAATTAAAAGAATACGCTTAAATAAAGAAAATAATTAAGAAAACACATTAACGGCCCTTTTCACAATATACGATTAAAAGTTAACGTGGACTTGAACGGCAACTTTTGTAGGCCAAACTTGCTGTTAAAGTTCATGTTAACTTCTAATTGTACATTGTGAAAAGGGACGTAAATTAAGTTTGATTGGAAAATATTCATTTGTCTTTACACGTTGGTTATTAAAATAACTTAAAAGCTTTAGGTATGTTTTAGAAATCGATTATGAATAAAAATCGACACAAAAACGAAAAAAGTTGTTTATGAACAAAACGTAAAATCATACGGGACATAGGAATTTGTACATGTATCATCTAAATCTAAAAAAGATAGCAATAAAAACAATGAATTTTGGTGTTTTAAATTTTATCTCTATTGCTTTTTGAGATTACTTGTCATATCCTGCTAACAAAAGCGTACGGATGCATACTTACATACTTATGATTAACATGTAAACTTGGATGTATTACTTGCAGTGTTGTGGTCAAATAGTACTAAGGCAATTAAACAAATAAAATTTAAGGGACATTTTATTTTTGGGAGTTTAATTTTTAAGGTAATTACCCAAATTGGATAGTTAAGCGTACACACAAAAAAACTATAATTCGTATTCTATTACTAAATTCATAAATTCAAATATTTATTTTACGGAAATGGGACCTATCACAAAATTCGTAGAATTAAACACTAAAATTCGTAAATATTTAATAAGAAAAAAATCGCATAGAAAAAAAACTATCAACATTTTCTATTGGAATATTTAAAAAACAAAAAAAAAAAGTAATAAAATTTAAAAACAAATTCAAACACATGTGTGTTAAAATAAAAACCTATGATAATTTTTTCTGTGTAGGCAATTAAACGTGGACTTTTGTTTGAAAAATAGAGGAAAAAAGCGGGGATTTAAAACTCAAGGCAAATAATCGTGAAAGGCATTTAACCGTGGAATACTGTATCGAGTTAAGTTATAAGTTATTGCAATTTAAGTCCTCATATACTTTTTTGTCTACTAGTAAGCAAAGTTTTTCCTGGGCAGTTTCGCTTACATGGAATATAGCATAAGCTATAGTTTTTATTATACATAGTTTTTTATTTAAATAAAGCTCTTAAAAATATAATGGGTTAAGTTTGTCAAAAGTTTAATATATTTTGGTTTTTTATTTTTAAATACGATTTAATTTTTTTATTATGCAATTACAGCAATTTTATTGTTAATTATAAAAACACTTTTGTGCCCCACAGAAAAAATTTAGCTTTTATAAAAAGAAAATAGAATTATAAGTTTGTAAATATTTGTTTCTTAAAGAGTCATTTCCGAATAGTTTTGGTTTTTATGAACACGCAAAGTACAAGAATATGATTTTATATGTTTAGCTATTTTGTTATATGGCAAAACATTGTCATTTATGCATAAAAATAAATTTAAAAAATGAAAGTGTGCTTTTTAATAAATAAAGCAAATGATGCAAAATATTTTTATAAGAAACATAAAAAAATATTGTAAATGAGCAACTGCATCTAAAAATAGACCATTTCTTTGTAGCCAATGAATAACACCGTTGCATTTTTCCTGTTTCATAGTTCATTAACATGAAGTGTAGCAAATTTACATATCAAACTCCCAGCATCATGTTGTAACATAAACACACATGCACTCCATTCCACTTCGTTCGGTTGGGCTTGTAATGTTCTACTTTGTTATGGTTGGATTTTTTTATCTTTTAGATTTTCTGAACTTAAGTCAAGCAATCTAATTAGATTTCAGAGCACGAGCTAACTGCCTTAACTTGGCAAAATAGTAATTAAAAGTTTTGTCATCATTTGGGTACAAACTCCACAGCAAAAACAGTCGGTCGTATTTTATGTTGCCTTTTATTTGTCCGTATTATGTTGAACTAAATAACGTTGAATTTTAAAAATACTCGCAAGTACACCAAGGCCAGTGCTACTTTAGCTTCTTTTTCTTTGTTGGGTTTTATTTATAAAGTCATAAAAAAGGCGAATAAGGTTTTTATACCAGCAGAGATTTCAGTTGGTTATCTACGGTTTTATGTGAAAATTTTGTATTTGAATTTTTAATATTTTATTAAGGTTGGAGTTAGAGTGTTGTTTTGTGATTATAATATATAATGTGAATATTTTTTAGGGTTTCTATTATTCATGAAATTGAATATGAATGAAAACTGTAATACTAAAAGATTGATGAATAATATATAATCAGGTTTTATATTCCAAGACATAATGCAGTTATTTATTATGATAGCATGCCTAAATTTTAAAAGTACGTATAAAAATAAGCTGTTTCAAACCACACAATAGGCAGCTTTGTAACTTATAATATAGCCTTACAGTCAGTCATTGGACTATCAATAGCAAAAACTTTTTATCATTCAATATAAAGCAAAAATTTAACTCTTAAACTGAGCCATCATATATATTTATCGGATAAAAATTTTCGGACACAACAATGGATAATAAAAATGTTGCTTTCGTGCCAGTTTTGTGTTGAAAACGTGTAATAGAGTCCAGACTCTAGACTCTAAAGTAAAGCTTATGTTCAAATCTGATATCATATATCTAAAAAATTCTAAACAGTACAAGCATTTATAATCATCAAATACATCAATAATCGATCTGACGTGCCATTTCCAGAATCCACATGGACGACATGTGTGATTTCCAAATAAAGTTTCTACTAAAGTCACCTGCTTGGTTTGTGGAAACCACACTTAATGAGAGCTTAGCGTATAAAAAAATATAAAAAGTGCCAAAATATAATCAGGTATCGCACAGCGCAATATGGCATGCAATAGTGCCATCACTGGTTCGATGCAATTGTGCCATCACTTGTTCGACAACTGTTTAGCTTTTTTTACTGCTTAGAATTTCGATTGACAAAAAATCTTTTTTTAAACAAACCTGTAAACATTTTTTTCCAAATTCGTTCGAACTCGTATCCGAAGTCGATTAGAAGACGTAAGGAAAATCGTGTATGTGGTTGACAGAAAAGCTGGAATTTTTGTTGGAAGAAATTCCTAAAACTTACACGATATATCCTAGAGAGCTCTGTACAACTTCCAAAGGCATTAATTTGATAAATTGTGAACAACTTCAAACATAATATTTGTTAAAACATCAGAAAACTTTCTAAGTTTTATAAAAACTATAAGCTTTATAAAAACTAGAAATTAACGAAAAACGTTTACCTACTTAATGAGAACTATTTCAAAAAAATTCCCGACAGAATGTGAAGCCTACTAAATTAGCCTTCGAATAGTGGCTAATTGGCTTTGATTTGATACAAATATGACTGAGTTATGGTGGATCAAAGTTAACATTTTATACAAACTTTAACGTTTTCACCAATTGTTGGCTTTTGGAAGCAGTTTTGTATCATTTTATTAAATAGTCCATTCGATTTCAAAAATTTCAAGGCATACTGAACCGAAATCAGATAAAAATGAAAATGGTATGACGATAATTCGAAAACACAGGTATTTAAATTTACTATCAAATCATTTTTCATTAGGGCATTTGAGGTGGCACGCAATAACGTTATGGAAATAATGTCCACGGACGTTGTTTCTGCGTTGAAAAGGAAATAATGGCCACGGACACACTATTTCCGTTTTGAAAAGGAAATAATGTCCATAAAAAAATGCAAATAAAGTCCATGAAAGTAGTATTGCACAATAAAGATCTCTTGCATAGCCGGCCCTCGACCTGGCTTAAGGTTTTTCTACTAGGAAATTTCAAATAGGGGCTTTGCTGAGTAAAGATTTTCTGGCTACCAAAAAATCTTTACTCAGCGAAGCAACTATTCGACATACTTAGAGAAGAAAACCTTAAGTCCGGCCAACGGCTGGCTAGGCAAAAATTTTACTTTGCAAAATCCGTACTTTTCTTTTAAAAAACAAAACAATATCCTCCGGACATTATGGCTTAAAATTTTTGTAATCGAATGGACTATTCAATTAAATTTTAAAACTAGGGATTTTGCGACTATTTGTGGTGCAAAACATTTTTTGAAATGGCATCAGTGGGTGAAAAACTTTAAAAACTACATAAAATTTTAGTTCTGATTCACTATAACCCAGCCATTTTTTATGCGAGCAAATCTAATTAGCGTCATTTAGTAGCCCTTCAAACAAGTTATAGATTTCATTGATTACATTATAGACTTATCTATTGCAGGTTTTCAGGGTCTTTATTATATTTTAATGTAAATAAAAACTATTATTTTATTACTTTATCCAACGTAGTTCTGGTATTTTCCGGTTTTCTCAGGGATAAGATTTTTTATTAAGCCTGGACTATGCAGTAATTACAACAATATTATAAAAGTTTTACTTGTTTTACTTACATATAGTTTTTTTGTCAATTCCTACATTAATGTTTGTATAGTGTTTTTTGTTACGTTATGCAAAAATTCTCAGGATTCAATAAATTTTAGGAACTTACAAAATTGCGTCAAATGCCGCCAATTTGATCAGAATCGGTTAGATTTTTCAATACATATTGTTGACGAAAATTGTTGAAAAAATTTCTTTTTTTATTAATAATTTTCAGGATTTTGCTACTTTTTGCACTTGAAAAGCTGCGTCGAATGACGTTAATTTGATCTAAATAGGTTAAGTGGTTCGACAGATCTCGTTGTCAAAGATTTTGAAAAATTTCTTTTTTCGTAATTAATGAAAAAATCTATTGATTTTCCTCCGCTTTGAGCTTGAAATTAGCGGGAGGTTCAAGGGATGGTCAGCAAGCTCAAACGTATTCCATATTTTTTTAATTACCATGCTTATTAATGGTCGAAACTAAAAACATACGAGTTATTCCTTCTTGACTTCTGTACTCGGTTAAAAAATTCCATTCTTGCCGTACTCTTGATACCGCTATGGTTTCATTTATCTATGAATGTCTTGATTTTTGCTGCAAAGTATGATAAACATATTAATTTAAATTATTTACCACCAAATCCGAGGCTGCCGACACTGACATCCTCTAGCTCCATTGCACCGATACATTTGAACTTTTAGAATGAGAGAATAATTTTGATGAAAATTTAAGAAGAAATTTTGCTTTAAAAAAGCTTGAATATATCCTTCTAAAAACTTCAATTTCAACGAAGAAAAAAAGTCGAAATTTTAAAAGTTTATTTTTAACATTAAAGTAAAGTGTATTGAAATTCAACTAACATTTTGCCTTGTACACTCTAAAACATTACTTGAAATTTAGTATCATATATTGTCTAAATTTGTGTTGCAAAATTCTGGTGTCTAAAATTGAATCGAGTTTGTAGTTATTTGTAACAAAAAAAAAAAATAATAATTTGTCTAATTTTTCACAAAAATAAAAATTTGCTGTTAAAAGTATTTACTTTTGAACAAAGTATGTCTAAGTAACATTAAAATAATGACTATTAAAAAATCTGTCTAAAAACAGCAGAAAAATGTTTAAACAATAGAAGCAGTCAGTCATCAGTGTTTAATTTCTGCTATTTAAAGTGAAACAAATTAAACATAAAGTATAATACACCTATGGCTGAATGGTAGATACGATATACTATTAGCCAGCAGGTCACGGTTCGAAGCTGCCAATAGCTTTGCAGGCTTTTTTATTTTATTTTTTTGTATTAAACATAATTTGTTCAAAAATCAACAAAGAGAATGCTTGTCGACAATAATCGGTAAAATGTTTACGACTATTATCGTCCCAATTTTCCATAAAAGTGTTTCAGAGTGTACATATGTATATTGCGTTTTACGTTCAACTAATTACGAACTTTTTGCAGTTTTTAAAATAAATGTAAAGTTTCATTTTGCTTTTTCTTGTAGTTGAGTTTTTATGTCTTTTAATAAAAATTAATAAAGTTTTCAAACTTTTTGCTACAAATATGTTAAAATTAATCACTAAATGACTTGAAAACAATATGAAAAAATTGGCATTTAGAAGTTTTGTTTGCTGTTCTTTTTTTTTAGAAAATATATAAAATTTTTCTTAATTATTAAATATACTTTCATATATTTCTTAATTATTAAATATACTTTCAAATATACTATATATATATATATATATATATATATATATATATATATATATATATATATATATATATATATATATATATATATATATATATATATATATATATATATATATATATATATATATATATATATATATATATATATATATATATATATATATATATATATATATATATCAGATCAGATGTTGTCATTCATAGTAAAACGAATTTATGATAAAGGAAAAAAATTAAAAATATTTATTTGAAAAGTTATGACATTCAAAATGCCATTATTTCGCCAATGTACAGAATGTGTTGAGCTTAGTTTTTAAATATCTCTAAAACTATTTTATAAGGATGTTTTGTATACCATTTTAAAGAGGATATTCGAGGCAACAAAAAATACATAGAACAAAAGTTTGTTTTGGAAAAATGACTTATCCGCAAAGTTTTGAAAATTTTAAAGCTGACTAAATTAAAAACCTGTATTTTTGTTGTCTGAATTTTTTTTATATAATACCTCTAAGTGCCCTTAATAAATCGTGAAAATTTGGAGGAGATATTGTTTTCTTTTTTGTGATATGATTTTCAACAATAATAATTTAAATTTGTAATTTTGAGCAATGTGCATTAAATTTATTTAATTTAAAGTTTTTGAAGGGGAAAAAGTAATAACATTGACAAATTTGTGCATACGTTTTTTGGGTGATATTTTGAGTTGGAAATTTTGTGTTAAAAAGGTGAATTTTTTGTCATATCTCAAAAAAGAAAAAAAAACACCTCCTTAAAAATTTGAGGATTTTTTAAGGACGTTTAGAGATATTATATAAAAAAATTCAGCAAAAATAATGTATAGGTTTTTGATTTAATCAGTTTTGAAAATTTCAAAACTTTGCAGATGTCATTTTTCCAAAAAAAAAATGTTTGCTCTATACATTTTTTGCAGCCCCTAATATTCCGCTTAAAATGACATAGAAACCAATCTTGTATATAAAATAGTTTTCGAGATATTTAAAAACTAAAGTCAACACTTTCGGTAAATTTTTCGAAATAATGATACTTTGAATATGTCATAACTTCTGAAATAAACATTTTTAATTTTTTTACTTTTTTTTCTGAACAAATTTCATCAAAATCGAAAGGGGTCGTGTCTAACTATTAGTGGATTTGACATGGAACTACCAATATATGTTTGTACAACATTCAAGTTGTCATAAAATGTGTAATTTTAATAGAAACTGCTATAAATTTTGCATATGGCACTAACTGCCATATGCAAAATTTGAAGTAAAGATATGGGGATGAACATTTATCTGTGATCAGATATAACCCACAGAACCCACTGTTTTGGAATATAACTCGCACCAATCACTTACTGGGGCCATATAATTTCTATAAAACTATTTTTGGTTTAAGATATTGCACAGAATTTACAAGTAATAGTGATCGTATAGCAAATTATATTCATTATAACTTTCCAGCTGTTTAACTCTGAATACTCTAATAGCAAATAATTTGTTTCTAAATGTAATATTTAACCAATACTCGAAAGCTTACAAGAGGCTTGATTGATTTTTTTTTAATAAAAAAATTCAAGTGAAATAACATTTCATTCATTATTTGCCAACATAATTTCTAAAATATTTCTCAAAAATATTTTCTAATGTTTCAATGGATATATATACATACATACTTACGTAGTTTCTGGAGAAGCCAAATACTTTTAAACAAATAACCGCATGAAAGTCAAGTTATTCTTAACGAACCAATATATAAGTAAGCACAAAATTAAAATGATTGGTTGTATAGTTTTTGAAATGTTTTCTTCAGATTTGTTGTATCATAAAATTTACTAGAATTTTATGTAAACATTGTGAAATACTTTAATAAAATTTAAATAATAATTTCATGTGGAAACGTGTGTATGCTGTATATGCAAAGTGTATGAATCTTTGCAAGAAGCCACAAAAACCACTCGAATGGAACAAAAAAGTCAAAAAGGGAGCAAAACTGTTTTCTGAATAATAGAAAAATATAAACAAAAGCGTAAAACCCCTTTTCTTAGTGGCAAGGAATATTTAAATTATTAAAATAAACTTAAGAAATGGCCATTTTATTTTAAAATGCCATAATTATTTTTAAATGTAGTGATAACATATTAAATATTTAAAGTATATAAGAATGTATATAAGAATAAAATAGTTTTACAATATTAATTAAAATTAATTGCAAACATTTCTTTGTGTAATTAAACACACGATTATTTGAAATGTATTGAAAAAAACATTGATTTATTCTTTAAGAAAAGAGCTGTAAAATAATAACAAAACTCATAATGCGTTAAATTTTTTTAGGGTTAATGGTGTATAAGCAATGTCTTACATGGACCAAATTGTTGTTATATGAATATAATGTCTTTTACATGATCATATTATGGTCCAGTACTACCGCATACCAATACTACCTCAGTATAGCAAGTTTCCACGGTTTCTAATAGATTAATACCCGTACTCTAAGCTCTGTGGCAATGACAAAATTATAACAAAACACAGGAGAAAATTTATATATTTTTGTATTGTGACAAATATTGTCATGAACAAAATATAGCATCGTCACCTTAACGTGCAAACCTGATAAGTCCAGTTTTGAGCAAAATGTATGTTTTGATGGAGTATGATAATACACCTTAAAATACATCATGTACTAAAAAAAATTTACCGTTTTGTAATTTTTACTTACAGTTATTGACTGTCATGCAAATGTTCTAAGTCCACAAAACATCAAATAAAACTAAAAATACCTGCTAAGACCAGGTAAAATTTACAAATTATTCCTTGCGCGCTAGATTAAAAAGCTATTTAGATTCCTTTTGATTAGATAAGGTCGCGGTAGTGTAATGCTAAATTGTTATTTGTCTAATTTAAAGCAGTTGGACAAGAACATGAATCATACGATGTCACTTAAGGCCATTTCAGACTATAATACAAGTTATTATTACTTTTGAAGAAAATGCCTCCCTGATCTAATTGTTGTTTGAAAATTTTCAAAAAACAATAACAAATTATAATGTCAGGGTTTCATTTTCCTCAAAAGTATTAATACTTGTATTATAGTCTGAAACGGCCTTTACTAGGATTCTTTTTCTATTACAAACTTATGGGTAAATTTTCTTAAGTATTAGACCTAGCTGTAGTAATGCTGGTCTTAAAGTGCCGAATATTCGTGGTATTAAGTATAAAGGTTTTTAGTATACTAAATTTGGCTACATCTTATACGATGTAGTCAACTTCAGCGTGGATGATAGCATGCAGCCTGTACCCATGTTCTGTAACTCCCGTTACGAGAAACTTTTCACCTGAAACATGTAAGACGAAACAAAAATGCAACAAACATTTGCTTTTTACTCACTGTAATGTTTCTGTAACTTTTTATGTGAGAAATAGCTGTCATGTAAAACTTTTACTCGCAAGTTGTGAGAAAAACTATTTCTGTAAAATGTTTCTGCGAAAAGTTTTCGCTTTGAACTGTCAAAAATACTCACATTTTGAAACACAATGAGATATGAGAATATAAAAGATAATAAGTTGTTTGTCAACTTTAGTTATAACGTTATCACATTAGTAAAAAAATACAGAAAAGTTTCTGTTTAAATGCTTTTATTATTAATTTATTATTTTACTTAGAATTCTTTAGAAAAATGGGAAAACAATTTTTCGCATCTAAAATATTATACTCCAAGTAACACTTTGCAATGTTTTGTATAGCCGAGCATAAACCGACGACTTTAATTTGGTGGCCACAGCTGAATTTTTGTTTGCTGTAGTGGCTTTTACACGCTCTTGGCTCGCGGGTTGCCAATGATAATTGACTTCGTGTTATAATTTCTGACAGTTCGAACGTAACAACGTAATCATTTATTATCATGAGTTACAGACAAAGTTATTTCTAGCACTTCGAGAAACGATGGAATATTTTGTTTCCATATTTTCGTTGCGAAAAGTTCTCACTAAGGTTACAGAGCATGGCACTGGTCGAGAAATCTTCACACGCTGAACGAGTGAGGCCTAATTTGCACCATTCTCGGCGTTGAGCTTCTCATATTTTATGTACTGATATTTTTTTTTTTTGAAAAGTCAAATTGTTTGTTACAAAATAGCCAAGTAAAAGTAATTAAGAAGTAAGAAATTTTTCCGTTCCAACTTCTCGTCAAGAGGATGCATATCTGTAAAATTTTTATATAAAAAATGTACTTCCTCAAGTCTTATATCACGGATCCACCAGGAATAAGGAATATCCCCCCGCCCCTAATTAAAAAGAAAATATACCTCATTTTTATTGAGTTTCTAAAGAAAATTTTACAAAGTGGTATTTTTCATGCAAATTATTTTATCTTTATCGTAAGATAGAAGAACAAATTCCGTAATATTGGTTCTAAATTATTGCTCTACAATTGGCTGCAAAAAACAACTTGTGCTATCTTGTTTTAAACCATCTTTATAAACAATTAAATTCAGTTTTATTTTTTTATTCTCTTTTTATAAGCAACTGAAATCCGCGAAGCGCATTACTTATCTGCTGCAAAACGCACTCTGGCCTATTAGGCCAACATGTTACCTATTAGCCACAGTAGCATTTTATTCGCTTTATTAATTTAAGGTGCCTTTTACAGTGTTAGTGCAATTTCGCAATATCCTTGATAAAAGTAATTTCTTAAGAGTTCTTGGTCTATTTGCAGACTTAGTTATATTTATATTGATACAATTTTTAGTTTGTTCCTATTTTGAATTTTTTTTTTCAAATATTTTTTTAATGCAATAATGCATCTTCTTTTTAAAAAAATTGTCCACTTAATGGCTTTTTCTCTGTCGTAGAAAGTTTTGGAATATGTTCGTAACTTTTGTTTCCACGATTTAGCGAGCCGCACAAAAACAGCTAATAACAGGTGTTCGTTCTACGCATTTAACCACTATCGATTAGGTGTAAATTCAGCTAGTAAAAAAAAGAAAACTTAGTGAAGTATTTATAGGAAAACGAAAAATAAATTATAAGAAAATGTTCTAAGTCAAACTTAAAAACCAAAATCAAAAAAAGCAAATGTTCTAAACGTGGCTGCCTACTGCACGCAAGCAATCAAGTAGAATCAATAAGATTCCGTTTTGACAATGTTCTAAGTACTAAAAAATTTTCCTAAGAAAGCCATTTCATCGCGAACAGCATTATTTTGAACTATTTCGATTACTGATATTAATGAACGATAAATCGACGAAAAAACTGCGTTTACAGATGTAAAAAATATTAAGTCCAAAAAAAGCTGGACAGTTTTTTGTCCCTCCTGTAAAATTAAAAAAAGGACTTATCACGTTTGCACATTAAGGTGAAGATGTACATGTATATTTCTAGTCTCCCCCTACATTTGCTTTTAAAATATCTAAAAATAAATATTTTCTCTTTATGTTCGATCCGCACTTTTTTAAACGCACATAATATAAAGAGTGAAACTCACAAAATTTCAATTTTCTTAGATCATTAGCTGCACAGATATTCCAAAAATATTATGTTGTCGAAATGGTAGGTGCAACGCCCTATTTTCTGTACAAGAATGCACAAAATCAACGAAGTAATTCCTACAAAAGCTCAAGGGTCGTACCGTAGTAGCTCCGAAAATATTTTAAAATAAATATTTGCTTCATATGGTAGGTGGTACGCCCTTTTGTTCAATTCTTAATACTTTCTCTTCAAAAACATTATAAAAAGATCTAATCGCTGAAGAATTCAAGTCTTTAGCTGCATTCCTTACAGAAATAGCCCAAGATAAAAATTTCGTACATTTTGGAAGCGCCACGCCCACTTAAAATATTATAAAAATTTAGAGCATATTGTTTCTTTCAGACCTTCAGTAATATACTGCAAAAATTTTAGCAAGACAGATTAATTGGGTTAGGAGTCCATAGCTTTCGAACAAACAAACAAACAGATATTCACTCTTATATGTATGTATATTACCCATGTATGTAGGTGGTGTAGTTTACGTCCCAAGTAAAATTTTGAAAACTTTGCACGAGACCGCAAAAACATTTTTAAAATTGCAAATGCTTCTATCTCTGTAGGACTAATAGTTCGACTTACTCCAAATATTTTATATAACTCTAATATTATTATTTTTTTTAATTTAACATATCCTTAATAATATGGGCTTCGTGGTCTACATCCCCCCGATGGTTTTGAGTAGTAATACTGTCCCTTGAAACATAGGACTTACAGGATTTCATCTATTGATAGAGGAAAAAATGGTGTTTCCAACAGTAAAAAACATGTGACTTGGTGTAGTTTATCTCCCACCTGCAGATATACAGATGCACAATAGCTAAAATACTATTTTTCTTGCGAAATTTCTTTACCCAAAGAAATTTATTATTCAGGCTTAAGTTCGTTCAATTTAATTTTTACAATTATATCATTTTTTATTTCAAAGCATGTGGCAATTGAAAAGTACAAATACCAATTTCTTGACTTTTGTAAAGGTCGAACTGAACATCGATGTTTTCAGGATTAACCACAATCCCATCGTCAAAATTTAAGTGTTATTTTTATTTTTACGTAGAGTTTAGATAATTAAAATTCAGCAAATACTTAAATACTATAAGAAAAAATTTTAATTTTACTTTAAAATGCCAATTTGAAATAGTGACTATCGGAAATATAAACGCTAATCTTGAAACACGGAATTTAGTGTACTTCTGTAGTCTGTTGTAAAAATTTCGTTTTTGAACTACTTTTGAATCAAATTTATATGTCGCTAATGCCACGAATAAAAGTAGTCAGTGCGAAGGGCTCGCACTATTGAAATTAGGGATGTAACGAATACCGATACCGATACCGATATATCGGCGATACTTCAGATTTTCCGATACATCGGTATCGGCGATATTTTACTGTCGATACGACGATACATACTTTAAAATTTTTTTTCAGAGTTTTTTTTTAACAAATAATTTATTTTTGTTCAATTTTGCTATGAATTAAATTCACTTCGTTATTTTTTAAATCTTATTAATATCAATTTTAAAAATTAATAGTATTTTATGCTGTTATTTTGTAAAAAAAATTATTTATTTTTTTGTTAATTTTACCATGAATTCAAATTCAAGTCGTTGTTTTTTAAATTTTATTCCAGCAAAAAAAGACACTCCAAAGAAGTCATGAAAATGTAGAATTCGCGATCCGGAAGTATTGCAAATTTGGATAATTTCTAATTAGTTTTACATATCCTTGCCATTGCAAGAAGTTCTGTTTTTCGATTACGAATCACCGAATTGGAAGCGATGCTAGGACAAATTTCTTTTTCGGTGTTCTATAATGGTTTTTCCTCAAGGAAAAAGGATAAAAAATTACCCATTTTCACAATTTTTTTTTATGCGAATTTAAACTCAAAACTTTATTTTCATGGAAATTTAAGTGAACAAATATAAACTTTTAGAAGACTTTTAATAATTAAGCTATTAAGTTATTTAGAAGAATATTAGTTGATAAATGTTCTTTAAAATACCGATTTTTTAAAAATTTTCTACTAATTATCTGCATATTTTTAATATAGATTTTTTGAAGCAAAGAAAATGTAGCTCCTTAAAAATTACTTCCAATTTTTTATACTGGGTTAAAATCAATTTTAAATATTCTCTCTTACAATGTAATTTTGTATAATAAAAAAATTGCACTTGAGTTTTGTTGATCTAAGCTTGAACTCAATTTCAATATTCGTATCGGTATCGGAATCGGTGTCGGCGATATTTATTTTTAAATATCGGTATCGGTATCGGATCGGCAAAACGGCGTATCGTTACATCCCTAATTGAAATCATACAATTGAACAAAATTATTTTTCTTTATTTGCATTTGCATTGCTTATAATTTTTAAGGATAAATAAATTAATTAATTAATTTGAGTTAAAAATTCGCCACAATATGTTGAACGCTCTTTGGGCTTTTTTAACCGACTTCAAAAAAACAGAAAGATTATCATTTCGTCTTGGATTTTTTGTAGGTAGTCCCTTCAAAACTCCGCAATTCTCAAATTGATTTTGGATTTTTTTTCTTTATTTAATAGTATGTACTTCCAGATTGGTCTAGTTGAAAAGTGGTTAGGGTCATGCGTTTTCAACAACTTCTACTCAAACGATTCTTATGAAATTTTGCACACAAATTAACTCTCTGGTTGACCAGTACAGCATGATTAAAAAAGTGGGCAGTGCCACGACCATGAAAAGTAAATATTCTTTATCAACCAGTTTTACTAAACTGACTTTAATGAAACTTTACATACACATTACAATGGGCATGGCACTGCCCATGAAGAGTAAATATTGATTAGCGCTACTTCTACTTAAACGATTCTTATGAAACTTCGAGCACACAATAAATTCTCGTGAAAGTGCAACACTATGATCAAAAATGTGGTCAGTGCCACGTCTATTTTGTATTCAGTTTTTTTTTTGCATGAATTATCTTGTTATAAGAACAACAGAATACCACGGCATTTTTATATAAAAATATACAACAAGCAACGTAACAAAATTATATGACAAACAAAACTTGTCATATCTAATAACTAAATCATTTCATAACCAAATATTTATTAAACTGATTTGACGAAGTTACCATTTTTTGCACTTTCACTTTTTAGTGTCCACTCTGGGAAGGTTAGACGAAAAAGAAAGAGATGAATGTTATTAAAAAAATTTTAAAATTAAAATAGAATATATCCAAATATATCCAAACTAAACTGACTTAACTGGCAACGCTAATATCCACTAGACGACATAAGTTTGAAGTGTTGAATAACTAACATACATTCCATTTTTTAAGAATAAAATTATGTGTATCCTATTTTAAAATCATACAAGACATCATTTGAAGCTTATCTCAGCAATTTATTAATATATCTATTCATATTTAAAAGTAATTTGTCCATACAAAAATTAATGAAAATCGACATTTGAATATGAATTGATATTAAAATAGCGTTGGTGAAATAGGCTCTTAGTTTAACATTCATTATCTTAATTTCTTTAGAAAAACACGTTAAAACACTTTAACTATCTTCAGAAAGTAATTATCACAGCGTTTAAGTACACGCAAATACAATTTAACATAAATACTAGTATATATATACACTTTCATATATACTTAATTAAGAAAACGCCTTTAGAAAAGCCTTAATTTAGTGAAGCATTACTCAATTAACTTTGTTGCTATTTTTGCTCTCTATCATACCCATGCCTCCTGTTCAACACTCCTTCAGTGTTTGCCAACACATATACCCAGCATTCTTAGAAGAAGCAAACATTAAAAGTGGAAAAGTGAAATAAACTAAATTGACAGTAAACAAAAAATTTTCTAAGTACGTTAGGAATTATTCAATTAATCTTCTAAACGTTAATTTTAACTTACATATACATACATAGAATTATTTCCGATCTGGTGTTCAATCATGTCTGCGAGGTGTTGTAACCACACAGAACAAACTAAATTTCATTTTCACTAAAGAAATTCAAGGAATTAATAAATGTTTTGTCTAGAAATGGACCTACTAACAAATTTGTAAATGCAGACAAAAATGTCTTAATAATTTCATTGAAAAAAACGGGGTTTTCAGTAAACAAATTGTCCAAATCTATAAAACAATTTGGCTAAAAATATTAAAAAATCCTTATCAAAATGAATCAAACAAAAATATTCACTGGAGTTTTTTTGTAATATATCAAACAATATATTTTTCTGAATTTATAAAATAATTTCTCTAAAAATGCTTACGAAATGCCAAAAAAATAGTTTACTGAATCAAATAAACATTTTTACCGGACTTTTCTAATATATCAAACACACTTTTTGTCTGAGACAGCAAAAACCTTTTCTTTTGGTATTTTTAAGTTTTAAATGCTAACAAAGTCATCCATTCAGCATTTATTAAATTTCACTGTCTTAAATGTGTTCAACTCTGCATGTTCATTTAAGGACTCTAGAAAAATGAATGAGAATTAACGCGACAACATTAACGAATTGATTCACTCAGACATCTTCAGTAAACAAACTTGTAACAATTTACGATTGATACTAATTTTAAGACATCCCACATCGCATTCCTTTTGCTAGCATTCTATTTGTTATTATCTAAGTGTATGTCGTCATGGGGTTGTTATTTACGACACAGCAAACAGGGTTTTGTTGTTGCTTTTGGTGTTAAAAGTCAAACAAAAAATGCACAGGTTCAGTAAACAGCGTTAACTGAAAATGAAATTTTATTTTGGAAAAGCTTTTGTTTAAAATTGTTTTCTTTGCAGTAAAACTGCTGAAAGACTTTCGGTCTTATGATGAAACTTAATGAAGATTATCTATACATTATGAGCATTGCAAAATACATGTTTAAGTTTGCAATATTTAAGTTTAATAAATTTATTTTTACATAATGTGTTTATTCAATATATTCTCAAGAATTTGTATGCAAAAATTTTAATTGATTTGTTGTGGTTAGTTAATCTATATGCCGGCATTTCGTTGGGTGCTAATGCCAACTCATCAGTAGATCTTTAAACAAAAATCAAGTCCACATTTGTTGGTATTTTCAATGGAAGATATATCAAAAGCTAAACCAAAAATTAGTTCCATTCAACGAAATGTAGGCATATAGATTAGCCAACTACAAAAAATCAGTTAAAATTTATTTTTACTTCCATTTTTTTCTAACCAAATTTATAAATCGATTAGTTATTACTTTTATTGCTGAAAAATTTTAAAGCTAGATACTGAAACTCGAAGCAGCATATACCTGCGGCTATTAAAAAGTTTAAAGTCCTGTGTCTAGTTGTAAATAATTTACACATCATTTAAAACTATTTTTGTATATAGAAAATTTATTCAAAATCGTTTTTTTTTATATCTTGCTTTAAACATATATTTCATAAAAATTGAGTAGTCGATATATGGTCATAATATAGTAAATAATTACCAATATCGGACACGTCAGCATTCATGGTTTGCTCTTCCGAATCAAACATATTAAAAATTAAATACAATACGCTAGCAAGAACACTTAGGGCCTTATTTTCTATATCCCTACGCCTCACTTCACATAGAATTTCTTGAATTGCTATTTTGGTAAACACTTTACAATCTCACCTGCCTTGCTAGTGTTGAATACCTGTTGTTACGTTATTTTTTTAAATTAATATATGAAAAACAAATTTTATAAAACGTTTCAGTGAAAAATAACCCACTTTATATGCCAAATCAAGCACAAGTTTTATTCAAGCGTTTGTGTTTAAATTTTTCGAGAAAAGGTGCAAAATTTTAAACAAGCCATAACTAATATTGATTAAAAATTTGGAAAACTGTAAGGAATGCAAAAAAAACGGTATTGCGAACTTTGCTCAAATTCGCGGGAAGTTGCAAAATTTTAAACAAGCCATAATATTGATTAAACATCGCTGAAACTGTAAGAAATGCAAAAAATGCGGTTAAAATCGCGAAAATGACGAAAATTCAAAAAATTACTAACAACAGGATTATAACAAAGTCTAGTACTGTTAAACAATCGGCAGAACTGTTAGGAAGCTGTAAACATGCCAAAAGTCGCTTTTATAGCAAACTTTGCGAAAATTCGCGAAAAGTTGCAAAATTTTGATCAAGCCATAATATTGAATAAAAATCGCTAGAACTGTAAGGAGTGCAAAAAATTCGGCAAAAATATCGAAAATGGCGAAAAATCGCAAAAACTCACTAACAGCGGGATGATAACAAAGTCTTGCATTGCTTAGAAATCGACAAAACTGTTGGGAAGCTCAAAACATGCCAAAAGTCGGTTTTATAGCGAACTTTACGGAAATTCGCGAGAAGTTGCAAAATTTGGAGCAACCCATAATATTGATTAAAAGTCGCTAGAACTGTAAGGAATGCAAAAAATTCGGCAAAAATATCGAAAATGGCGAAAAGTCGCAAAAACTCACTAACACCGGAATGATAACAAAGTCTAATATTGTTTAAAAATCGGCAAAACTGTTGGAAAGTTGAAAACATGCAAAAAGTCGCTTTTATCGCGAACTTTGCAAAAATTCGCGAGAAGTTACAAAATCAGAAACTACCCCTAAAATTTATTAGAAATCGCCAAAGCCGTTAAAAATAAAAAGTTCAGAAAAAAACGCCAAAAAAATTGCAAGTTAGCGAAAAATTGCTATATGTATGTAATAGAGAAATTACCTGTAAATAATAAAATTCGCAATAGTAATTGCAAAAAATAATCATGGTATAATAAATAATATTGATATTTAATGAAAAATATTGATATTAATTCATAGTTCTATGTGAGTATTGAGAATTCAAGTGATAAATGTAGCAATCCAACGCAATGTCGTAGTGCTTTACAAAATTTACTTATTTTTATTCGGCGTTCACCTCAGTATGTGACGTGCGAGTGAGGTGTTTATCACTGGGGATATAGAAAATTAGGCCCTTAATGTCATTCGAAATGCTGGGTATGTAATGTCGTAAAAAGTCAGCATTTATTTATATAGTGAAAAACAAATATTTACTCTTAAAGCAGAGTTGTCCAATATTTATCACAGTACAGATATATAACAAAAAAATCTTAACAAACATTTTTTTAATATCAAAGGACTACATCTAATGCATAAATTACAGAGAGTTTATTTGAAACTGCTATTGTATAACTTTAGTTTACACCCAATTGTAACAAAGTTCACTTGATGTATTAAATAACAATGAAATAAATTAAGACTGTTTAAAAGACAATAAATGATAGTGTTGTCATATTATTCGAGTCTGAAATTGTTTGAATAAAACTTTATGACTTCGAATGATAGCTTTACTAAACTAAAAATATATATCTGTGGACTTTTGACAAAACAAGTTAAGTATATTTAATATGATTAATTTGAACTTATTGATTATTAGGCTAAGGTTCGTAGCTTTATTTTCAGAAGGAATCAATCAAAATTAAGTGCAATCTTTTTTGTGTATGCGTTTAGCGGAAAGTGCAAATTTAACATAATTAGCAAATCTCAGTTAGAATATTGTTAGGTTTTTTTTTCTTTTGTTATTTTTATAAATTTTCAATTGGCTGTTGTTCAGTCGCAATTTAACCAATGAAAAGAAAAGTTAATATTATAAAAATAATAATATTTTTGTAGCTATATGCTGATAAATGAAATATGCCGATTACACCAAAATATGTGGCATAAAATTCTGCATATTTAAATACCAAA
This sequence comes from Panzeria rudis, assembly GCA_956483635.1. NCBI lineage: Eukaryota > Metazoa > Arthropoda > Insecta > Diptera > Tachinidae > Panzeria > Panzeria rudis. The sequence goes on from OY101448.1 coordinate 131,328,323, forward strand.
ATTTGTATAATTTGTTGGCTTTTGTCAAAAGTCCACAGATATAAATACAGAAATATTCATACAAAAATAAACATTTTATTATCAATTATAAAAAATATAAAGCCATAAAAATCTCGAACATCTACCGTAGTAGAGACAAACAAAAGTCGAATATTCACCAGCGTGGACACAAACGATAAAGAACTTCGATCTTATAAATTTATGCTTCCATTAAAATTATTACCATGATTTTTGATAGAAGAAAGTTTAAGTAAAGCTGGGAATATAGCTAATTTTATTATGCTATTAGTTTTTATGTTAAAACATTGAAGCGGCTGCTAGACACATCAATGTTCAGCTAGTTTTCAAAAAATACCCTAAAGGAAGCCAGGGGCCAAGTGTCTCCAAATCACCACTTTTGTCGCCAAGTTTAATGACTTTTTGGTGACAATGTCAACTAATCGTCCACTTTTTTATTTTGCCTTTAATGGGAGAAGTTTTTGACAGCTATAAAACGATTTTTTATTGTCTTATTTTGTTGTTAAAAATTTTCATAATTTTCATAAAATATCTAATTTAATTGCCTTACCTAGTAAACACTTTCATATGTGTTGACTAGAATCTTTAAAATGCACTAGTGAGTCTCTGGTTACAATGTCTCAGTGTGGTCTCATAAGAACCACCTAGTCCATAGTAAGTCAATAGTTCCGAGGTCACTAGTGGAATCTCAATGACAAGCATATGTTAAATGTCTATATCGCGGAACATTGTCTGGGGTCTAAGTAGTCAGTAATAATGGTGACAAATTCAATAGTGGAATCAGTACAGTTTTACTATCATCATTTCCTTCAGGGTAGTTACACATATACGTATGTGTAATATTGAAGAATATACAAATGCTTTTCATTTTCATAACAAAGGCACACAAACACATATATTGAAGCTGAAAATTGATGTGTCTAGCACCCGTTTAAGAATTAGGGAGCAAGCGGTCTATGTTTTATGAGTTATTATTCATTAAATCTAAATATTATCACTTAATGATAGGCAAATTTGTTAATTTTATGGACATACAATGAGATTAGAAACTGGCAATCATATACAACCTCAACTGCGTGTCACTTATATGTCACATTCCTGTAGCTTAAATATTTAATAAATGATTTATCTTTTCAGCATTTGAGTCTTGTTTGGTTTTCAGCTGTATTAAGCAGTTGAAGGGATATATACAGTCACGTTTTACTGAAAAGAAATACCCGACAGCTAAATTAACAACTAGAAACGCTTTGGGAAAGTCATATTACTAGTTGTAATGTTACTGGTCAAAAAAGGACAGTCATATTCCTATTTGTAGCAAGACTAGTAACGATACTAGTAAAAAAAGAACAATCATATTACTAGTTGTATCGAGAAAATAACGATGCATACTAGTAAAAAAAGGACAACATTTTCAGTTATACGACTTGTATATAAAACATATTTTTGCTCTTAAAAAAATAAGTAGAAAGTGGCTCAGTTGGTAGAGTACTTGCCTTGAAGTATGAGGAATGTGTGTTCGTACCCCGGTGGAAATAACATTTTTTTTAAGAGTTACAAAATCAAAATAAACAAACTAGTAAGAGCACTAGCTTACAACACCTAGGATTCTAACTGGGATATAACTGTATACAAATGAAGTACTTGGGCTCCTATGACAGCCTAATGCTGAAATCGGTAGTGCGATATATGAAAAAAGGACAGATGGGCAACTCGTCTGAAGTAAAAAGCAACTATAACTATATAGCTATATACTAGTTACTTTGTCTACAGGGTAATGGTGTTCGTGAATATGACTGTAAAGCTCTATCTGGTGTTGCCAGTTTAGCCTAATATTTTTACATGTCTTCTATTTTTATCCTTAAAATTTATGTTGGTTAGAATCGATAAAGTTTCTGCAGAAATCAGACATCAACACAATTTCGATTACTTTTATACATCAACACAATTTCGATTACTTTTATACATCAACACAATTTCGATTACTTTTATACATCAACGAAAATCATGTCATTTTTTTTAAAATATCAATTATATCATTTTCATCGTTAGTCCACAAAAAATCAAATAGTGTAAATTACTATTAGTCTTTGCATATCATTGAAAGTGCTTTAAAACTGCGCATCTGAAATGCATGTAATTTTTGTTTCTGCTTCCAGAAACAATATATTGTGATATATGCCAAAGCCTGGATAAAACAACATAATTGAAAAATTTTACCAATATCAGAAATTTTTAAAACTCGAAGCATAAAAATATTTAGTTAAGCAACTTTCTTTAGAAACATTAGAAAATAATATTACTAGGAAAAAAAACCAGGTTCTGCTAGAATAGATTTATTTACTGATACTGAAACTATTGAAACTTTGTTTATGAGTTCTTTAATATCACTCTGCGGCCAAGTCGACTAGGACTTATTTAAAATTTTTTAGGTTAAGTTCTTAGAAAAATTATCCTAACGTCATAAGAAATCTCTGAAATTTCTGTAATATTGTTGGACTATAAAAAAATTTTTATTCTTAAAGCCCTTAATGTTAAATAAATGAAATGAAAATGAAATGAAACTAGATCTTCCTAGCATTAGCCGTTTCATCATCTTATTTCTCCAAGTCCTGGCAACGCTAATCGTATCATATAATGACACAGAGCAACTCAATTTCAAGTTAATTAATCATTAATTTGTAATTACTTTGATATTAAAAGCTTTATTTAAAAGAAATATCAAAAGACAAAGCAAAAAGCTAAAAACGGGAAAGCAGTATAAAATCATAATGTATAAATGTATGTACCCAGCAAAAACTTTCCCTCATGCTAGGCAAAAAAGGTATATGAGGACTTAAGTCATAACTAATTATAACTTGACTCGATAAATACCTTTTTTTGTTTGAGAAGTTCAAAAAATAAGAAGTTATTATTTGACTTACTTGAAGCTAAAAAATAAGTAGGAAAATAAAATAAATTGTTTTATACATACTATATTTTATTTATATTTTTTCACATCTTTATTTTGTCAGGGATGGGATACGAACCGTGCTCTTTCAAATTTTAGGACAAGTAGTTTACGTACTCAGCTATTATTATTGCCTTATAAGTTTAAGCGCCACAAATTAGTTTTCGTATACAAACAAAAAGTGGTTGCCTACTTATTTTATTAAAACATAGCAACAAACTATAGCTTTTTAGGTAATGAGATATGTTACCGCCACTAAGAAATCGCTGCAAGTGCATCATTTTTTATCGCTATTTATTATTATCGATTAAACTGTCAAATGCAATTTTCTTTTATTATTCCACGCGGCTTAAATAGCAAGCCATATTTTTTACAAAAAATCATATTTCATTAATATAACATAATCATCCGAGTTGATAAGATCGAGAAGTTTCGCTCCGAGTAGCCATACATGAAAAGTCACTAGCCACATTTATAGTGTATAAGTTTTCTTTATAATAATTGTGAATTATATTCTAGGAATTTTAACATTGAAGTACAAGGCAATAAATAATAATTGTATTCTAAAAATCCTTATACTCGTGTTTATAATCTACAATTTGGTTACAAAGAGCTTGGGCAGCTTCACCCGTCCACATTAAAATTCTTTTCATCGGTCATCCAACTGGATATTTGAAGAAATACTACGGCTGCTAATACGTAAGTCCTAACAATATAGAATCTTCTACCTCATTACAGGGTCAACCACCAAATTGCCAACAAGAAACTGAATCGAATTCTACCGTGAACAATTGTCACATCTGCAACAAATTTGCAGACAGCGTAAATTCTACTAGATGTCACAAATGCCACTTTAATTTCCATTTAGCTTGTGCCAACCTTGATGGCAGCCAACAATCACCAACTTGGCATTGCCAAAGCTGTTCGTCGCAACAACAAATAGCTATCGACTCAGTCTCCTCCATTCATAGTGCCTCCTCAGTCGCCGCTCGCCGGCAAGCTCTGGAGCTGCAACGCTTGCATGAAGAAACGCAACTAGAAAGGGACTTTATAAAAAAGAAATACCAGATTCTTGAGCAAGAAATAGACGATTTCAATGACACGCAGTCAGCGCATAAGCAACTATCTAAAAAATCAGTGCACGAATGGTTAGATAAGCAAGCTGCCGGTATACTAGTGCCTAAGTCAGTTAGACACAGCACAGCACCCGAAGTATCCCAACATGAATCGTCCCGTTATGTATTTGCACCACACGCAGTGACAATGCAACAAACATCTAGCTCAACAGCCACATATGGGCAAAATGTAAGTAACAATTTAATTTATACAACAACAACAATAGCGCCACCTACATGTACAACAACGTCATTTGCGCATAATACGTCTTCATTTATTAATAATCCAACAACGATTTGTCAGCACTCAATAGCTGCAAACATAAATGACAATTTAAATGGCACAAATGTTGATAATCACGGATTAGAAACACCAATCCAATTTGGCCATATGGATTCAACGTTCTCCATGCATCCGTCAAACCTTCCATCGGTCATAGTACCTTCTCAAAGACTTTCGCAGCAATAAATAAGTTCGCGTCAATCAGTACCCAAAGAATTGCCCAATTTTACCGGCATACCTGAAGAATGGCCATTGTTTAGCGCTACATACGACTGGTCAACAGCAGTCTGCGGTTTTACTGACGCTGAAAATCTTGTCAGACTTCAAAAGGCTCTAAAAGGCGAAGCATTACGCTCCGTAAAGCACATTTTGATACATCCACCTGGCGTATCGTGTGCTTTATCAACACTGAAGCTGCTTTTCGGCCAATCAGAGAAAATACTAAATTCGCTTAAAAATAAAATAAAAACTTAGTTTGTCAAGATTTTTATATTTCCATATATTTATATCTTTGGGCTATTTTTGGTCAATGTTAATTTTTTCTGGCGATGTAAATAAAACCAATTATTTAATCTTTATCTCAACGTTTCGTCGATGGTTTGTCGACTTCATCAGGAGATGAATTTTATTAAATTCTGTTGAAGAAAAAATTTTTTTTCCCTTAAATATATATTCACATATGTATGTATGTATAAATTTTTAAAAAAATATAAATGTTTGTAATGTAACACATAGTTCAACTTACGATTATAATTTTACATCACTGTCTATTTATTCGTTATTAAAATATTTGTGTAAAGTTGGACAACACGTACAAAAATTAATATAATAAATAAATAAAATAATTAAATTAAATCACAGAATTGAACTAAAATTATATCACAGAACGTACTTTTATTGGTTTATTGCAACTGAATACTGGAGCTTTGTTTGATCTTTGTCTTCTTTTGTGTTTAGAGCTTTCGATAAACGTTGTTGTATCCTTAAGCTCTCTAATGTGTATCTCTTATTTGCGGATTTTTCCTTGTCTAAAATTTTTACGCTCTTAAAATCTACTTTGTGTTGGCTTTCTTTAATGTGTTGTGATAGTCCAGTGGTCTCCTTTCCCTTCTTTATATCTGCCTCATGTTCCGCTAATCGTGTAGCTAGCATTCATTTGGTAAACAAAATAATTTATATAAGCGACAAAAAATTTAGAAATGGAAATATAAATAAAATAAGACGGATGCTCACTATGAACAATTATCCAATTTACATCACAAACAACATAATTAACAGAACACTGAGTAACAAAAAAATTATAAACAATGCCGAATCAGGAGAACAAAAAAATTTTTACAGTGTACCATTTATCCCCAGGCTAACAGAAAACAAAACATTAAAAAACATGATAAACAACGAAAATGTAACAATAGCACACACATCGAACAAAACACTAAGGCATCTATATACAAGCAAAGAGACAAAAGTAGACAAATTAAAAAAAGATAATGTTGTATACGAACTTACATGCGTTGGCAACGAAAGGGAAAGATGTAACAAAGTTTATGTTGGAACAACAAAAAGAATGCTAGCTACACGATTAGCGGAACATGAGGCAGATATAAAGAAGGGAAAGGAGACCACTGGACTATCACAACACATTAAAGAAAGCCAACACAAAGTAGATTTTAAGAGCGTAAAAATTTTAGACAAGGAAAAATCCGCAAATAAGAGATACACATTAGAGAGCTTAAGGATACAACAACGTTTATCGAAAGCTCTAAACACAAAAGAAGACAAAGATCAAACAAAGCTCCAGTATTCAGTTGCAATAAACCAATAAAAGTACGTTCTGTGATATAATTTTAGTTCAATTCTGTGATTTAATTTAATTATTTTATTTATTTATTATATTAATTTTTGTACGTGTTGTCCAACTTTACACAAATATTTTAATAACGAATAAATAGACAGTGATGTAAAATTATAATCATAAGTTGAACTATGTGTTACATTACAAACATTTATATTTTTTTAAAAATTTATACATACATACATATGTGAATATATATTTAAGGGAAAAAAAATTTTTTCTTCAACAGAATTTAATAAAATTCATCTCCTGATGAAGTCGACAAACCATCGACGAAACGTTGAGATAAAGATTAAATAATTGGTTTTATTTACATCGCCAGAAAAAATTAACATTGACCAAAAATAGCCCAAAGATATAAATATATGGAAATATAAAAATCTTGACAAACTAAGTATTACTTCATAATTGGTCACAAATACATTAAATATAAAATAAAAACATTACCAGCTCTTAATGCAAATAAATTACAAACAATTACCACTTTTGCCATTGAAGTACAAGGCAATAAATAATAATTGTATTCTAAAAATCCTTATACTCGTGTTTATAATCTACAATTTGGTTACAAAGAACTTGGGCAGCTTCACCCGTCCACAAGATAAATACGTATTAATTTTATTATTTACTAAGTACCCAGTAAAAAAGACACTACAAACAAATGATCAAAATGTAGAGTTTGCGATCTGAAAGTAGTGCAAATTTGTATCTCTTCAAATGATTTTTACATAAGATTGTCAGCTTTTTAGATTCCCAATCACCGAATTTTAAGCGGTGTTAAGAAAAATTCCATTTTTGGTGTTCTATAATAATATTTCCTCAAGGAAAATTTGTAAAAATTTACCCATTTTCGCAACTTGTTTCTTTTTATTCGAATTTAAACGCAAAACAGTGTTTTCATGTAACTTTCGGTAAATAACTATTAATCGAATAAAAGAACTAATTTTTTAAAAAGCATGGTGTGTATTTCCTACAACTATAAAGGAATTATAAATTTTTGTACATCTAAAATAAATGTTTACATGCTTTTCTACAAATTATCTGCATATTTTTCCAATTTTTTGGTGGGTAGTAGTACTAATATGGAGCTTAGTAAAAAGATAAATAAGCTCTACTCATTACTTTGTAGCGCTTTAAAAGAGTACTACCTATTACATAAAAGCAAAAACTTTTTACTGGGTATGTGTAGAATAATCATGTACTTGTATTTTAAAGGGATAACTAGATTAAATTTAGAGATTAAAGCAATAAGGTGAATTTATTTGTATGCATAATGAATCGATGTTTTTGTTTAACGCTTTATTAAATTATTTACACGAATTTATTTTTATTTTTAATTCATTGAAAAAATTGAAAAGTCGATTTGTAATTTTGAGTTCAAATATTCCTTGAAACCCTAGACTTTTTTTTGTATTTTCACACAAAATGGCGTCTACTCGCCACCATATTTAATTTTGACTACTTTCACATCTTAGCTGATACTCTATAATATGAAGAATACAAGGGTGATAGGAACTTAAAATTAATTTATGTCTACTTAGACACTTATTCCTTATTACCACATATTTTATGAAGTAAGAATTTGTGTACAAACATATTGCAGTTTTTAGTCAATTTTCAAAGAAAACATACTATTTTAACATTGAATTTGAACTTATTTTCTTTTGGTTGATTGAAAATTTTTTAACAGAAAAATTAAATTAACGAATTGAATCTTAGCTTAATCTCCTTGGATTTGAATCAATCAATAGATGTTGTTATGGCAAATATACAAGTTCCAAGATATAAACAAAGATAGCTGAATTATTATAACATATACATATAAACAATTTTAGGAACATAAAGTTTTCCTTAAGTTTTATTTTCTTAAACATAACTAATGGTGCTTTATTTTTCAAAGAAATTTGCAATTTTGCCCTTCTGTGAGAAAAAAAGCCAGTTAAGTGTACTTTTTTTCAACAAAGATTTGCCATGTTTGTGTGTGTTGTTTTCTAATAAATTCATCACCACTAATATAAGAATAATAAATATCATATGCTATAATTTGGAAACTGTGCACCCTATCAATTGTTTCATAGTGGCCTTAATTAATATCCCTAAAAAATATTCGACTCTTGCAAATGTATTGACAGACTAAAATTTCTTAAAATTTTATAACAGAAACTGTCAATAAACTTAATACAAAAATTTGTGTAAATTTGCTTTGTACTTGACTTTTGAGTTCAAAAGGACTTCTAAAATATTGTTTTTAAAAAGTTTTATTTGGTTTTTCTCTATTTTCTTGTACTATTCTTTTTCTTGCTCTTGATTTTTCTTTTTCGCAGAGCATGAAAAACATATGACGGTTGATTTCATGCTAGAATTGCAAACAACCCCGCAAAATTACTAAAGAAATTTATCAAATCCCAGTAAAAAATATTTTAGTAATTTTTAAAAAAATTTTATTTAAGTTACTTCCAAAGTATTACATATTATTATTTCCATTTAGCCGGGTGTGACCATTTTACACACATTTTTTGTTGTAAATCAAGCATATAAAATTTTTTACTTAAAAAAACATTGCGGCTCGCAAGGACATTAAGCTTAAAGTCGTTGAATAACGGGTAGACACTGATAGAAAACGATTTCTGCTCAGAATGTTCGTCAGAAAGCTATGACGGGTGCGACCTTTATATCTTAGTTTTAAAGAATTATGACTTTCAGTATAAATTCTGTAAAATTTTGACTATAATGCTATAAACACATTCGCCACAGAAGGCTACACGGCTACACGGCTACACGACTACAAATGCTGTTGGCAGCAATCGTCGTCGTATAGTCAGATAATTAATTATTTGAACACGGCAGCTATATCATAACCAGCTGACATGTTGTTGTTGCCGTACATATTTCAGTGGTGCCACTTTCAAAATCAATTTATTTCTTTAAAATCTATTGATTGTTATGGCACTTTTCATACTTAAAATTTTTGATGTCTTTTTTCTGTTTAATAAAATAGAATATTGAGTTAAGTTAATAATACCAGCTTCGTTGAAAATTAAAAAAAAACTCATGAGGCAGTAGCTTTTTTTAATCCTATAATTTTAGTGTAATTTTTTTTTTTGGTCTCTTTTGGCTCCGGAGTTACGGGGTTCAAAACTTTTATTTTTTTATTACCCATGACTCCTACAAATGGAAGGAAGCTATTGACATCTGCAGGGAAGCATTTGACTGGAACCCTCAAGGAAGTCGGAGGCGTGGTAGACCGCGAGGTAGCTGGAGATGTTGTCTTGAAGATGAGATTAGTCTACATCCAAGAAATTTATCATGGAATAGGGTAAAAACCCTTACCTCAAATAGAAATGATTGGAATAATTTTGTATTGGCACTATGCGCCCACGATATGGCGTAAAAGCAATTAATAGTAATAACTCCTAGAACATAGAACGGATATAAGCCATATGGATATCACTTTAAGCTTCTATAAAATACCTTTCTACTGGTGTACAAATGTTTTAAAACAATTAACCCATTCCGAGTGAAATGAAATTTAAAAATTTTTTTTATCTAACTTTTCACGCAGAAACTCCGTTATCTTACAAACTGATCGATACAACGTTACATATGCATGTGTATAGTTTTATAGATAACTTTCCATACTTTTATTGGTGTATAGTTGAAAGCTGTCACCTATGAAATACGTAAGGTATGGTACTTTAAAGATGAGTTTAAGAGTTAAATGAGTTTATTTATTTTCAAAGTGCCATAAATGATGAATTTCATCGATGATAGCTTTCAAGTATACATCAAATAAAAGCTTGGAATGCTTTCTATTAAACTAAATACATATTTAAGTACGATTGTATTGGCCAGTTTTTAAGATAATGGTGCTTTTACGTGAGAAGTTATATAAAAAATGTTTTAAGTTCCATTTTGCTCGCAATGGGTTATTGGATTTCAAAATTGTATATACCAGTAGAAAGGTATTTTAGAGCTTTTTGAAATGATAACTATTACTACGTTTATACGCGGACTATTCGCAAATAAAAATATTTGCAAATAAGTTAATTCACTGTTTATATGGCATAGCAAAATACAAAAACTTGGTAGCACTTTTAAAGAAGACGTTTTTATTTTTACAAAAAAATATCAAATAAAATAGTTGAAATGTATAAACGCACAAATAATTATTTGTTTTAATTGTCATTATTTTCTTCTATTAATATTTTTCGCGAAATATTTTTCTATTTATTGCTTTTTATTAACAAAGCGGGGCAGCCAGCTCCAAACATTTTATTTGCAAATAGTGCGTTAACCTTTATGTCTACAACCAAAATTTTTTCTTTAAACATACAACCATCATACCCGAGTAAGTAGTGCTATTTCGTAGTGAATTTGTTCTGATAGAGATCTTGTTTTTAGTTTTTCTCGACAAATTGCATAAGTTGTAGCTTATTTATAAAAATAAACGTCGTTTTAAATATAATAGTGGTCTAAATTAATGCCAAAAGCCAGTTTGTGCAAAGCACTCATATATGTTCAAACTAGGATAAAGTTTTTTGACAAATAATTTAGTATATATACAGACATATCTGTTACGAGTCTATTTTCATATATTTTGCAAATAATAAAAAAAACTATGAAATATAATTAAGATTGAACGAATTTAAACATATATTTTTGCATTTTGAATAAAAAAATTTCATGAACTGTTCTGTGCCTACCCGGTTATGTCTTTTGTATGGTTAAGGGTTAAGTTGCAAAAACTGCTTATAGACTTTCTCCAAAAATAAAAATTTTATAAGCTATTTTTTCAGATGCAAGAAAAACAACATTTCAGGAGCATATTGAAAATTTCAAGTCGATATCGTATTAGGTAGTGAAATTATATCGAATTGAAAATGGAAAACATACCCCGGTAGCCGGTTGTAGACATAAGGTTTAATCGTGAATAGTTTTCGTGAGTTAATAAGTCGCAATAAAACAATTATATGGCAACAATTTACAGTTTTATTTGCAAATAACCGGTGCGTATAAACGTACTATATATATATATTATATATATATTATGTATTAAATATATTAAAGTTTTGAACTCCGGAATCAGGAGAGAGCGCCGAAATAGATTAAACTAAAATTTTTAGGTTAAAAAGTGATTGTTCTTTTATTTTCAATAATGTTGGTATTTTTGACTTAAGTCAATATTCTATATAACAATAAAACAAATAAATTTATTTATATAAAAATTCTTGATGGATATGTGTTTTAACATTTAAATTTTGTACTTTTCTGTTTTACTTTACAATAAAAAATATTTCTAATCACTAATTGCCTTACATATTTTGTTATATTGTCAACACTGTTTTTGTTTTGTAGCCAACAAAAATAGAAGTTAGTTTAATTTGACTACACGACAGAAGTAGCACGGACAACAACCTGCAGTCGGGAAAATAATCATTTTCATATAAACACATGTATTCTATTTTTGACAGGTTGTAGTCGCCCAGTAAAAAAAAATTTTTTTTTTTTGAAGCACTAAAGAAATAAAGTACTTCATAATTCACTTTAAAATATGAGGTTGTTCAAGAAGCTGATTTCATAGCGTTACAACAATGCAGGTTTTGAAGCGAGAAAAGTATTTGCTTTTTACTTATACAAAAGCTTCGTACACAAGCTATACAAAAAAGCTGATTTTATGGTGCTGATCCAAAGCCGTTTTACAACAGTGTTTTTGGTCGAGTGATTGGTACGTTGGACTTCAAACCTGAAGGTACTTAGTTCGATACTAGTTAAAATAACAAACATTGGGTAAAAATATGAAATTAATAAATATAAATAAAGAAACGAAATAAGAAAAATTCAAAATGACGTTAACGACGCCAATCCACATCAAAACATTTTTTTCGTGTATTTTCAGTTCTAGTGCTGCAAATGTTGATGATTTTCAGCGCTTCAAAAGCGCTTTTGTCGACAAAATTGTAGTACTCCAATCCGGGAACTCGCCATACAAAAATCAGCAGCGATAGCAGCAGGTTTGTCAGCGCTACTTTTATTCCATAATATTGGAAGCAACTTTTTTACTGGGCGGTAGCCTGCTGTGGCGAATGTGTTTAATGCATAAGGTACACAATAATTCTTGTATAGATATCTTCTCAAAGTATTTTTAATTGTATTGTGTGTTTACTGTTTGACAAAAAATAATTTTTCTTATAAAAAATCTATTTTTAAAATGGGACAGGTGTGACCGACGGGTGTGACCTGGTAAGAAAATTTAAAAAATTCGAAGGAATAAAACTTTTTATTGACTTAATTAATGTAATTAACATAAAGATAAACTCATAAGAAAATATTAAGACATTAAATTATTTGCTATCCGTTTTATTATAGATCGCACAATACTATAGCTGAAAACAAGTATATTCTTTTCAGAGGTAACGGTTTTTATTAATAACGAGAAGGGAATAAAAGAAAATCTGAAATAAATATTGAACATACAAAGAGGGAGAGCAAAATGTTTCTGCATGATCATTTAAAAGTGCCTCAAATTGATTAAAAAATATTAAATAGTGTATTTTTTATTTTTTCTATAATTATCATTCTCTAAAAACATCACTTGAGAGATTTTTATTAAAAATGGGAAAATTTTGTTTTCCTTGCATCACTCATATATTTTAAAAATATACAGGTAATAATTAAGAAGGCGAGTAAGATTTTATTTTACTTTTACAAAAAATTTAAATTGTAATTACCATCTTGTCAGCCTAGAACCATATGTCTCTATGTCAACACTGTTTTCTCTAGCGACAATTGCACTAGTTAAAATGTCGACAACTTTCCTGTTATGCGCGAGTAGAAATACGTTAGAGACAACAGTTCTAATGTATTTCTGGTGATATTTTCAACGAAAGCGTCAATAGTTAGTTTGTTTTCTTTTTTTATTATGCTGTGCAGTCAATAGCAGAGTTGGAAGCCGATTGGCGGCTAGCTGCTGCCGCTTCTGATTGACTGTTTCAATTTTAAACAAATGTTTTTGGTAGAATAATATAATTTTTAACTGAAAATATATATCGTGACCTCAGTCTTGTTTTGACACACCGACCATTTAAAAAATATGAGTTAAGTATGGGGTATATATATTTTGAATACCCTCTTTCAGAATCCAGAAACTGTTTCGCAAAATTGTTCTTGGTTTCTGAGATATCAAGCATTCATTTTGCTCGATATCATCAGTTTTGATAAATATTTTGTAAAAAAAATTTATTTTTTAATAAAAAAATTAAAATTAGAAATCAAGTAAAATACCAAGTTTCATCATTACTAACTTTTTATTCCATGTAAATATCTTTTCTAATAGCATTTATACTCTTATTTTCAATAAAAAGTAGAAAATTTCATCTCAATAACAAGTTACTCAATACACAGCAGTTAGTATACACATAGAGCAACAAAAGCTACACAAAACAAGATATATTACTTTCAGTAAAAATATGTTAATTTTTAATCGGATTGATGAAAGTTTACAAGATAGTACATTTTTCTTCCAAACATATGCCGGAAGCAGTGGTGAGAATACAAAAAAATTCTATCGGATATATTTTGAGAAAACTTTATGTCAATCTTCTTTGTTGTTTTTCTCCATTCCATTCCGACTTTTTGGCATATGGGCTAAACCAATACTAAGGTCGCGATATGTATATATTTTTTCAATTTTTGAAATTCAAATGTAATTTTTGAATTTCAAAGGGAATTTTTTAATTTAAAATATGATTTTTGAATTTCAATAGATATTTTTTGAATTTCAATTGATATATTTTTAAACTGAATTGATATTTTTTTAAACTGAATTGATATTTTTTTTAATTTCGAATGAAATATGTTTAATTTAATTGAGAGGTTTTGTGCGCTAACTCGGTAAGCCACAAAATATGGAATATATATACTTTTAAATTTAAACAGAAATTAAAATGGTATGGTTTTTGGGGTTTTCTACTTTATATACGCAGCATAATTATTTGCAAGATACTAGAATTTATCCAAAAATTTTTGGTTTCATGTAGCTTTTCGATTGATATGTTTTAAGCTGCAATCGGAAAATAAATTATTTAATTTTTAATAAAAAATAATATTAATAAAATAAATATGTGTTTAAGTGTATTGCCCCAACCCTTACAAAATTGTGGACGACGATCAATAAAATGTACTAGTGAATCTTTGGTTCAAATGTCTCCATATGGTGGTAAAATTATTACTTAGTCAGTAGTGCTACAGTCTACTGGTGGATATTCAATGATAATGCTAATGTTAAATGTCAATAGATGATGACATTGGCTGGGGTGCTCCTGGTCAGTAGTGCTACTGAGAATGTCACTACTGAATCACTACAATTACACTATTCGCATTTCCTGCGGGGTATTTATTGATTAAAGTTTTTGCAAATACTCATGTTTGCGACTAAAAATGTAACTGGCTACTAGAACTGACTGAACAAGTCATACGATAAAGGACTAGAGTTGACGTACATTTTTATTTAGTATTTACTTATTTATCAAATGTTTCAAATACAATTACAAATTATATCATAACTGAATTAACAAATAAATACATTCTTCGTTGTAGTGAAACAGATCAGAATCAAATGTGGGAATTGAACCCACGACCTCCACACTGAAAATCACAAGTCTTTCAAATTTCAAATTTGCTTGCCCTTCAAATAATTTCTTCTAGCAAAACCATGCTCGCCATTGTAAAAAAGTTGTTTTTATTTGCTTTGATTTCATTGTATGTACCATAACTCTATTCTATTGTTTCCCAGTTGGCCAGACTGCCTTGCACGATATTGTCATCTACTTTTCTTGTACGAATTGTCTTTTGTCGATTAGATGTTCTAAAGGAATAGTCGTTCACGCCAATCTGAGGGATAAATTATTGCATGTTATCCTCTATTAAACACAATGTCTTTCGTTTTGTTCTCAATCCAACTTTGTTGAGGATAATATGAGCGACAATGTCTTACAATTTATCTTCAGTAATACATGAGGAGCAACAATGTATTAATTCCTGTCCTGAACCCAACTTTGTTTGGGACAATATAAGCGATAATGTCTTACATTTTTTCTTCAGTAACATTGTGGATGTTAGAATTGTTGCCGTCAGTCCAACTTTTTTGAGGGCAGTATGAGCGACATTGTCTTACATTGTAGCTTACAATCTCATTGACGACAAAATAGGCGATATTGTCGCTTTTTTTAATTATTGACGATAAGACAGGCGACATTTTCACTAATATAATCATTGCCGGCAATTTTGCCAACGTATTCACACTAGTATTATAGGAACGACAATTTGAGCAACATTGTCGGTCATTAAATCCAACATGATTTTTGCGACACTTGTTCCAAAACTTCCGTGATGATTGCTCCGGCTGTCCGCCATTAGTCGTCGAGGATTTAACATAGTTGTGCACCCGTCATTGATGATGTCTTAAAGACGTGGCCAACTGGGTTGGTTGTAAATAAGAGAGTGTTGAAGTGTGTGTTTGTGTGTGAATGTGTGTATGCGCTTATGACTCTGTGTGAATACCAATACTCATTTTCGTCGTTGATGTCGTCAAATTACAGTTGAGGTCAAATATGACTCCATTTGCATTTCAGGCTTTATTTTCATAACACAACGAAGAGGCCTTCAATGAAGTTTTATTGAAGACCGTGCGATAAATAACGACATGTAATCTGTTAATATACATTTACAACGTGCTGAGCTACAATATTTTCCAGATGTTGGCGTATGTACGCATTCTTTAAGGATAAATATTTAAAAAAAATTTTTTTGGGGAGCAAATTAACCCACCTATTTAAAAACAAATCATAGGACCAAACTGAAAGCAAATCCTGACAAACAGAAAATCGGTGGATGGAGAAGCTATGCGATATATAATATTTCTGGCGGAGAGGGGGGAGGGGCAAGTAAAATCGATTCACAAAAGTGACAAAGCTATGCCTGTACAAACATAAAAAAGTTAAAAAATACACACGAGTTGATGACCTCATAATTTTTTTGCAGTCGGCAGGAGATCATGTCCACACATATCAAATGTTATTTTTCATATATGTCCTTCTAATATTTATATCGCTTTTTGTCTTGACTATGGCTTTTGATGATATTGTAAAAGTTATATATAATAAAAATTGCTACAAGTTTTATACACTACGATATTTCAATAAATCAATTGTCTTTGAGATAGAGCGGAAAGAGTGGAAAGCATTAACCCATATTTACATTGACTTAGAGCTGTGGCTTTACTTTAGAGATACGTTATTGAAATTGTTTGCTTGCTTGGTCATATCTTTCGCAATATGAAACCTGTATTAATTAGTCTGGTATTACTTGTAAGTATGTAGAAAAACCTTTGAAGATACGGATATATTCTACTGTTTATAGCACACCGAAACTTTGGTTTTAGACTGCAAATACATATTCATATTACGGCTTCTCAGAGTTGAGTATCTTACGGTTATTATTACAACTTGGCAATACCCAGCAAAAACTTTTGTGATATTTGCAATCGGTAGTACTTTTTTAATAGGTTACAAAGTAATGAGTAGCACTTAATTACATTATAATTTTTGTCGCTTAAGCTTATAAGTCAACAACAGCTCAATGGGTAGAGTACTTGTCTTCAAATGTAAACGAGCACAGGTTCGTAACCAAGCTGGGTCAAAAAAATATAAACATTAAAAATATAAATAAAATAATAATAAGATAATGTGTATAATTTTTTTTTTAATTTTAATTTGTTTATGTGACTACTAATTTTTTAGCTTCTAGTAAGCCAAATAGTAACTAGTTAATTGCTGTGAAAATATAAATACATTTGAAAGGGGTACCCCTTATTCTTTGGACTTCACAAACAAAAATAACTAGTTATCGAGTCAAATTGTAAGTAGTTACGACTTAAATCCTCATATACTTTTTTGCCTACCAGTAGTAGTTAAATGCAGGATTTTGTTGAACGAATAAACAGTTTATCATTATTACAAAGTCACGTTAACATAGCAGGTAGGACGAACTTGCCTCTAACTTATTGCTCACTTTCAGTTAAAGTAAAGTTGTAATAGAGATAAACTGTTGAACCGTCCGACAAACTCCTGCCTTTAACTATTGCCAAGTTGTAATAATGGCCCTTAATCTACTTCAATCAATATACCACAGCGTCTTCACGAGATATTAACCTTGAGATAACATGAGGGAAAACATCGGCAGAATAATAAAAACAAAATGTTGCTTTTTCTCTTAATCTCATACTAGGGGAAGACGTAATTTAACTTTTCCTATTAGATTTCATTTTATGCAAATGCTATTAGATTTCATTTTATGCAAATGCTCATCGATTTAACATACACTACTTTTGCATAATTAGTTATTATATTTTTCACGCAAATTTTAAATTAAAATTCAATTAAACACATTTATTCATTTATTTAACACAGAAATTTTAATAAAAATATGGCTTCTCATTTATTTGAATAAACACTCACACGTGCACACTATTTTATTTTCATGGACATGTATTTTTGCAAGTTCAGCTCATAAGATTGTTTTTATAAGATTTCTTATAACAATGCTCTCATAAAAATTCTTATAACATTGAGATAACAATAATTTGAAGTTTACGCGAAACATAATGCTCTCTGCAATTGAATTTGACAAACTCATCTTACATATTATGTTACGTGTAGACCTCAAGTAAAGTTTAAAAAGAAATAACTTCAGCGCAAGTAATCTCTATACTGTAGGTATATTTATCAACGTAAATCCGTGATAAAGAGCTAGATCAACAAATTTGTCATTTATCACACATTTAAAATTCTCAGAGCAAATATTTTACTGTGCTAAAATTCCAAAATACAAAATTAATTTAATTTTGTTTGCCAAATTTTTTGGCATAGGAATTCAATTAGATTTCCAATTTTTTTGCAACTTTTACATTTGTTACAAAAGAACAAATCCGAAAAAATATACTCAAATTTTTTTGTTTTAACGAATGCTAACTGGTAAACAACAAAAGCCATAAAGAAGAAGTTTTATTTTCGTTGCTTTTGAATTTGTTAAGACGTTACAGTTTACAAATTGCCAGCAATTAGTTTGTTTTTGGTTTGTTAAGCTTATAAATTCAATTTATCTTTATTTTTCGTTCGTTTCAAGCCATTCACAGATATTTCTTAAAATGTTTATTTGTTTGTATTTTTTCTTTTAGTTTCTATAGCTTCATTTTTGCAAAAATGCAAAAATGTCCTTGTGAAATTAAAACAAGGGTATATTCGTCTGTACAGATCCATAAGTACCCTTCAATTAAATACGAACTTAAAAATTTTGTTATGCATAAAACTTTTTATGAGATATTGAAGTATTTTATTAATTCGTATGTAAAACATTTTTTTTAATTTAAAGTGATGATTATTATTTCGGCAAAGGTTGGTAACGTTATATTCAGAAACTATAGACTTTCAGCGTACACAGCAGAACGGAACAACGTTGTTTTTTGGAGTCGCTCTAGTCCCATCGTTAGTACGTATGTATAATTTTTCTGAGCACCACTTGTTAGGTAGCTCGGTTGAATGGGATCGCGATTCTTGTATTATAAACAAACTTTTTGCGAGAATTGCATAGGAGAATTACTTCACAACTAAATTGATGTTTATCTTTTGATTATCACAAATTCCACTGATACCGTTGGTATATATTTATCATTGCCATTAAAAAAATAAAATAAAAAATTAGAGATGTTAGTGCAATATTGGATTTATTTGTTAACTTCCTGCTATCCAAAATAAGAAGTTATTGATTTCACCACGATTATCGAAACATGAGTTTACATCGGATCTCCGCGTTTTGAGGTCATGGGAATCTATTCTGAATATTTTTATGATGTGTGTGTGTCTGTATGTATGTAAACTTCTTATAATTTAAAAATGGAACCAAATTTCTCACTTAGATTTCGCGATATTGTGAACTGATTCGGTTTGGTAGATTTGAAAAATTTTCAAAAATAAAGTTTCCGAAAAAAGCTTTATTTTAATAAATAAAAAAGCTACTAAGCCGCTTGAATCGAGATCTAATCAGCTCTAGAACTCAAAAAACAATATCGACTGCTGCAAATTGATTAAAACCGCTTAATTCGCTCGAAAGATATCGCTGAGGAAAAATTTCGTAATAAACGTCTTATTTCAATAACTCCAAAAGTTCTGTCAAATCTATTTTCAGGACTCATTCTTTGATCTAATTCGGTTAAGTGGTTCGAGAAACATCGTCATCAAAAAAATTTTTTTTTTAAGTTACTCCAAAAATTTGTGGATTTTCCTGCGCTTTCAGGTTAAAATGATCGTGAAGTTCCAGGGATGGCCTGAAAGATCAACCGTAACCCATATATTTTTGTTAGATTTTATAATTTTTTTCTGAACTACATATAATAATTTTGAACCTAAAGCAATATATTTTCTTTATTTTTCAGTTTTAATTTTCATTAAACATATTTTAATCTCTTTCGTTCTATTAAAATTTGGTCAGCAAAAATGTGTATGGGTGCCTCTATCGTTGATAGGAAACGACGCTGGACTATTAGTTTAGAGGTTATAAGCTCGATTACCGCCGAAGACTGCGTGTTTCTGCAGATAACCAAAATTGCTTCTCGGATTGTACTGTTTGCTAAAAAAATCTCTGTAATATATGTATCACTTAAAGGCAGATTGAAAAATTTACAAACGCAAAGTTAAACTTACCACCTGTGATGAAGGGTATGAATAAAAACATAGAATTTGTTTCCTTAAAATTCATCAAATATTCTCTTGTAGTAAAAAATTCAATTCTCAAAAAAGAGTTTTGCGACGAATACGATTTTTCATGTCCCAATTAAAATTTATTTACTTTTTCGTCCTTGTATTGCTCTTGCTTGTATTTTTTATTTTTTTTTTTTTTTTTTGTAAGTTTTGTTATCTACAGACATACATAGTTAAATTTTACGACAATTCTTAGTGTATTTTATTTCTTTTGAATTTCAAAAAGACTAATATCATGACGAAGTAAAGTAAAAGAAAATTATAAAATAATACAAAAAAATCTATTAATATTACATTTTTTTGTTTTAGTTTTTGATCTATATAGTACATATAAGAAAAATAAAATAAATATATCGACGGCTTATATTCAAAAGCCTCTATATTAAAAATCACAACTTTTCAGGAAAGCATAAAAACTGTTTACTACGTTTATTGATAGGATATTTTAAAATCTTTGCTCTATAATATATTTTAAAATCCAGGACTCAAGCTTGTGTGTAACTTATTTTTAAATTATTGGCGATTTTATGAAAGATCAAGGGTTTTGGTATTCGAAAATGCTCGGTACGTTATTAGATAGAGGAATTCGTATAGGGAAAAAATAGTGAACAAATGAATTAAGTAAATTTAAAGGAAATAATACGATGAGGTTTTATTGCGACATCATTTCAAATTAAAGAACAAAAACGTTAACTATACATTGCAATTTCCGCGATGTTAGCAATTTTTTCTGAAGAATTCATATTCTTTGCAATATTAGTGATTTTTCAATATGTTGCAACTTCTCGCGAATTTTCGCAATGTTCGTCATAGGATCGACTTTTTGCAAGATGTTACCCTGCGTTTAGACATGTAAGTACTTGCATGCAAGTTCTGTGTACGTATTATCAACGAAAAAGCAATTTGTAGTCGTTTCTCTGTCTTTCTCATAACTGAACCAAAAGTGTGTTAGTAGAAAAATTTTAGTGTATTGAGTTTTTCAAACTTGCACTTGCATGTGTAAAGGCCAGGTTAGGTTCTTTACAGTTTGCACGATTTTTAAATCATATTCTACTTTGTTATCATGTCACTGTTAGCAAGTTTTTGAGAATTTTCGTAATTTTCCCGATTTTTTCCGAATTTTAGGCATTACTTACAGTTTTAGCGATTTTTAATCAAAATTATGGCTTGCTTAAAGTTCTGCAATTTTTCGCGAATTTTCGCTAAAAGTCATGGACAAAATTTTTGAATTATAGCCATTTTCATTTCTGAAAAAAATTTTACATGTTGTTGTATACGCCATTTTTTGCGATATATTTTTTAATTTGTGAGCTAGACGTGAAAATAAGGTGATAGATACGTGAAGATTATGCAACATTTATTTTCATATAATTTTTATTGTATATCCGCAATTATGTTACATACCGTATTAGAACGCAATAAATTTAACTCAAAAATGGATAAAGAATAAAATAGCTTCCTAGTATCTCCAAAATCCATAAGAGATAGACACCTGGGGATCGCACAGATTGGAAGATCTGTTAAAATTATCATAGGAAACTATCTTATCTCATTTTTTTTTAATTTTGTGATATACGTGAAGATAACTTTGGCATGACGAAATGACAGCGTTAAGCATGAGGGAGGGAAGAGAAAATTTCCCTACCGATTTTCGAAAAAAAAATTGTGGGACTAAACTTTAGAAAACCCTTTAAAAAAAAATTTGAAAATCGGCAGACTTAATTTTCCCCCGCCTCACCGCTACTTCCGAAAAAAATATGGGTCCATGGGTGGAGCAAATATCCCCACCGGATTTCGAAACAATATTGCAGATTAAAGCTGCAGGCAAAGCCTTTCAAACAATAAATAAATTTGAAAATCGGTTCACAAATGACAGCGTTAATCAATTGGGAAGTGCAAATTGTCCTACCAATTTTTGAAAACAAAATTATGGGACGACTAAACTTCAGGCAAACCCTTTCAAACCAATAAATAATTTTAAAAATCCGTTTACAAATGACAGAGTTATTCGTGGGGGAAGTTTTGACCCATTTTATCCCCTCTTTATTCAAAATCCGAAAAACAAACAATCATATATTAATTGTGGGCCAAATATCTACCTGTGTACCAAATTTCATTGAAATCGGTTCAGCCGTTTAAGCGTGATGCCGTAACAAAACACAGCAAACAAACATACACCTTATTTTTATATACGAGTAATACTAGATGTGCCCGCCCAATTAGCGCGCTTAAAGTTCGCTTTATGACTACAAGGTTTCTTTAAAATATAATAATTCTCGTATTCAATTTTCACGAAAAAGTTGTATATATAAGAATTAAAATCACATTCAACAGAGCCACCTGACAAGTGGTGATAAGCAAATACGCGTGAGCACTGATGATGGAAGTGTAGCGGCTTCCGAAAGTGGCGCTACTCTGTTCTGCTGTGTACGTTGAAAAATTAAGTTGATGTTAATTTTTCCCTTGTTCCTTGGAATATTAATCATGCCCAATTCTTTCTGAATATAACGTTACGAACCTTAGCCTAATAATCAATTTAGATTCACAAAGCAAATACGTTCAAAATAATCATATCTATAATAATATAACGTTCTTTACATATTGTTTAAAATTCCCGTTATGCAAAATAAGCAGTGCTACCAACGTTAGAAAAAAAACAAAAACATTTTTCTAATTTCCAACAACATTTATATTAGTAAAATACGTTTTTTCTATTTTAACTTAGAAATGAAATTTTTTTTTCGTTAAAAAGAATGCTAAACTCTAAAGTACCACCATACCAAATTTCATGAAAATCCATTCAGTGGCCTTTGCGTGAAGCATGATCGGACAGACAGACAGAAAAAAATTCCAAAATTTGGTGTTTTGTTCTCTACATCGATTACTGTTGACGCCTCCATAAAAATTTTCAAAATATATTTCATGTACAGAAACGCCCCTTTTACAGTTTTATTATATGTATAGATATGGATAGGTATTAATGTGATTTTTTACTTCAAACTATTTCTCTTCATCCAAATTAATTTTTTATAAATTGAATTGGATATGATGTAGATCCGCCGGAGTAATGATAACCTAATCAGCGCCGGCATAATAGCAGAATGTGTGATGTTCTCTTGTATGTAAATTTCAGTTTTCCTGACAAAGTACATGCGAAGAAAGAATATGAGAATGATTGTTATTTTCAAAGCAAATTTTTTATTTTTTAATCTAAAAATACAACACTCCCTTCATCATCCCTGCCATACCATGACACCATAGCCATAGCCGTGGCCATAACCATACTTACTGCCGTCGATTAGTGGTGACATAACCATAAACACCTTTTGTCATCCATTTTACTACAAAATGTCCTAAAAAATAAAAACTTAGAAGAAGCACAAGCGAAAAATATAAATAAATAATGTAGCAAACGTCAAAAATAAAAACACAACAGAAAAACAACAATAAATTCGTTCCGCTGCTTATGGTTATGGCAGAAAACCAAAATTCAATTGGTTTCTACGGTTATGGGTATGGCGTTATGGCAAGTCACCAATAACACAGCGGAACAGTGGTTTTTTTGTTTAAGTAAAAATAGCCGATCCTTTTCTATTTTCATCTGCTGATAACGATGGCATCATTAGTTTTTCTCTAGCAGCTCTAGTTTTAAAGATATAGTGACATTTAGCATTTGTATAATTTACACCACTTTTTGTATTATTCACTTAATATTTCACGAATGGTCCTCCCAGCCTTAAAATACTTTCTGGATTATTAATCTTTATAAAAGTCTCTTTCATTTGAGTATAGCCACATTGGTGAGTATATCAGGATATCTTACAGTTATTACAAGGATGTTAAAAATCGCATAATTTTGGTTTAGTCCTTAAAACTTTTTTTTTTATTTTTGGATATTAATATAACAGATCCTTATGTATTTTCGTCCGCTGATCACGAAAATAGCTTTATTGTTGTTCTACTACCTCTAGTTTCAGAGATATTGCGCGTTATATAAAAAAATACTTTAACTTGTTCTTTTCTCACGCAAAATAATTCGTTTTTATATCACATTTGTCAATTTAAAAGACATTAATGCAATTATTACCTATAAAAAATTTTATTATTTTATTATTATATTAACGGCCGCATGCATAACCAACACTTGGCAGGAACTTAGCATACGTGGCGAAGTTTAACTCGATAAAAATCAGTTCAATTTCATCGGTTATGCTATCTTCACGCCAAGTTTTCGTTATGCATATAGGCCTAAGGTTCTAACAACTGATTATGGTAGAGCGCACCAAAAATAAAAATCATCCATATATCGACGTTTTGAAAGTTTATATTTGGAATTCATTTATGGGGGAGCTAAATTAGCCCATCCTGCCTTTTGCATATTGTTATTGTGAAGCAGCATAGGAAATCTTGTAATCCTAATGCTTACAGCAAAGCGTTGGTGGGTTAGAATGGTCCCTGAAAAGTGTTGAACACATATTATACCTTAAGCGTAAGGATTACAAGATTTGGAATGCCGATGCAGTATAAAAATGTGCAAAAGGAAAGAACTTTAACTCCGCCTAAAATGAGTTCCAGATGTAAACTTTCAAAAAATTACAGTTCTCATACATTTATTTCACCAATTTTAATATACTCGTATATTCATGCAAAAAAAAATTGTGAAATGTGACTGCCGCACAATTTTTTTTTTCAAAAACGAAATATCAGAGAATTTCCCATTCTTATAATTTTATTTTATCCTCTCTATTTTTTATAATCTTTTTTATTTTCTTCAAACACACTATAAGATTATTGAATTGGATATCTTCTCCTTCTGGCCAGTGTTTGCATAAGAGTAAAATAAACCAAGCGACAAAGTACGTATACAGACTGAGTATATTTGTATAACCGCTTGACGTGAATTGTATTCTAAGCACAAACAGATCTAGTACATTGTATTAAAAAGTCATTGAGATAGGAGAAAAGGAATAAAACACGTTCCATTTGGCTATATCTACTTGAAAGTACTCTGCTGATACTACCACTAGTACTGTACATATGTATGTACGTCGAACTACCGCACTTAAGTAGCAAATGTCGATTTTATTGCAATAGTTAAAGAAACGAAAAAGTCGTAACAAGAATAACAACAGCAGTGTTTAGACTACGGCAGGATTTATAGTAAGGGACATACGACAAGGAGCAGCTGGAACAAGAAAACATAAATATTTAAAAACTTAAATTTTTTAATAATAAAAAATTGTAAATACAAATATAATGGTTGTTGAAAATACAACATTTTTAAAAAACATTAGCGAAAAGTCATCAATATACAAACTTTCTTCCCGAAATGCTAACTATAAAAAAAATTGTAATTCATGGATTTATGACAAAGTTGTTTGCAGGCCCATAATCAATCAATTATGTTAAAAATTTACGACTTTCGACCAGTGCCAAAGAGAATGAAAATGCTCTACACACATCTTTAAAGTATGGCCTTCCACGTGTGAAAATATAAAGTTTGCATTTCTAACAAAATTTTTAATAAATTTAATATCTTTGAAGGTTTTTTTTGCAAAAACTAAAATTTTTGAGTAAAAGTTCAAAGTTATAAGCTTAGATATTTTTTTTTGACTTAACGGTTTAAAAAATATATAAAGGTTTTTTTCTGAATATTTACATGAAATTTTGTCAGAAATCGAATTAATTTAATTTAAATTAAAACACCTAGTAAAAAAGTTAATAGCAAAAAAAAAAACCAAAACAAAAGGTCGAGGCAAAAATGGAAAATTTTAATTTCTAAGTGAAATATCTCATAAACTGTAAATGCACTAAAAATCAACCAATGAAATTGTAGTTTAGTTGACAGTGTGTAAAGCTACTAACCGGAAGGTTGAAGTTTCAATGCCTGCCAAGACTTAAGCAGTGTAGCGGCTTCCGAAAGTGGCGCTACTCTGTGCTGCTGTGTACGTTGAAAAATTAAATTGATGTTAATTTTTCCCTTGTTACTTGGAATATTAATCATGCCCAATTCGTTCTGAATATAACGTTACGATCGTTAGCCTAATAATCAATTTGGATTCACTTAAGCAGTTAGTTTGTTTGTTTAAAAATAATGTTTTTTGTTTTTTTTTTTGGTCTTGAAGTTAGGTTCTCATATTTTTGGAGCAGAAGCCTTTACAATCTCACTATGCACTAACTATGCATAAACATGTGGTGACTTGCTTGACTTAAATACAGTAGTTAATGCCAACATTAACGCTTAAATGTTAAAAAGCGGTCAAGTTACAAGCCACATAAAGTTTTTTCAAAAGTTGTACGTCCTGCAGCTGCGCCCCAGGTTCAGCAGTGAAAACTTGACTCCTCCTCTACAATCATTTCAGTTTCCATACAGATCTATTTAGACTATAGAAGTTCCATAATTCTTACCACCTTTTTTTAATTTACACCACTGTGTGTTGTGGATAAAAAAAGTATTTAATTGTTTCCACACCATCAAATCTTTTACTAAGGACCAACACCATGCCACTCAAAATATAATACTTTGTAAAAGTTATGTTGAAACTCAATACACAGAAAAACTAAATTTCATTTTCAGTAAAAAAATTTAATGAGTTAGTAAATATTTTGTCTAGAAAAGGGCCTACCTACAAACACATTTGTAAATACTGGCAACAATTTCTCAAAAATTTCATTGAAAAAATGGTATTTTAGTAAACGAATTGTCCAAATCTATAAATAATTGGTCTAAAAATATTTACAGATTCTAAGTAAAATACAGAATTTGATGTGGTATGCCTGCGTCAGTAAAAACTTTTTTTTAACATTTTTAGATATTCTGTGGAAAATATTTATTATTTATATGGAATATTCTTTGTTTGCAAGACATTAGTGAAGCCATTCGCGCAGATTGGCCCTTCTGGGTAGGTATAAGCCTCGTTCCTTCAGGAAGTTTAAAATATTAGAGTGATTTTGGTAATACAAGTGCACTAGAAGATTAATTTTTATTTTGGCTATTTTACATTCGTAAAAGTAAACTAATTTTTATAAAAAGCAGTTCAAAAAAGTTGTTCGAATATTCGGCAAAAACTGCTCGAATAATTTTTCATTCTATATTGAAAAATTTTGTTCGTTCGAGCAAAAATAAAAAAAGTTGTTCGAATATTCAAAAATTTCTTTTTCGACTGGCAACACTAGTACGTCGTCATCGGGGTTCATTTTTTACGACACAGAAAACTGGTTTTCGTAGTTGTTTTTGGAGTTTGCGGCCTACATAAAAGTCAATCAAAGAATTCATTGATTCACTAAAGAACATTTACTGAAAATTAAATTTTATTTTAGACAGCCTTTTGTTTCAAATCTTTTTGGTGACAATTTTTTCTGCGTAGAAGTTGTGCATATTTCTCTCATCTCCCCCACCCTTTTATCCACTCGTGATATAACTATCTATCTATCTATCTATCTATCTATCTATCTATCTATCTATCGATTTATATACTGTCTATGTATGTATTCGATATGCCTGCATTACGTTGGTTCTAAAGCATTTGTAATAAAATTAGTAAAGCCAAAGATAAAAGTATCGCAAATTTCGATCCACAAATAAAAAGCTGAAAAATGAATGTGCTTTATAGGGAATAAGCTTTGAGTGTTGTGTTGACGGAAAACCGTTCCAAAAAGAATAAAGTTTCCACATATTTGAACGTTCAAAGAAAAATTTTTAAGTTTAAAGAGTGATATTTAACTACTTGCAACTGTGCCTCGGTGCGAAGCACTTTTTGAAGTTTGGATAAATAATATTAACACCGAAAAATTTTAAACTGTTTTAAATTCCATTGTAAAAATCCTTGGAAAAATTGAAGATTATGAAAAGTAAAAAAAAAACGCTTAACGAGGTTACGTTTTGATTTTGAATTGAAGTCATGTTAAGCCAGAATATTATTTGACCACATGTTTTTTTTTATTTTTCTTTTTTCATGAAATAGTTGGATAATTATGGGAGCAGGCTTAGATTTTTAAGATTTTTCGCTCTAGCAAACCCTCTCCCAGTATATTTCAAAATATTAGTCCCCAAAAGCATTTGTGGTTGCGGCAATGGATTTTGCTGATTTTAGAACTGAACATCCGTGCGGATATCAGAATTTGAATTACCAAATTTGGAGTCAATATTTCTCGAGCTATGCCTGCAATTGAATTAAGTCTCCCAGATTTTAAAAATCTTACACTGTGCTGTATATAGTTAGAAACAAATGGACTCTGATGATGACATCGCCGTTGGTCTCGAAAACATTGCTATTTTCTTAAATTTTTCAATTATTACATGTTTTGAATATTCCTTTCTAAATAAAATAATTTAATGAAAAATTAAATTAACGAGCTAAAAAGCCGGAATAATAAAAATTACTTTGAAAATAATAATAACCTGTATTCATAAAAAAAAACTTACGGCAGTATGCATAACGGAAATTTGGCTTGAAATTGAAAGGGTTATTAACAGGTTTTTTCGTACAATTAGAGATTAAAAATCACTGTAGATTGTTATCGTTACTCATGACTATATTCTACGCTGAATTTTAATGTAAAAATGTATGCTGTATCTCATTAAGATCAAGTTCAATTTCGGCACTTATGCTAAGCTCATTCCAAGTTTTCGTTATGCATATGGCCCTTAAAATATATAGTGTAAACCTTTTCAATCTAAAAATTTTTATGATATAAACTAAAAATCACTGACTGTTTGTGCAATTTTGTTAAACAAAAACAGACAAGCAATGTTTTACCCTTAAGCTTAAAACACACACTGTCTGTCAAAATGTTCTATACAAAGATAACAATTGCAAAGGGATTAAACTATCCACCGAACAACTGTTTTTTTTTTGTTAAAATACGAAACTCTTGATAAGCAAACATTATGTCAAGTTTCAATGATGTCGATGGAGTTAAAAAGCAAAACAAAATATTGAAAGTGGAAATAATTTTTTCGCAGATTTTATGATTTTTATTGGTGCAGTAAAAGAAAAAATAAAATGAAAAAGAAAACATAAGAAACTAGAAAAAACTTAGAAGGAAGTATGTTTGTACGTAGAGTATATTTCATATAAATGATTTTTTACATAAAAATTTTATTTCCGACATGATAGTAAGCTCTTGTGAATATTCGTGTATGTTTTCAAAATACTTCGATTACACTTTTAACAATTTCCATCGAACTCTAAAACCAAAAAACGAAATATAAACAAGCAATAAAAAAATTGTAATACAATCACTGAAACAAGCATTTGAAAGTTATATATGTACCTACTCCATACATGTGTTCATAAGCATGCGTCTGTCTGTTTGCTGCTTGATTATTGTTGTTATTGCAGCTATTTGGCAGTTGAAGGATGTTTGTCGTCTATTTGCGAGTTGTGTGTTTTTGTTTGTGCATGTTTATTCCTGTTTATGTGCATGTTTTTATATGATTGGGCTGATATTGAGAACATGATTTTATTCTTCTTTTTTTTTTAAAGAAAATTTCCCGAAATTGTTTTCGTTTCTTTTGTTTTATTATATTTGATGGCTTGCAGATGGGTTATCTGCTTGTAATAATGATCTACTTGAAATTGAGCAAATGAAAAAATAAGCACAAAAGTCAAAATAACATCAAATGATAAATAAAAAAAAAACTTAAGAAACAACTTGAAATCATTGGCAATATAATAATATTGCCTACGGGAGCAACGTTTCTTCATTTAATATGTTTGCCATTAAATTGTTGTATTTTTTAGTATTATTTTCATTGTATTATTTTTTTAATATATGTATGTATGTGTATGTAGTATATTCACATGCACATAAACCTAGATATATTTTTTTGCCAAATTCAGAAAGAAAGTCTGCAAAAGTTTCCGAATCGTACTGTCACTTTTGTGCATCCCAAATGTGCACGGAAGTAGATTAAAGCTACACATAAAGCCAATTATTGTGCTCGCTGAGAGATTATATATGTACTTCCCTTTGAGCTATCAGGATTCCTCCAACAAGTTTTATTCTGTGAGCCATTACAGTCAGAGAGGGACGCATTACCTAACACAGACCTGAAGAGGTATACAATTTCTATAGCAATCTGCCCTTAAAAATACTTAAAAAATTACATTAAATATGTATGTACCTGCTTTAACAGTTAATTTAGTTAATAAGTTTAGTGATATACAAATTTACTTTTTAACTCTATGAAAATAGATTTCTTTAAGCTGTGTAGTTCTTTTACTTAACCGGCGATTTTGCTACAATGCCGATGAAGGACGATTTTGTGATACATATCAGGATATTTATGATCATACGTTGACAACACGTAACTGATTTTTTATTATTTTTCAGAATATACAGAAAATGTTACATAAATCGCTAAACGTTCCTATCGTGAAAAAAACCGAAATTAGCTAAGAGTATCTACTAGGGTATTCATTCGGTTAACCGTTAATCGGTTAACCGGTTAATTAATTTCAGTCGATTAACCGATTAACTGCATAACAAATTTTTTATATAATATTATAGTATTATAACGTATTTTTTGTGTGTTTATTTATTTGTTTCGTCTCATGTACAAAAGTTATGTGCTTAGAAATTATTTTTCACATAACCAAATAGTGATTTTAACTTAAGTAAAACATTAAAATCTTTGGACGTGGCTATAAAAGAGTTTATTAAAGACTCTGCTACTGCATTTGAACTTGAGTGAATTATTAAGTTTTTGTTTAATAATTTATTAAAACCCAATAATACTGTTGCCAACGATTTAATTAAAAATCTAAGGATTAGATTTAATGAGAGACGAATTCAATTATTTTATACCTCCACTAAGGAATATTTCATTCTAGCAAAAGTACAAAATGGAAACTAAGGAATTCGGAAATAAACTTCTTCGCAGAACGTTCATCGCTGAGATCTGCCAGTATGAGTCAGATGATGACTTGACAACAGAAGAAACTATCGATAGTAATACAAGAAATGTTTTAACATAATTAACTGCAACAATTAGAAGTGTTAAGAATTGGAAAAAAAATTAAAGAGGACTGTAATGGAATAATGGAAGATTTTATGTGTTTAGATAAATCCAGGAAAAGCAGTGAGAAACTAGATATGGGCACTTTCAGGGAAACTTTAATTTTTCGTAACGTGACGCCAACAAGCAATTAAGCTGTATTTCAAAGGAACCCCATTTTTTCCTTCTTTGTACAATTTGTGTAGGTCGTAAGTAGCTCTACATTAAGTAAAATTTTAGGAAAAAGCTAACCAAATGGTTCTGAAATATAATTATAATATGGCGTTAAGCTACGATTTTTCCAAGTCAAGTTTCATCAAAACTAAAGAAGAGAGTCTCTTGAATCCTAAACATTTAAAGCAAATTATTTTTCTGAAAGATTGTTTTAGAAGATATCCTTAAACTATTGAAATAACTGGTATAATGATCTCACAAACTTGTTAATTTTTTAATGAATACATATTTACGATTTTTTTTTTGCTTGATTTAGTTGAAGAAATGTTATGTTTGTTATGTTGTTTTTTTACTAATAAACTCAAAATAATAAATAATTTATGCATTTTTATTTCTTGAAATTACTTAATTTATGAAAAAACTTTATTAATCGGTTAACCGGCTAGTACCAAAATTGATCGATTAACCATTTAAAGCAGACGCCCGATTAAATTAATAGCCTAGTATATACTAAATAAGTGTCAGTTATTTTACTTCGTGGCTAGTAACGCTTTCAGTCTAGTTATAATGTAACTTCGTCTATTGAAAAGTTGTAAAAATCAGCTACGTGTTGCCAACGTATAACTATTGATGACTTAGTATTAATCGCTACCGGTATTGCTAAATTAATCAGTGCTATGACTTCATCACTTTAACAGTTCAACAAAAATAAATACGGAATGGCACACCAATGAAAATCAGAAACGTTCATTATGTTGGTACCTCAGGCCTTGTAGTCAATGCGCTAACCATCTCCGCCAATGGTGCCCTCGGTTGAATGAAATTTGCTATCTTCCCTTAGTTTTGCTAGGTCACTTCGTAAAGTACTTTTATAATTGTAAATGTAGTGTCGATTAATGGTGGAATAGATGCAGACGTCAATAACAGATTAAATTGGGCGTCTTAGAAAAACATAGCGTTGTACACAAATTACGAGAACCACGAAGATAAGAATATTCAATGCCTGCGTCAAATCAATTTTGTTGTATGGCAGTGAAACATGGGATGAATTCGTAAATGCAGTAAATTTGTGCAAGCTGTCTGCAAACTATTGCAACAGTAATAAAAATGCTGCCATAGATGCAGCAATCTGCGGTAGTCCTGTCATATGTTTGCATAAAGAAAGTTTCCACGAAGAAAAGTCTTGCCAAGTGTTGGTTTTCGACCGCAGAACTTTGATTATTGCACAATTACTGGATTTACGAATGTACCTATGGCTATTCACCGATGTCATTATACACAGGCTGCAGGCTTTCATAAACAAAAGCCTGCGAAACATATGCGGTATATTTTGGCCAAGCACAATCACCAACGAAAGCCTCTGGAACATTGCAAAAGAAGAACCCATCGAAATACAGATCAAGAAAAGAAAGTGGAGATGGATTGGCCACACCTTGCGAAAACCACACCACTCAGTTGCAAGGATGGTATTAGAATGGAATCCACAGGGAAGCAGAAGACCGGGTCGCCCTAGCATGACATGGAGAAGAACTCTTTTGAAGGACCTTGCCAAAATAAATAAATCCTGGGACTATGTTAAGTTAAATGCTAATGGCAGAAGTTATTACAAATGTACACAGAAAAAACTATAATTCGTATTCTATTACTAAATTCATAAATTCAAATATTTATTTTACGGAAATGGGACCTATCGCAAAATTCGTAAAATTAACCACTAAAATTCGTAAATATTTAATATGAAAAAAATCTAATTTTTTTTCTATCAAAATTTTGTGTTGGAATATTTAAACACCAAAGAAAAAAATAATAAAATTTAAAAACAAATCCAAACACATGTGTGTTAAAATAAAAACCTATGATAATTGTTTCTGTGTATTGTTGATGCCCTATGTTCCCAAGAAGAATAAATAAAGGAATAAATAAAAATAAATATTTAAATGTAGTGAAAAAACGGTTTTCTTAGAGATTGAATTTGAAACAGTCATAACTTCTTTGTTTCAAAACGAATCCTAATATTTGAAAGCTGTGATTTTTATTTTTCAAATAAGAAATGAGTTTTAAGAATCGGTTCGTAGATGGCGAAGTTATAATCGCTTTTCAATTCTGCAAAACGATGAAGATGAATTCGCCACCGTCAGTCAGGTCCAGCAAGACGCACCCAATTTATTTAAGGGAGAAAAACTCAAATAAGAAATATTAAAAGGCTAGTACAAGTAAGCGGTGAAGACGCGGCGCGATCGATGAAAAAAATTCAAATTAATGAAGAAAATCATTACCACACAGTATTTTCGGAGTTTGAAACACAAAATAAAAATTTTACCACCTACCAACTGAAAAGTGCAAAAGGCCTCTAGGTAGTGATAAAGGTATTGATTCATACGTGGATCTAGAAGATATAAAATTGGAGTTGATAAATATTAATTTTAAAGTGAAAACGTTATAAACATCAAAAACAGAGAAAGAATCCCCCAGCCAACATTTCGGGTGGAACTAGAGCCAGGTGACCTGAAATTAAAAAAAAGCGAAATATGCCCTATATATAATTTAAGATATTTCCTACATCGAAGAGTTACCGTAGAGGAACCACATAAGCGAGCTGGGCCTATCCAATGCCTGAATTGCCAAGAATATGTCCACACAAAAACATATTTAGGGAATTTACAATGTGTATCTTAAAATTTGGAAATAGCAATATCCTTACACCTTAAAATTTCATTGTGAGCAACGATACAAAGCACAGAATATTAAAGTAATAAAAGTAACGACGAAGTTTGCCGCATATTTCTCACTATTTACATGTATAGAACACGAACTCAAAATACACAACAAACAAAACAACAACACAAGCACGTTAGTGCTTAGTACCTATCAACAAGCCAAAGAATCACCAACACACTTACACCACGCACAAATTCTTTATTTAAAATATTGCCGCATTCAAAAAACATGCTTCTTGGACTTTTAAACTTGTCATCTGGTGGGGAATTTCATTTACACACAAAACAAAACCAACAAACTTGCCAACTAATAATAAAAGACTAAAATTAAAACATCGATATATTAAGAACCATTTCAGAACGCTGTTGTGAACTCCCTAATTGTAAATTGCGACCCGTTTGTGTCGTGTTTGCAGAACTACACATCACTGCCAATTGTGATAAACCCAAAGATGATTCACAAATTCAAAAGTGTAGCAATTGCTCTGAGTATCACACTGCCAACTACAGGGGCTGTCTTGTCTTTGTACATGTTAAGCAGCCTTTGTGTAAAAGACGTATTCATACCTATGCTCAATCTATTATTTTTGAAAACCTATATTTTTTCTTGACATAGATTCTTAAAATTTTTACGCCAACAGAAAGGAAACATTTCAATATGATTAAAATATTCTCAGTAGTGGGCATGGCATGCTGCTAAAAACAAAGACTTTATGTTAATTAAAAAAAAAATTTTTATATTTGATCTGAAATAAATTATGATTCCTTGAAAACTATTATCGATAAAGTCCTGCGGTTTTTTTGTTCTGTTTGGTAAACTGTTGTTTTTAAGAAATGGTATGTGCACACCCTGTACAATTTGTAGTTAGTGTGACATATAATAAATTTTAGTCCCCAATATTTTCGTAAAATTTGTAGTTTAGTAGTGTATAACTTTTGAAGATCTAAAGGAATCAAAAACCTAAGCTCTCCAGAGATTGATTAAAGTGTCTTCTTTAAGCCTGTAAATACTTTTGCACCCACCACGATATCCCTGTAGAACACTTTTCTACTATCATTAAAATACTCAAAAAACTTTTTACCAAAATTGCTAGTAGTTTTTCTACTTTTTTATGTTTGTGCACACATAACTCTGTCATTTTTAACCCGATTTTCAAAACTATTACTTTTTTCTGAAAGGGGTTGCCTGCAGTTTGGTCCCTTTTTTCGAAAATGGAAGGGGGAAATTTGCTCCGATATGCACAAATCTGTCATTGTAAACCAATTTGTAAAAATCTTTTTTTGTTTGAAAGGGTTTGCCCGCAGTTTGGTCCCATAATTTTTATTTTATTTTTTTTTTTTCAATAATTGGAGGGCGAAATTTTTCTCCCCCAATGCACAACTGTCATTTGTCAACCGATTTTCAAAACTCTTTTTTTATTTGGAAGGGTTTGCTGGCAGTTTAGTCCTACAATTTTTCTTCGAAAATCGATTGGGAAATGTTTCCCCCCTGGCAGAGCTCTTTGATTTGTAAACCGATTTTCAAAATTGTTTTTTAAGAGGTTTGCCTGCAGTTTTATGCCATATTTTTTTCGAAAATCAGAGGGCGAATTTGCTCCACTCCCTTCCAAAAAAAAACATAAATCTGTCATATATGAGCCGATTTGCAAATTTTTTTTGTTCGAAAGGGTTTACTTGCAGTTTGGTCTCATTAATTTTTTCGAAAATATGTGGGCCATTTTTTTTGCAAAATTATTTTAATTCAGTGTCTTGCAGATACTCATCTAGTATAAACGGTTCAGCTATTTATGTCTGGGCATGTCTTATATACTTATGTGTATATTTTCAAATAACCGAGAGTCTAGAATCTATAACTGACTGAAAAAACTAGGCTTATGTATTAAATTTTCAAAACCCAACTTTATTGTTTTTATAAAGATGGTTTAATGTGCGCCGGAGACTACAACGCTAAGCATACGTTCTGACGATCGCTGCTAATCACTCTTAAAGGTCGCATTTTCTTCGGCACAAGCACTAAAATGGGTTTGAATATTATTTCAAGTGGTAAGCCAACGTATTGGCCAATAGATCGACAAAAAAAATCCTGATGTTATTGACTTCGGAGTAGTAAAAAGCGTTCCCAGCGAAATAACTAAGGTTGAAGCTTCCACTCACCCACTGTTAATATCATATACTCATTCTTAACAACCTCACCTATTTGCAATTTACTACACGCACCATTTAATTGGCCAAAATATAAAAAAATATTTAAGTGCCCATTGCATGGAAAGTTTGTCACTAAGAACACCTGAAGACATACACAGTTAGAGGCTAACATTAAGCATGCTGGTAAAAATGCTACTTTCAGAAAAGAACATAAGGATATGTAAAAGATAGAATAAATGCAGCATATTACTCAGAAAACGCCATTAACAAAAGATTTTAAAAAAGTTTTATTTGTTGAGGGTTAAGCATGTATGTATGCATACTTGCATTTCATTGGTGCTTTACTAAATCATCAATTGACAGCAACCATACTTTTGAAAAGTTTGAAGCCTTTTATCTTATGCACAAACTTTTAAAAAACATTTGAGAATTTAAAAATGATTTTTTGAAAATTTTATACAAAACACTACAAACAATTCATAATCGATATGAATCTATTTTATTTTTCTACACTTTTACACAATAATAGAGTTTTATTTTGTAGAAAAAATGTAAAATATTTTTACTCTTTAATGGATAATATAATAATTTCTATTATTATCTATTCTATTATTATATTGCAAATTTGCATTGAAAAGTGCAAACAATGCAACTTCATTTTGTAGAAAAGAAAACGCCATTAGTCGCCTATTGGGTGACAATAAATAAAAGTATGTACATAAGACAAGAGGTTTGAAACTCTTCAAAAGTATGGTTGAGGTCTACTAATAATTTGCTAAAGCACCAATGAAATGCAGGCATACATACACGTTAAGCCTCAACAAATATGTTTTTTTTAAATAAAATTGGGAGAATATATCAAATAATATATTTAATAAATGCTTAAAAGACTTTATTTTGCTTCTTGTATACATAGATATTCAAAATCTTTGTCTGAAATCCATTATTACATGGAACATTCCATGAAAAAGAGGAAATCTGAACAATTTTATTAACATTGATATCTTATATACTTTTGCACCTAAATAGTGAGATTGTGCTCTCAGCTTAAATAGTTTATATGAATTATAACGAAGACATCACATTTTTTTAATTACCGATAACACAGACCAACAAAATGAAATTTTTTCTGTTAGGTCTAAGGTTTCGTAGTCAATTTGTATACACTTGGTACTGAGCATCAATGCCTATATAGCAAAAGGAGGATGCTGCATCACATAACTTGCATTTACTCGAGAACTGGTTCTTCGATTAAATTAAAAAAAACACAGAAGGATCGGAAAGATAATAACCTTTAAACTAATGCCTCATTAATTTTTTAACAGTCTTATAGTTTCGGAGATATTCAGAAAGTTTTATAAAAAAAATACATTTTTTCAATAAGTCTTATAGACTTATTAAAATTTTAAAATGAAGAAAATTATAATTATTATCTTATTTGTAATAACTTCATATGCTACAAATAAAATGAGCTAAAATGTATTAAAATCATTGCATAAGTTCTGAGTTTATTCACAATTTAGCAGTAGCACATATTTTACAGATTTATTTTTAATTTTTATTTGTCTTAAACTGACTTACAAAAATTATAATATTAAATTAAAAATTTTAAAAACCGCCGAAGAAAATAGATGATAACTTTAAAACGGCTGGCTTTAAACATAGGTCGGAAGATTTTGTATCAAGTCACCTTTCAAACAAAATTTACTATTTTAAAATCGAGCTAGCCGTTTAGGAGCTACGATGTCAAAGACACACAGATTCAACAGGATACATCTAGAAAAGATGTGATATCTTCTAAACGGCTGGACCGATTTTATTCAAACATAGCTAAGAATACTCTCGATCAAGTCACCAATCAAACAGAAAAAAAAAAACAAAATCAAAATCGTTTCAGCCGTTTGGTCTGTACGAGGGCTCGTACACTCTCGATCAAGTCACCTTTGAAACAGAAAAAACCAAATCAAAATCGGTCCAGCCGTTTGGTCTGTACAAGGGTTCGTACATCCACACAGATACACAGACACACACTACAAACTTATAACACCCCTTTTTTAGTCGGGGGTTAAAAAAAAACCTGTTAAGGAAACCATTTTGTAAGGGATTTTCTATTACATTTTAGTTAGGTTCTTCCATTGAATTGTGAATAAATTCAGAATTTATGAAATAATTATAATAAATTTAACCTCATTGTATTTGTAACATATAAAGTTATCACAATTAAGACTAAAATTTTTATTTTGCTTCAGGTTAAAACTTTAATGAGTATTTTACAATTATTTTTTTTTCAAATTTTGTTGAAAAAATTTATGTTTTTTGGTAAAACTTTCTGAATATCTCCGAAACTATAAGACTATTACAAAATTAATATGGACCTAATTTAAAGGTTATTTTGTTTTCGAGCCTTATGTGTTTAGTTAAATCGAAGAACTAGCTCTTGAGTAAATGCAAATTATGTGATGCAGCATCCTCTTTTTTCTTTGTGATGGAAAATCTCGAGATACAGAGTCAATTAAAAAAAAAATCAATTTTAGGCAATCGAGCTGAGTATCATATGCACGCAAATTGACTAAGGAAACACCGACCTTATAAATCGTGTTGACCTGTGTAATTTTTTGAGAGTAACAACAACTAGTATCAATTAGTCTCAAAAAACCAGTATGATTTATGGTGTCATCCTTGGATATTTTCGAAAAATTGTGTCTGCATTATCATGGGATAACAAAGCGATAACTGAAATTTCAATTCTCCGCTTTACTAAAACTAATGAAAAAGTCGTGGAGTGCAGAAAACAATGCTTATATGTAGATAAAATAACATTAAACTGTTATTTCTTCTTTCTTTTAAAGAAAGTTCAGCTCTGTCCCGTATATGACGCAAATTTTCTGTACGTGACAATATATACAAACATATTTTTAGTTATAAATATGTGTCTTATTAAATTTTTTTTTGCCAGCGGCAAGCTTAGTTCTTATTTATAATTGGCTTCTTAAACACTTTTACCACATATGTATGTAATAGTTTCGCTGGAATTTTCATTCAAATCTAAAAATTTCAAATATTGGTTGACTGGAACTGTCCCACATGTGACGGGATATGTCAAAGTTTTTTCTTCAAGGTTTGATTAATTATTTAAAAAGTTTCTATGTACCGTTAAAGGCTAGTATGTAGTCTATCAAATAATTGAAAAGAGATTAGATATCTGCTTTATCAATTAACATTTATAAGTAATATATGCGCTAGAAATAGTTGAATTTGTCTGTACGTGACAGTCGAATGCTCCACATATACTCGTATCTATATGCTATATGTATTTTCAAGCAAAGAAGATCCATTTATTGCATCATTCCATTAAAAAAAAATTAAAGTGTATGTTGAACATTACTTCGTTTCATTCTCGATTTTTTTTAATTTTATATAAAATTCAATCTCCTTAAAATCCTTTTATGTTTGCCTTATTGCGAAACTTTAATTTGTGTATTAAAAGAGATGAAAAAGAAATCACTTACCGCAATATATTGCCAACCTTTGTTGACTCTAACTAATAATGCTTCTTCTTCAGTTATGTATGCCAAAGTGCCGGGTGGATTCATGGCAGATTTCTGTAGAAAAATAACAATAAAAACAAAACAAAAATGTACAACAAATCATATGATTATTTTAAACGTATTTGCTTGTGAATCCAAATTGATTATTAAGCTAAGGTTCGTAACGTTTTATTCAGAAAGAATTGGGCATGATTAATATTCCAAGGAACAAGGGAAAAACTAGCATCAACTTAATTTTTCAAAGTACACAGGAGAAAAGAGAGAGAGAGAGAGAGAGAGAGCTTCCGAAAGTGCTGCTACTCTATTCTGCTGTGTACGTTGGAAAATTAAGATGATGTTAATGTTTCCCTTGTTCCTTGGAATATTAATCATACGCAATTCTTTCTGAATATAACGCTACGACCCTTAGCCTAATAATAAATTTAGATTCATGTAAAACAATATTTATTATTTTAAATTGAAAAGAAACGAAATGTTATATAAAAAAAAGGAGTACCTAAAAATATGTACGTATGTATGTCTATAGAAAAAAACCTAAATTAAATTACATTCAATTTACCTTTGTCATTTCATCAATATTGGGAAAAGTAACAGCTCCCGGAACAATACGCATATTCCAAGAAGATGCGGCTGAATAATAAGGAGGGTCTTCTTCTTCATCATGATCATGATGGCGGCTAGTACTAGGTGGTGGTCCTGGTGGCCCAGGAGGACCAGCAGGTCCTGTTAATAGAATGGAACAAATAAATAAAAGTGAATTATACATATTTTGTGCACAAGTATAAAAACTGTAAAATAACAAAACGAGAACAAGTTATTAAAAAGGATACATATAAAAATAATGCAACAGCCATAACATAATTTCATAAAACAAAAAATAAATAAAGAAAATAGTGTAAAACAAATAAAATATGAACAGCTATTTAACAGAGAAAAAAAAAGATTAAGTAAAAATTATTATGATGTTGTAGCAACACAGAGCAATATCATCAACAACA
This sequence comes from Panzeria rudis, assembly GCA_956483635.1. Classification (NCBI taxonomy): domain Eukaryota; kingdom Metazoa; phylum Arthropoda; class Insecta; order Diptera; family Tachinidae; genus Panzeria; species Panzeria rudis. Next base: position 131,368,936 of record OY101448.1, read on the forward strand.
TCACATACTCCACTAGAACAACATTAATACTGGTAGTAGATGAAAACAGGAAACGGAAGTACAAAAAGAAAAAAAAGACAAACAGAAAATATGAGTTGGTGTACAGTGATGAGTTGGCTATAACATTATTATTGTTGCAGTTGTTAGTGCCACTGCTGCTATTTTTCCCATTTTTATTTTACTTCTGTGGGTTTTTTATTGCCTGCAACATTAATGGTCTGGCATACACGACAACAATGAATTGAATAATAAACTATAACCGACTATAATGTACAAAGAGAGTGTATGAAACATGGCACAAAAAAAACGAGCCCCAGAAAAATATGAAAAATAATATACAAACATTAAATACTACAACACCATTTCCGGTCTGGTTTTTACCAGCAACAAAAACTTGGTTAAATGGAATATTTATAAAAAAAAAACATACAGGATCGTAATTTTGTATTTAATTATGCATTTAAAAGTTATGTGAGGATGTTATTTGTTTATAACATGTTTTACAGCTAAATATCAATATTCGCTTCAAATATGTATGAAATAATCCAACAAATCTGTAAATAAACAGGTGTCATTTTCCAGTATGGTAGAAAATATATTATAATGAAAAGTACTATTTGCTTCCTACAATTTCTTTTGTTCGCTTAACTTTTGTAGAAAGTTTCAAATTAATTAACAAGCCCTATTTCATGATTACTTCTGTGCTGTAAAATTATGATATCAAGCTAAACAGGAACATTCGAATATCCTGAAGTAGTATTTTTATATGTAGATAGAAATCTAATATTACAACACTTAGTTGTGTACATTTTTTTATATTTTTTAGTCAATAAATATAGATTTTTTTTAGGTTTTTTTTAACAAGTCGTTCTGAATTTTTTTATGAAAGCTGCGGAAAAGGTACTTCAAAAATCCCTAAATTTACAAACAAAAAATAACAAAAAATAACAACATATCGAGGGCTTATATTCAAATAGTGCTGTCTGCATTTTTTTCGAAAATGAGCTAATTATAGCAACGTGTTCTGTGACTGAATTGTCATCTGTAATTTTAGTTTAAAAAAAAAATTATTTCTTATGAAAAATATTTTTGTGCTATCTAACCAGCCACTATTTTGTTAATAAAAACAGTTCTATCTGCATACAAATATTTGTGTATAAGCAAAATAATAAGATTTTTTGTTATGAAATATACGTAAATACATACAATGTAATTTGTGATATACCAACAAAACGAATTTCCTACCCATGGGGACTCTTATACAAATATGGTGGTTTAATAAAATTGTTAAATTTGACCCCGGCTGAGCATGATATACCCATAGATGACTCAAATGTATGACTGACCCCACTTACTTCTTCTTTCCTAACATTTTTATCTAAATTACTTAATATCTCCCTATCTTAAGGGGGCTCCCATACAAAATGTAAATTTTTTATGGGAGTAAGCTAAGGGATGGAGACAAGGGGCAAGTATGTTTTGAGAAAATGTTGGGAACAAAAACCAATATAGGTCGGTCATATATTTAGCTCCTAGGCAGTTATGGGAACTTTTCTTCTATATATTTCTAAATTTTGTATGGGATCAGCCTTAGGGTATGGAGATACGATGTAGGTGCGTACAAAAAAATGTCGACGCTAGAAAACTAATGGAATATGAATTCAATAATTTCAATAAACCACATTATTTGTATGGGAGCCCCACTGACGCATGGAGATAGGAGGGAAGTATGCTTTGAGAAAATGTTTGGAATAAAAAACTTAAGAAGTTCGCTCATACATTTAACCCCCCCTATTTGAACTCCTAGACAGTTATGGACCTTTTTCTTCTATATATTTCTAGTGTCCAATCTAAATTTTGTGTGGGAGTCAACTTAAGGAATTATGCTAGGGGTTAGATATATTGAGAAGAAATGTTGGGAAGGAAAAATTATTTGGGGTCGCTCCTATATTTTATCCCTGTAGGAAAAAATCTGTGGCAGTTATGAAGTTTTTTAACCTGTGCTATCCGCTTATTCGATGAAAATCAATCGATGAAAATTCAGTTTGTAAAAAGTGCTATCAAACATATATAAGCACGAATATCAACAATTGATAAAAATTTATATGCAATATTATTTATACATTGTTTTTAAATAATAATGTAAAATAAAGTTTAGTTATTACTCTTAGAGGAAACGAAAAAACAGTTTTTTCTCTCTCCTGTAAAGTTGTAACTTAGCAGATAGCACTATTTGAATATAAGACCTCACTATTATTTATAGAACTTTATCCGAACTGATCAAACTTTATAGTGGCTATCAGTGTTACTAGGAGATGTAGCCTTTTTGAAAGGTTAGAAAACGCTAAATCGCACAAAAATAGAAGCTAAAAATATGCTAACTATTTTTGCTTGAAAACCCTTAAGTTATGAGTTGTTAGTCGCACTGTATGGGTTTATATCCAAAGAAACTTAATTATTTTTGAGTTCGATTTTAATTTAATTTTTCAATTAAATTTGATATTTATTTAGAGATAAATATAGAGCATATAGACAAATACAATTTTGACTGCACCGCTAGTCTCTTCAGAGCTCTTTTCCGTGTAAGCCACTCGACCAAAGTCGGTGGTCTGCAGTCAAGAGTTGAATATCATCTACTTTTAATCAATTCATACTGTCAGTCTTATAGTTGTATTTCATTTGATAGTTATTGATATTCACTTTTTTCTATATTTCTTGTGTTAGGCTTTTTGCTATTTCTCTATTCTAGTATGTTCAACCCTCCGTGCAGTCAAAATTGTCTTTGCCTACATGCTTCACATTTATCTCTAAATAAATATATAATTTAATTGAAAAATTAAATTAAAGCCGAACTCAAGCCAAAAAAATAATTTTCTTGAAAATTTAATAGTGGAGTTCGGATAACATCCAGTATTTCCCATAAATTTCGTTGAAAAAAGTGGAACATATTATAAATTTAACGAGTAAACAGTGTCCGAATGTTGCGTGAGCTCCACTAATGTTTTCTTTCTTATATAATAAGTAAAAATAATTCAACAAAGGTACATCATGCGCCAATTGGGACGAACGATGAACTTCGCATAGTTCGACGAACTTTTCGACAAGAATCCGTTGCGTAAATTCGTCTTTTCAAGCACAATTAAATTTGACGACCTAACAGTTCTACTCCAAATCTCTTCTTTGTTATGGATATTTTTGTAGTCCATTGATACCAAGTTATTCAGATATTCACTGCGGCAAAACTCAATTGCATAAATGTTCACACCAAAAAAATTATAATTATTTACAAAAAATATATACAAAATCGATGTTAAGTCTTGAAGTTGATTAAAAGTCGCTTGAACTCCAAAAAGGGCAGAAAGGTGTAATTTACATATCGCGAAAATATTGAAAACTCGCATAAAAGTGCAACGTTCGAAACAAGCCATAAACTAAAATTGATTAAACTCGCTAAAGCTGTAAGCTAAGCCAATAACTCGGCTGAAAGCGCAAAGCGTTATGAACATTCGTAAAAGCTTGCTAAAATTTAAAATTTTAAGTCCTTAAATAAAAATAAATAAAGAAAGTCAAACATTTTGGAAAAATAACTCCTTTCGCGATTGTAAAATAAACATAATTTTTATTAAAAATCGCTAAAACTACAATTTTTTTTAAAGAAACAAACACAACCCGCGAAGCGATTAGCTTGTCTGCGGAAAACACCCAGGGTCTAAGGCGCGAATCGAACCAACGACCTCTGGACTGTCAGGTTAGCATCACTACCACTCAGCCACAAAACGCAAAATACTGAAAATTCGTTAAAACTTGCTAAGACCGGCATAATAGCAAAGTCTAATATTGTTTAAAATTCGCTATAATCGTTAATAATATTTTCAAAAATTCGCTTTTATCGCGAACATTGCTAAAATTCGCGACTAGTTACGAAATCTGAAATTGCCAAAGCTGTTAAAAATAAAATTAACTCGGAAGGAACCCGAAATTGTCGCAAGTGCGCAAATATCTTTAAATGTATTGAAGAAACCATTTACACTATAAAGAATAAAAAAAGCTCAGAAAATTAGATAAATCGCAAAAATAACGAAAATTCGCAAAAAATTGCTAGCATCGAAGAATTTGCAATGCCTATTAAACGTTTTGGTTTAATTTTGATGTCGTAATAAAACCACATCACTAAAATGGACAATTTTTGATATTTTCGAATTAAAAACAAAAAATACCAATAGCCAATCGTCGTTTGGCGGTATAATAAATAGAAATAAACCTATTGTAGAAATAGTAGTTACGCACGCAACTTCGTTCAACGTACTGATTGTGTGTATTTTCTACTGTTGTCAATTATTCGAATAAAACTTCATATTTTTTCTTGTTCGAATAGCCGAATAATTTAAAACTATTATTCGAATATTCAAACGAATAACGATTAAAAATTTTCATCCGAATAACCACTTTAAGACCGCGATTTTAAATATTTTCTTAAACATACTTGTCCTATTACTGGTGAAAATCGGAATGGTACAAAATGTTCATGAGTAGTGACCGGTGAAGAGAGATCATATCACAAAATTAAAATAATTTGTTTTAATTTTGTAACGTGTAAAATACTAAAGTTTTATTAAAATGCATTGAAATTGATTATGGAGGGGTATTAGCTAGTTCCTATGCACATTTCATTGGGGCTAATGCAAATCGTCAGGGAACCTTTATCCAAAAATCTCATAGAAAAACTAAAGACATTATATTAAACTCCTAATCATTATAATAAGAAAAAACTTTTTAGTTAAAATAATTTGTTTAGCAGAATACCCTCACTCTACAAGTAGATTTTTTTCCAAATCAAAAATATTTGTTTAAAGTACAGTAATTTAACTAGTATCAAAGAAACCAACACAGGATAAGTACTTTAAGTTTTGTTCTCAAACCTATCATTGAGTATCTAAATTATGTCAACTGACCCGCTCCAAGGACAAGGTCATGTAAAAGTTCCCGCAGCCCTTCATATAAAGTTCTAGAACTCGAAACGGTTGTTAGTGCCTGGGAACAACTCAAGTGACATGTTCTCTTCACTCTAGGGTAGTTTCGACCTTTTAACGGCGTTAACACACATTCAATCTTCAGCCCAACTCCTTTCTACATACATACATCTTATTTCTTCGATTGAATTAAGATAACTTTTCTTTACACATTTTGTCTTGGGCCCATATTGTTCTTGCCAGATATGTTTGGATCTTCACTGAAACTTTAAATTTGTATATTGTATACTTTACGAAAATGGTGCCAGAGTGGATCAGTTGTTGATCCCTGACATTTCTAAGCCTTAGAACACTTTTTTAAAACAATTTGGTGTTTTTAATAATAAAACTTCATTTAATTAAAAAATGTATAATAAAATGCCTTAAAAATTAGAGACTTAGGAATACATTTTTATAATATGAAGAAAAAAAATTTGCCTTTTTGAGGTTAAATTAAATATAAAAAAGGCTAACAAATGCCATGAAGCTAAACCACAAATTTCGAGGCTAAAAGACAAAATAAAAGGCTAAACCTAGTCTCGAAAAATCTAAACTGGCACCTCTGGTGGGGCTATATCCAGCATTATAAATTTCATTATTTTGGGTCACAGAGAAACACAAGAAGGCTGTTAGCTTGGATCTTTCCATGCCCTACAATTGTAAAGCTTGCAATTCTCAATGTTATTTATAGCAGACAGCTTCCACTTTGTCATTCCCCTGCACGACAGTTCGTAAAAAATTTACTAAATGTACTTGTCGCTTGACTTCAGCAAACTGGAATGGCAATGAAGTGTGAAAATTTCATAGAAATGTTACCTTTTTAACCATTAACGTAATATGTCCTCTCACTTTTATGTCAATTTAACTAATACTCCATTTAATATTGTAGTAGGCGGTCATGAACTCAATAGGGGTAGATCTAAGGTCTATCATATATTATCACGTCTGCCACATTGGTCTGCTCAGAACAAAACTGGTCGGTTTGTTGCGTTTTTTGGTACAAAAATGAATTTTTAAATATTATAACTCGAACTTGATTATTTTCGGTAAAAACTCTTAGTAAAAATAATAAACTACAAATAGCACACTAAAATATTTGAAGATCCTGGCTTTAAGTATTTTTTGAGGGCCTATATAAACGGATTTCATTCAGAATGTCATATTAATGCTCAGATATGCCATATTAATGCTCAGAGTTTAAACAATAAAATGGACGAATTTCATCTTCTATTTGAAAACTCTAACACTGATATAATTTGCGTTTCTGAGACGTGGTTCTTTCCGGATGTTAATAATAATATATACAAGCTAAACGGCTATCGTCTCTTTCGTTCCCACAGAATAACGAATGATGGTGGTGTTGCTACATACATAAAATCAAATGTTACCTGCAAGGAGAAATGCAAAAATGAAGTCGGTGAGAACGTTGAGTACATTTTGGTGGAAACTTTTAATAACAGCGAAACTCTATTAGTTGGAACCATATAAAGACCTAACAGAAGTATAAATATGGACTCCATGCTAGAAAAGTTAAGTACTCGTACTCTTGGATACGACCATATATTCTTAACTGGGGACTTTAACGCTAATATACTTGAAGATAATAGTTTAGTAGAAGAAATGAGTGCCATTGGGCTGGACTTGATCAACTATATATTTCCAACACATTTTACGTCCACTTCCAGCACTTTACTTGATCTCTTCTTCGTTAACAATAACACTCATCTGCTTCTCTTCGATCAGCTATCTGCACCCATGTTTTCACGTCATGATTTGTTGTTTATATCATACGATTTTAAACTTGTAAAAAGCGCGCAAAATCAAACTTTCCAATATAGTGACTTCAAAATAATAGACTATCAGTCCCTTGCTGCCGAATTATCATCCCTAAATTGGAGCCATGTGTTTTCTACTTCAGCTGTTGATGAACAAATTAACTTTGTCGATCGCAATCTGAGTTATCTATATGATAAATATGTTCTTATAAAATCTAGAGGTCTGCAGAATGACAAGCCATGGTTCTCTTCTAAAATAAAATCTCTAATTGACATTAGAAATCGTGCATACGCTAGGTGGAAACGCTTTAAAACACCAGAGCTTTATGAAGACTTCAAATACGCTAGAGCTGCTGTTAACACAAACATAAGAAATGCCAAAATAATGTTTTATCAAAATAAATTCCAAACATGCATTGACTCCTGCAAAAAATGGCGAGAAATTCACAAATTGGGTTTAGTTAATCGTAGCAATCCTGATACACAAGTAATAGACGTAAACCAGTTAAATCAACAATTTGCAAATATACCTATGCCACAAATGAACATCAATTGTTACAACAACGTCGTTTTGAATCAGCAACAAACACCTGAATTTAATTTTGTGCACTTTACGCAGGAGGATGTACTAGAGTCATTTCTTAATATTAAATCTAATGCTGTAGGATTTGATGGAGTGCATCCAAAATTTATCAAGCTTACACTTCCTTACACGCTGGCTTACATCACCTATGTGTTAAATACAATTATGACTACGTCTATGTTCCCATCTGTGTGGAAACATTCCAAAATTTTACCAGTGTTAAAATCTGATAAATGCTTTCGACCTATTGCGATCTTACCATACCTATCAAAGGTATTTGAAAAATTAGTACACTCTCAAATAAGCCGTCATTTGTACACTAATGCGTTGTTAAGTGAAAGACAATCCGGATTTAGGCCAAAGCATAGCTGCCTCTTTATTTTGATTAGCGTGTCTGAGGAAATAAGGTGCCAAATTGATAAACGCCAAATGGCATTTCTTATATTGCTTGACCATTCCAAGGCATTTGACACGGTACATCATACAATTCTCTGCCATAAGTTAAAACATTTGTATAGTTTTTCCTCAACTGCGATAAAGCTTTTATCTTCGTACCTTAGTGATAGAAGCCGAAGTGTTTGCCATGATTCAATGATCTCCTGCAGCTATTCAATGCCAAGGAGTGTGCCACAGGGCTCGATACTTGGCCCACTATTGTATTCGATATATGCTAACGACCTTCCATTGCATGTAAAACATTGTCAAATACAAATGTATGTTGATGATGTACAACTGTATATTAGTTGCAGTGTTGATGACGCAGCTAATTGTGTACGGTTGATAAACCAGGATCTGCATCAAATTTACTTATGGGCATCTGCAAATGGATTAAGTTTAAATCCAAAAAAATCAGCTGCTTTAGCCGTGGGAGTTCCTAAAAACTTCGCTATGTGTCTCCCACCAATACATATTAATAATACGACCATAACCTTTGTAGAATCTGCTAAAAACCTCGGTGTTATATTTAATAAAGAACTCAGTTCGTCAGATCACATTAAAATAAACTGTGGGAAAACCTTTGATATGCTTCGGAATCTTTGGATGAAACAATATTTCACACCGATTCATATTCGGATGCTATTAGCCAAAACTTATTTATTGTCAACTCTTATGTATGGTTGTGAGCTGTTTGCTAGTTGCGATGCTGTAAGTAGGCGAAGGCTAAATGTAACATATAACACCATTGCTACATATGTATTTGCTATCAAAAGGAACAGAATCATATCACAATTTGCAAAACAAATCTATTGTATAACGTTTGATAATTTGCTAAAGTGCCGAACACTACTGTTTTTACATAAAATTGTATATAACCAGCAACCAACCTACCTGTTTCGAAAAATAACCTTTTCTAGATCGAATAGAGGAAACAGGATAAATAGCATAAAATATACTAAAGCCATCTCTGCGCAACATTTCTTCGTTAATTCAATTAGTCTTTGGAGCCAGCTACCCCCTCAAATACAAGTCATAAACAATGCAAGTCATTTTAAATCTGCCATATTTAAGCACTTTTCGTAGTAATATTCTACTAGTTGTAAACGTATGGACAAACTAATTGTTTTATCTGTCTTAATTGTAACGTTTATAATTATTTATTTTTAAAAACTATTTCTTATTTATTCATGTAATTTATTCTAAATATTGTTCTTTTTTATTTATTTATTTTTTAAATTAAATTTGTGAACATGTTACATACATATGCCAAATACTAACCAATACTATAATATAAGACATGTCCTTGTTGTATTGGAATGCCCTTATAAATAAATAAATAAATATTATTTATGTTTTGAATATTATGTCACAATCCTATATGGGAATTTCCACAGAAACTTGACTTCTTGTCACGTAACGTCATCAAGAATTCAAGCTTGTATTTTAGAACCATGTAATCCGATTTCTCCTTATCTTTTACTTACGTTCCACACAAATACATATCTAAAACAGTAAAGAAAACTTGAGTAAAATCAAGCTTAATTGTTTTGTGACGTACATGACAAAAAGCGGACTTTTTTTCCGGAAATACTCATGTGCAAAATTCAAAATCTAAAAAAATTAAAATTCTCCAGGCAGCAGAATAATCTTATTAACTGGTCTTATGATTATTCTGCGGTCTGGAGAATATTAATTTTGTGCTTGTGTTGTGCTTGGAAAATATTTAGATGATTTTTGGAATAATGCTCGCGATTTTTGGAAATAATCACGTCTTTCGTTCGAGCTTTGATTATTTTTGTAGTATCAAATGTATTTTCTAAACAAATCGTCTTTACATAAATGAAATATAATGAACGCTAACAAAATGGTCCGTTTTGGTAGATTTTGATCGGCTTTGACGGAAATTTTTGGTCGACATTTTTTTCCTTTACATCCCTGTATAGTGTACAAAAAATGTTAATTGCTCTCTCCAATGACACCGCCATGTCAGTCAAGAGTTTCTTTTTAGATCATAGTTTCATCTTAAATATGGCTGAATAAGCAGGTAAGGTGCTACCTTATCATTTCTGAGATCGGCAGCTCAATTTCTGTCAAACGCCATTCTTAAAAATAGTATATAGTTTGTAACTGCATTCGAACAAATAAATTTACAATTATTATTATATCGGTCGACGCGTTTTTCGGGTCCGACTTTTAAAAGTTAAACTTTGGGCTAATTTTTGGACACCATTTATTATTATTTTTTTGATCATAGTTTTCACAGTTTTAAGAAAATGTACTGGTTTTGCTATAATTAAAAAAATTATATTTTTTTTTTCAAAACATCTAAACACTTTTATTTTGTAACTGTTGAAAAAAATTCATATATTTCCAATATATCCAAGGAAATTAACACACTGATTCACAAACACAAACACAATCTTCTTTATGGAAATTTGTATGGCAAACACTCAGTTTTTTTAGTATTTTTCATACAAATTTTTTTGAAAATGCTTGATTTCGTTTTTATGAATTATGCCCTAAATTACTTTCGCTTGTGTTCGCTTTTACTTTAATATTTTAATTAAATTATATTTGTATTTAGAGAACAATGTCAAACATGTAAACAAAGCAAAATTGTACTGTGTGGAGGGTTGAACTTACATGTTTCGTGACCTAACAGTCTACTCTTCAGAGTTTTTTACCGCTTAGACCACTCGACCAAAGTCGGGAGTTTCTAGTCAAGTAATTGAATATAATTTGCTTTTAGAGTAGCTTTTTGAGCTTTTTCATTTGATAGAACTATTTTTTTTATAAATTTAAACTTCCAAAAAAATCACGAAGATAGAAATCTTCACTAAAAAAATTCCAGCATTACACGCATACCGCTAACAAAATTTTCACTAGATCTTGGACTATAAGATATTAAGTGAAAAAAGCCAATCTGTTTTATAAATTGTATTCTTCTCTTCTTAAGAAAACCTTAAATACTTTTTGATATTTTCGGTATTAAACTCGCATATATAAGAGGAAACTTTTGTAATTTTTGTTATATAAGTATTTTTTATGAATTTTTTTTAATATGAGATCTTTTAACTCAATAGCAATTTATTTTTGAACTCTTGAAGAAGGACAAAAATTGTACTAAAAAGGATTAATATAGAAAACTTTCCTTAATAAAAAATTATTTGGCAATTTTTTATAAAATTTTCAATATTTCTTTTTGAAAAGTTACACTTTTCTAGAAGTTTATCTTTAAAGGTACTTTTTGAAAATAGTACATTTTTGAAAATATACTTTTTTTGAAACTGTATTCTTAGAAAATATACTTTTGGGAAAATATATTTTGTATAGCAGGCACTTTTAGGAAAAGGTATGTTTTAAAAAAGGCGCTTTTTGGGAAATGTACTTTTTGGGAAAGGTAATTTTTAAAGTGGTACTTTTTACTGAGACAATATTGTACTTTTTGGAAATGCTACTTTTAAAAAAGGGTACTTTTTAAAATAGGTACTTATTTTGAAAAGATAATGTAAGAGATACGTTGTAATGTGTTTTTGTAGGGAACTTTTTGATATATTAAATAAATTGGTATAGAAAGCTATGTAGTTCCACAGTGCCTTTCGCTTATAATTGTTAATAAAACAGAAAATTAAGAATGAACCCAAATTAGACGTAGTAAAAAGTGTGAAAAGCCGCTTATATAAAAACTTTAATTTTGCATCTATTTCATAAATGAACCAACATTCCAGCTTTTGTAAACTTAATACATTTACAATATTGTTAAACAGCGCACAAGAAAACATATAAAGGAGTTTATAAATAACAGAAACACAAACAACTCAAAAGGAAAAAAATCATTTACAGCAAATTAAATGGTTTTGTTTTCGCTTTCTCATTTTGTTGTCCATTATAGTAACAAGTCGTTAGCAATATGGTTGTCGAATGCAACATCATCATTAACAGTAAAACTTTTTTAATAAAAATATTGAATGCTTTTGCTGCGAAAAATCTCTTTTTCGGCTGCAGATATAAATTTCATTGATTACTTTAGTTCTAGTTTTTACATCTTGAGTGAACTTTTTTTACTTCTCTCATTATCTCTGTTTGTACATCAAAGTTTTATTTTTTCTTTATTTTTAATATGATTTTAGAAATATTTGCTTTGATTACACTATACAGCAAAATGAAACTTTTGTAATGACCTTGAATCAGCACTATATTTTGTGGTGTGGTATGATTCCCTAACTACAAAAACAATCGATATTTTTCATTGTAAGGTACGATTTTTTTTTTAATTTGCGACTTTTCAAGAGGCTACTACACCCATTTCATAGTAAATTGGGAAGGGGTAGTCCAATTTTATTTAAAAAAAAAACAGTTAAGAACATAGCATAAAATTACCTTTACCTTTAATGGTTTCGGAATTATTTAGACCGCAATGATGAAAAATATATTTTGTTATGCGAAATTGGAAAGTTTTTATTTTTTTTATATTTATAAAAAATCAAAAATGGCTAAATCTTTCCATTTTTATTGCTGCCAGACAAGAGATTCGAGGTGGACTTCTCGGGCACATCCTCTGAGACAGACTACATACACTAAAATGAGGATGAGCTCGAGATCCACGCCGACGGGTCTAAGTCGGGCATTGGAGTAGGCGGTGGCATCTACATCCCACACATGCAACGTAGGATAAACTTTAGACTACCAAATCAATGTAGCATCACTCAGGCTGAAATATCAGCAATCAAAAGTTCGGCCAACTGCTTAAGGTACTACAGGGTATATCACGACATTCGAATTTGTACTGACAGTAAGGCTGCACTACACGCTATATCTGGTGTTTACACAGCATCGGAATTGGTTAAAGAATGCCAGGCATCCCTGGATGAGATGGCGAGATATACAAACGTAGAGCTCTTCTGGGTCCACGCTTGGGTGCACGGTAACACTATCGCGGACGGTCTAGCCAAGGCTGGCGCTCGCCTACAGAAAAATGACATGGACTGGTTAGAAAGTCTTCCACTAAAAAGCTACAAAATACAAATTTAGCCCCAACTATTTAGAGAAGCGCAAAACAGATGGACAAATGAAATCACTTGTGAGGTTTCCATTATAACTTCGCAAGATCTGCAACGATACTGGGGCTTCCTCGTCAACAGCTGCGTACAGTAGTAGCGGTCATAACGGGGCACTGTCACATTGGTATATTGGTATAATATGTGTTCAACACTATTACGTAAAACACCAAACATTTATGTTGATCAGGCTGATATAATGCCACTGAAAGGGAGGTTTTTTGCCCCTTATTTATTTAGTGACCAAAAAGTCCAATACCGAGAAGAGTGAGGGGGCTAAAATGTTCTACAAAAATGTTGGCCATGGTGTTTTACATAAAAGTGTTAAGTAAATATTATACGTTAATCGTAAGGCCTACAAGATAATATATGCCGAGTCAGTAAAACTATGTTCAAAGGGGGTAGAGGGGGCTGGGAGAGGGGGAATTGAGCTTCCCCTATAATGAATCCCCGAAGTAAACTTTTAAAACGCCTATACATGTATATATTTTTTTTTTTTGGGACCTGTACCAGAACCTGATAGAAGTTGATTTTGTTGTACATGGTAAATACTCAAAATTTTTGCAAAAATTAGGTAAGTTCACTTTGTTATGATTAAAATCAATATTTATCTATAGATTTTTTTAAAATAAAGCTCATTTTATTTTAATTACATGTAGCGGAAGGTTTTGGCAATTTTCGTTTTATTTATAATTTTTTAATACATAAAAATTGTCCAATTTCGCATAAAAATAATATATTTAATTATTGAGTTTAAAAAATAATATTCCAGCAGCTAAAGATAGTATTGTTTAAAGTTTTGTAGTTGTTTTCGTAATCAAATTTGACAACCATTTCCCAAGATATGATAAAATCAGTGGAGCAGCCTCTTCAAAACTCGATTTTTTACAAAAGTCAGGCAATTTAATCAATATTTATCAATCGATTTTTATGTGACTAAATAATAAAACTGGTGACTAAATAATAAAAATAGTAAAATTTTGCAATTTCAATGATTTTTTAGAAATTTTAAATAAATAAATATTTTTAATTTTACATAAAAAATATATTTTTCATCATTTCGGTCTGGATAATTCCGAAGCCATTGATTACATAAATAAATAATGTTTAAACGGTTTAAAGTTTATATTATTTCAAGTATTTTTATGGTTTTTATAATAAATTTGGAAAACAACTTTTCAAGTTATGACAAAAAATTCCATAGAAATTAAAATTTCGACTGTTTTTGTAGTTAGAGGACACATCAAAAATACATACTGGTACTCCTTGGTATTTTTTTTTTGTTGCATAGTGTTAGTTAATTTTTCAAGCTCCGATTTTTGCAAAGTTCTGGCTAAAATCATTTCTTATGTATAATTGGTTTTTTCCTATATTTTCGTAACATTTGTTATTCAAAAAATTTTATAATCTCTTCACTATATTATACTTTTTGCAAGAACTGGTTGCAAAACAGAAAGACAGATAGATGGACGACCGGACAAAAAGTCCGAAATAATAAATTTGAAACAATGGAACCATTCTGGCATTAATAACATAAAAGTCCTACAAAAAACATTTAAATAGCAGCAAGCTAAAAAAAAGTTTTTTAAAGCAAATGTAGAAAACAATTTAAAAAAATTTATTTCTGTAGCCGAAGACTCTACAAAGTCGAAAGAAATTTTGAGTAACTACTTATTAGAGACGGACATTTCATACTAACCAAAATTTTTAATGTTGACGATCAATTCTTTCAAGCTAAGCCCCGATCACACACATTTTAGTCTGAAGGGTAATAACTGTACGATATTGTCCCATAACACCTCTAATGTTATTGGCCAGCACAGCACACAATTTTCTTGCGATTACTCTTTACTCTATATTTATAATCAAGAGATCTATTGTTAAAACCAGATCTCAATGATGTCAGCTTTAATGTTTCCAGCAAATGATTTAAAAAATAAAACAGTTTTTGTTCTTTAATTAATTTAATAATTTTTTTGTAGTAAACTTCTTGTACATGTTATTTATTTAAGAAAATAAAATTTCAGCAGCTTGTAAAAGATTTATTAATGCCCTTCATTTTAATTCCCTTGTATATTATTAAAGTTTTTGACTGTTTTCTTGTACATTTTTCTGGATTTTCTTTTTGCTCTTCTCTTTCAAATTATTTTTAGTAGTAATTTTGCCAAGACCATATTGCTGTAGATCTAAGCAGTAAGAAATTGTTAAGATGAAAAAAGAAATCAATTTGTCTTAAGACAATAACAATTTCATTTTATTTTCAAACATCGTTTTTTTATTTTTGAACAATAAACGGAACTCTTTTCGTTATTTTTTAAATTGTTGCCTTATTTTTTCTATCAGAAATATATTTTGTTCAGCACAATCATTATCAGCATTGATTTGCAAGCTTTTTTCTTTGTGTCCAATATTAGTACATAAAAAAAGATTCCTCCCTCTACCACTGTGTCTATGTTTCTTTATGCTGTTGTCTGTTGGTATACAGTGAGTCACAGGGAAAGTGATTCACCCGTTTGTCGCATTCTTTTCATGTTGATTTATTCAACCAGCACTATTCTTACTTAAATATAAATTGGTCTGACAATATATCTATACATATAATAATAGTGTAAAAGGGGCGTGTATGTACATGAAATATTTTTTAAAATTTTTATAGTGGCGTAAACAGTATTCGATGTAGAACACAAAATACCAACATTGGAGTTTTTTCTGTTTGTCCGTACGAAAACCTTCCAAGCAGGAAGCACTAAACGCATTTTTATGAAATTTGGTATGGAGGTACTTTAGAGTCCTGGTTCAAACTTATAATATTTTTAACGCCATAAAATATCTGATTTCAAAATTAAAATAGAAAAAAAACGAAAATACGCAATTTTACTAGTATTAATGTTGCTGGAAACACTGGTAGCACTGTTTATTTTGTATAACAGGAACTTCAAAGAAAACTAAAATTACGTCTTCCCCTTGTATGAGATGAAGAGAAATATTGACAGCTTATTTTTCTTATTCTGCAGACGCACAGTGCTGTGTGCGATAGACAAAACAAAAAAATTTGTAAAGAATTAATTTTTAAAGATATTTGACTAGACTTACCTAAATATATGCGCAATAAAATACAATATTAGTTTTGTAAATAATACTGTAATAAACATTTACTATAGAGCATGGTAAACCCTACTTTTTTGTTCACAGTTAAAAAATACCAAAAGTTTTATAGAGTAGTAAAAAATATGTTAATTGATTTAAATAACTTCCACTTATTTTTGCAGCTACCATCATACCTGCTGTATTTAATATAATATAGAGAAAATAACCAACTTTTTTCATTTAAGCTAAAAATATGACTTTCTGCAAAGCGCAAAAAAACTCATTTTTATACTTTACAATTTCATTACTTACGAAATTATCTGCAACTTTCTTAATATTCAATATAATCTTCTCATTTTTAGGGTTCCGTGCACCAAAGTGTAAAGGAACCCTTTTGTTTGCACTACGCTGTCTGTCTGTCCGCCTGTCTGTCTGTCACTGGCTGTTTGCTCGGGAACCGTAAGAGCTATGGACCTGAAATTTTGACAGAATATGTAAAACTTTGGCCGCTACAACAACATATATATGATAGTTAAAAATTAAAGAGTGTTCTAAAGCGAGCAACGAAACATGTTGAAATAGTAATGTAATATACAGACACATATCTGTGGCATGTTGCTAAAAGGACCAATGTCAAAATATTGACTTTTGGGAAAAAGGCAATTTAAGTTTAAATGATGAAGCAGAAATAAATGATGAAACAGAACTGGGGCTAGACGGGGTTTTCCATACAAATTGACATTAATCATACGCCGTAAAAAGCAGTCATGATATAGAATCAGGGATGCAAAAGTTGGTACAATTGTACTTTTTTTTAGCACTATTTCAAAGCCAGAAGTACAATAGCAGCCCAATGACTTATTAAGCACTATTTCAAAATTTTTTAGTGACGAGGTTTGTTTGAATCTGGAACGATTTTCCTTCATCAAGTGAATATCAATAACTATCAAATGAAATACAGCTCTAAGACTGATAGGATGAACTGATTAAAAGTAGATAATATTCAACTCTTGACTGCAAGCCACCGACTTTGGTCGAGTGGTCTAAGAGGTAAAGAACTCTGATGAGATTAGCGGGAGCTATCGAAACGTCAGTTCAACCATCCGCGCAGTGAAAAAAATTTTTTTCTACATGCTTCACATGTATCTCTAAATATATATATATATATATATAATATAATTGAAAAATTAAATTAAAACCGAACTCAAGCCAAAAATAATTAAATTTCTTTGGATATAAACCCATACAGTTCGACTAAACTCATAACTTAACTGTTAAACTCTAAGAGCACATAGCAAAAAGTATGTATATGTTCTAATAAACTGAACAAACAAACACTTACACACCCTAGTACTTGTAATTATCAATGATATTTCATACAAGAATAGAGAAATGATAAAAAGAAGCTTAACACAAAAAAGAAAAAAATGAATATCAATAAAAATAAAATGAAATACAGCTCTAACACTGACAGTATGAATTGATTAAGAGTAGATGATATTCAACTCTTGATTGCAAACCACCGACTTTGGTCGAGTGGTCTAAGCGGTAAAGATCTCTAAGAGATTAACAGGAGCTATGTCAAAAAAAAAAATTTAATTGAAAAAATAAATTAAAACCGAACTCAGGTCAAAAATAAAGAGTAAAACTTTTACCCCAACTGTCAACGAACAAATAAAAAATACTCCTACAACAAATTTGTATGTACATTGTTCTAATGATGAGACCACTTGTATTAATTAACTTTGGTCGATTTCTAAAAATTAATTAAGTAAAAACCCTTAAATTGAAGAAAAAAACAAATAATATCCTTTTTTGAAAAAGGGTAATCGAAAAAAGGGTAACTAGACCAAAATAGCGTCATAAGATACCCGAACAGCGTCAAAATCGCAGCACTGCTCAAAATAAAATTGATTCTATCTCATGACTGCCTTTTACGGCGTATGATTAATTTCAATTTGTATGGAAAAACTCATATATTTCATCATTAAGTTGTACATATGAGTTCATAGTGACATTGGCTAGGTAAACCCTTATGAAGCTGTTCTGGGTTACATTATACATTAGCTGTTTCAGCAAAATAAAAGAGAATAAGAACAAAAAACCTAATGTAATGACTAACTCAAAGCAGCAAAATATTGTGATTGGCCCTTTTAGTACCAAGCCACAGATATACAGAATCTTTAAATTTTCAAAGTTAGTGTTAATTGGTGTAATTATACACCAATTCACAATTATTTTTAAAAATATGAAAAGTAAAAGGTGTTCTATCAGTTAATGTAATTTTGACTACGTAATTTAGATAATTTGCTGTATCTTGAAAACCGTAAAAGGCATACTCTTGAAATTTTGAGACGATGAAACAAACAATTTCAAATTAAAAGAATGTTATAACGAAAAATCGCCTAAATGCTTAAACGCAAAAAATCAGCAAAACTAAAAGGATCGCCAAAAAACGAAAAAAGTCGCCAAACGAAAAAAAATGCAATTAAACCTAAAAAATCGCTTAAACTAAGAAATTGTTAAAAAATGAAAAAAATCGTAAAAAATTTAAAAAAATTACCAAAACGAAAAAAAAGCGCCAAAACAAAAAAAAAAAACACAAAACTAAAAAATGAACAAAAACCGAAAAAAATGGCCAAAACGAATAAAATTGTTGACAAAAAAAATGCAAAACGAAAAAGAAAGTGTCAAGATAACAAAAAATCGCTAAAACCGAAAAAAGCGCCGAAACTGAAAATAGCGACAAAACTAAAATAAGTCGCTAGAACTAAAAATATCATCAAAAAGCAAAAAAAGCGTTAAAACGAAAAAACGCCAAAACCAAAAAATTGCCAAAACTAAAAAATCGGCAAAAAACAAAAATAAAAAATAAAAAAACGGAAAATCGCAAAAAAAAACTATAAAATCAGCAAAATGAAAAAAGGGCCAAAACAAAAAAAAAATGGATAAATCAACAAAAAAAAGCTTAAAAAATAAAAAACCTAAAATTAAATGAAAAAGCAAAACAATAAAATTGGCAAAATGTAACAAGAGGAAAAAACGAAAAGGCATATATGTATGTGCATTTGTACGGAACACTTCGTGTACTACCCAAAGTCGCACTTTACTGAATTGTTTCTACTAGGTGACAAAAACCACATCTAGTTCTAAATCATCGAAGATAGATTTGTATTAAAGAATTAAGTGATTTATTAATAACTAAAGCCTGAAATATGACTTATTTTTATTCAGATTGTAAAAAATACAAAATATGTTAATCGCTTTTAATTTTGTGTGCCTTATTTTGACGATTGGACCGTTATTTATATTAGGCATTGAGCAAAAGTACCAATATGTTGCTAGAAATCGTAATATATGCGTATTTTCTCGGAAGATGCTTTTCTTTCAAGTCATTTGCTTTGTAAGGTAATTATTTTTAAAGATTTATTTGATATTTCTTGCAAGCTTCAATGCATTAGCCTTTCCGGAAGATGTGGTTTCAGCACTCGTCAAATCGGGATGGGAAAGTCATCCATCATACGTTCTCAATCAGTTTCAACACATTTCCCCAAAAAACCTTTAAATATTTTATATATATTTTACGATATTAACTTATAAATAGTACGTCTGCTTAATTGCTTCTTCGCTCACGACTACTTACTCACTTGTAAAGATAATGTTAGATAGCGGACGTTTATTCCCGACAACTTTGAAATGTCTCACGATCGCTCAAATACACTCACGGACAGCATTTTTTTAATCTCGCTTCGCAGTTTTATCGTTACTAAAATGGAATGTGTTCTAATGAAATCAGGGAACTTGTTCTTGAAACGAGCATTTTATTACCGAATTACACGTTCTTCGTAAGAGCACATCTATTTGTGGTCGAGACGTCAGTGAATGGCACTCTGCATTACATAGAATATTCGTTCTGTTAGTGGAATAATTCATATATGGAATAAACACCGTGCAGAGATCTTTCCTGTCAGTTAACATGTTGGAAAGATAAAATTAAATGTTCCTAAACACTAATCCCTCTATCCTCCTTCCCGTAACAAATTTTCATAGTTCCGGCACAATGCATGTCGGTGAAATGCTCATTATATCATCACTTCCTCCATACTATCATACATTTCGGTCTATATGTCGATTTATATTTCCTTCCTCTGTACAGGTTTTTGACAACTGCTGTGGTTGTTTCTACAACAAATTTTCTGTTGTTGTAGAAATCAGTGCACCTGATTTATATGCCTTTATATATTCTTTTATTTTGGATTAATCCGTGTTTGGTTGGGTCCCGAGTCGTGGAATTTTGAAGGTGGTTTCACGATGGCCGACATGAAGGCGGGTCACAGGTTACGGATAGTGGAAGGCTTTTAGATACACTCTAAAACAGTCTTGTGGAAAATTAGGTCGATAATACTCGGCAACACTTTGCTAATTATTATCGACCTATAATTAGACAATCATTCTCTTTGTTGATTTTTGAACAAAATATGTTTCATACAAAAAAAAATAAAGTAAAAATGTGACCTCTTGACTGATAGTCAGTCTATCGCAGCTACCATTTAGCCATAGGCGTATTATACTTTATGTTAAATTTGTTTCACTAAAACTAAATACATTTAATTTGAAACGTTTTTTCTTTAATAAAAATGTATGACGTACATTTTCTTAATTCACTACTTTTAATAAAACAAGAAAAATCCTTAAAATTTTGTTTATAAGTTAACAGTATTTACTTGGCAATACTTACAAAATTTATATTTAAAAACCTTTAAATACCAGAAATTAAACGCCGATGACCGAAGATAAATATGGCGTGCTTCTATTGTTTACAAATTTTTCTGCTGTTTTAAAGCAGATTGCTTAATATTCATAATTATAATGTCACTTGGACATACTTTGTTTAAATATAAATACTTTTAACAGCAGATTTTTATTTTTGCGAAAAATTAAACAAATTAATTTTTTTTGTTAAAAATAACGACAAACTCGATGCAGTTTTAGACAACGAGAGTTTTCCAATACAAATTTAGACAATATATGATACTAAATTTCAAGTAATGTTTTAGAGTATGTAAAGGTTAGCTACAAATAAGTGTCTTGCCAATCACCGTGTGCAAGCAGTTTGTGCTGCACTGTCGGAGCGAATAGGTTCCACCCCTAATTAAGCACCCAAAAACTCACCTTTCAACCAGCGCCTGTCTCGGATCAAGTGGCTATACAAGCAATGCTGTGCATTTTTATTTATATCTAAGATGGCAGCCCCATCAGGACGTTATGGACCTTGGCCTAACAACCAACTATAGTTGGCCCAGTGGGCCCACGATATGCCGCAAAATCCATTAGTAATAATAATCGTTGTTTGGTAAGTCAATGAGTATTGTTCTGCACAGTTTCTTCCAATCACACACTCTCTAACACTCGGAACACATCAGATTCTCACCCATATTCATGAATTACTTCTAGTTATTTACTGCGTTTTAAAAATATAAGTTGGAGCTCATGGATTTATTTCTAATATTCAGTAGAAAAAGTTATTTATTATTCTAATTAAAAAACGCGAGAGCTATTAGAAAAATCTTGCCGAAGTTTCTGTTTCAGCATGGTATTTTTTGTTACTGACTGTTTGTTTCAGCAGAGTATAGGAATTTAAAATTTCTTTGGAAATTTAATTATATGCTTCTCTTTGATTGTCTGTTTATATGCTTATATGTGCGTGATTTTTTTCAATTAATTTGTTGAAAATGAAAGTAAATTTTTGTTTCAAAGAACATTGAATAAAAAAATTTTTAATTTATAATAATTTCATTACAAATATTTAAACATGGTTTTGATTTGGAGAACAAAGAATAATTAAAAAATTCCAATTAGTATGTAGTTTTTGCAATATTTTTCCTTCAGTATTCATTAAAAAATCTTCTTTACTAATAGTCCTATAATAGATGAGTCGATTCAAATGGGATATTCAAAAAGGCAGCAGA
The DNA here is from genome assembly GCA_956483635.1 of Panzeria rudis. Taxonomy (NCBI): domain Eukaryota; kingdom Metazoa; phylum Arthropoda; class Insecta; order Diptera; family Tachinidae; genus Panzeria; species Panzeria rudis. Next base: position 131,390,854 of record OY101448.1, read on the forward strand.
ACTCACTTAAGTTCCTTTATTAAATAATAGTAGCCTATTTGTTCTCGATATCTAAGGAATAATTCCTTAAGTCGATATTCGTAAATAAAACTTATCTATAAATTTTAGGACGGCAAAAAAAGCTAACAACAACGGAAGGGTAGAAACGATATAGAAAACATAATCCTTTTATATATTTCCGATTCGCTTTAAACATATTTTGCTTCTACGGCACTGTTAGGTGTTATACTTTTGAGGAGAGTATTAGTATTTTGGTTCAAATAATTATAATGAAATTAACATAAATTTTAATATTGTCGATCGATTTTATTAAACTTAGTCTTATTTAAAAGAAGAGCTAGCCTGATTTTCGCTTATGTCTAAATATTTGTAAAGAATTATTTGAAAAGATAAACTTAATTGCATGTGAACCAAAGTCTAAATTAAAAACCTGGTCATAACTTTTAGTTTCGTCCTGCGATTATTATAATTTTTTTTTTTGTTTTTAGAGAGCAGATGGGCTTTCAAATAATATTCTAAATTTTTTTTATTTCGTTTTTTCGCAAAAATCATTCCCAGAACAACCGCGAAAGCTCAATAACGCTCAATACACAAAAATTTAAACAAATCAAAAACTATTATATTATTTCAGGATTTGGGGTTTTCCCGGGGTTTTCCAGAAAAATCGCATATTTTCGTTTCCCGCTTTCCCGGGAATTTGGCGCAGAAATTCCCGGAATTAGATATCTATTTATATAAAAAAGTACTGATTTTGGCACACAAAAATTTTCTTTCCATTTTTTTCTTTACATTATTATCGCATATCATGAAATAATATCTATGTAAGGGGAAGGAAACCAACGAAGGCTCAAAGAGTTTGTTAAATTATTTTGGATTGCAGAACAAAGAGAAAAAAATTGTCTGTTTAATTAATTATTTAAAACAACAAAACTTTTTTAGTAAAACCAACTTATGAAATGTTTTACAGTATGCACCAAAATGCACAATAATTAGATATGCAGAAAATCTTTATGCACGACTTTTGGATGTGTTTAATGACGAAGAATGATGATGGCGAAGTATACATATATTACTTCCAATGACAGTAATGTTTTAAAAGAGAAAACTTTCAAGGAAACTTTAAATTTACTTGAAGTTAGCGGAAAAAGGACCACAAATATTGATAATTTATACAATACCCTCTTAACTATCTACAAAACGTCTATCGAGAGCGAAGGCTTTTCTCAACAAGTGTGTTACTTAAATAAGAAACCGATTGTGAGATGAAACAATTAATACATTGACTGTTTTAAAAAGCCATTTGCACAAAGAATTTATGACAAATCACTAAGACTGCAAAGAAATATTCGCAAAGATTTGCTAGCGATGAAATCGATTAAAAATTGCTAAAATTTTCAAAAGGTCCAAAAACCTTTAAAATCAGTTCTATCGAGAATTTACAGAAAAATTGCATTTTGTGCAAAAATTAAAACGGATTACCATAATTAATAAACAGTGTATAATCAAAATTATGTAGGGTTGTTGGATCCCGGATCTTAACTTGACTTTGAATAGTTTTTCTTTTTTTGCCACATATTCCTCTACAACGGCATGAATTTGCAGAAAAATTAAAAAGGGTAATGCAAAATATTTCCATATATCATAAATAAACGTACAGCTAATAAGCAGTTAAAGTTTTTCTGTGCCAATAACAATTATTATTATCGTCTATATACAAGGTCTTTGCTTTTACTATTTAAATTAATTAAATTTTGTGCATCGAAAATGTCAGCCTTTAGTCACAATGTTAGAGTTATGACTATTTTTGAGTCACAATATTTCTGTAAATGTACATTAGAGTGGAGCGTTGGTGTATGAAGGAAAAAAGAGTTATCCAATAAATTTCGAATACCTCCGGAATGTTGCATCTAGCTAAATTATATAGGAAAAATATTTTTTTAATTTTTATCTTTAATATCTTTTAGCCCTCTACCATGGCTGGAAGCTAGAGAAATTATATGAATTTAATTTTTATTTGCTTCATTAATATAGAAAAATAAATTTAATAATTTTTTTAAGGCTACACTTAAAAAACATTTTTGTGCCGAATAAAAGCAGTTTAAGATCGAAGAGATCTGATAAAAGATAAGAAAGTTATAAGCCATTAAGTGAAAAAGCTGATTTAATTTCCCATACTAAATTATTTTCAATGAAAAAAAATTTTTTAGTACAAACTGATTTGAATTAATTTTGTATGAAAAATAACCAAAATAATATAGCTTGAGGGCTAATAACTTTCGATTGCATCCATCATGTGATCGTCACAAAATTGTCTTTGAAATACAGCCGGAAAAAATATACTTAGTATAGTTTTTCATCTTAATGGAGCAATTTAAAATGATAGTTTTTGGGAGAAGGAGTAGAAATATACTTTTTTTAAATTTTAATGCCTGTAACTCCACACAGTTTGTATACGATCGACACAGTCAGTGTATTGAATGAAAGAATAGAAAGATATCTACACAACAGTGCGCAATTTATTTTATTCAGATGAGACCTTTCCGGAATTTTTGCCAATAAAAAAAAAAAAACTAAAAAAAAGCAAAAAAAAACTTGTTTTTCGCGAATATCGGGAAAACGCGCATTAAGAAAAATAAATGAATATAATTTTTGTAAGCAGCAACCACAAATTATTTTAGAAAATGTGTTTTTTGCAAGATATGATAAAGAAGATATGATAAAGAAGTTCGAAAATTATCTTCATTATTTCATCTTAAGTTTGTCTGAAATCTGACCTTGTATGTAATTATAAAATAGTGGATATTTTGAATGTAATGAGTTATAACAGCTATAAAGAATATATAATGTTGCATCATATGATGTTTCAGAAATTGATCGATTTGATCTCATATTCAAAATCTTGATGCTGCGGTAGAGGGCTAAAAGTAGGTCCCAATATTTTTTTCATTATTTTTCCCATGTATCTAAAAATAAAATGCAACCTTTTTTTGCTATTCGAAATTGAAATTCGCAAAAAAAATCTGACGCTCCACCCTAATGTACATGTTCAGATAAAAACGAACTTAAGACAAACTAATTAAATAACTTTGGATATACAATTTCAGTTGCTATTTAGTGCTTTTCTGACAACCATTAATTTTCAGTTGCCAATTGGCAACGCAACTAAACTTCGGTTGCATTAAAAAATAGACCCAATTATGTTGGTTTTATGTTTTCTTCGTTAAAGGTAAATGCATTTTTTTGCGCATATTTTGCATTTTTAGGTGCATTAGTTAAGCCCTTAAAATCAATTTCTAGTTGATGAAAGTCCGAGCACTGGTTATTAGTATTTAATATCTTTTAAAATTTTCTGACGTAAAATGGCAAATAAGCTAAGAAGTAAATTCAAAATAGCAATAAAATCGTCTTAAAGCTCTTCTATCAAAAAGCAATTATTTTGCAGACTTTAATTATTGTTGCTAAAGATTGCGTGATATTAAACTTAAATTTTTTTGAATATATATGAGTGGCTGCGCGTTTTTTCCTGTCCATAAAAATTGTTCATTTAATAGTAAAATAAAATTTGATTTTAATGTTTTTTCCCTCTATTTTTCTTTTTACAAAAAACTTATTTAAATTGCTAAAAATCTAATTTTTATTCTACACCAGTATCCTCACCATAACAATAGAATCACAGTAGAAAACAATAAAATTTCGTACAAAATAACAAAATATTTTTAGAGAATTATTGTAGTTTAATTTTTCATAGATAATGGCAAACAAAGTGCATTTGCAAAATAGAAATGAACGTGAGTTCACTGGACTAAATAATATTAAGAAAAGATATCATACCAAATAACGAATTCCGAAGCGCACTACAATTTTGTTTCATAAGAAACAAAGATTTATCATCTATAGTCTTTGAATAAATAAAGAAAAATGTCTCAAATATTTTTCATTCTCTCTCTCTCTCTCTCTTTCTCTAGAGTTAAATGCCAAGGAAACTCATTCAACTAACTGCCACAAAAGTACTTTAAAGTCAGACAACGAATAAAAGAAGCAATTGTATCCATGCAGCTATAGTATAAAACAAATTACGGGTACAAAAGAATAAATGAAAATAATACTCGTTCATAATAAAACAGAGTGCAAGAAAAATTGCTAAAAAAAAACATAAATAAATTGAACGCAAAAAGAAATTAGAAACTCAATCACAATTGCCAGAAAAACGTAATAAATAAAATTGAATGCACTTGAAGACAACAGCAAGAAAAAAATCATATATTTGAGAAATCAACAGGACTCAAATTAAAACAAGAAATTTTCAAACGAATAAAAAATCAAATAGAGGAAAAACAACTTTACCCGAACTGCCATCTGGGCGATCTCTTAAATCTTGTAGTTCACGCAAAGCTTTAAGTTCATCTAAAGTGATTAGCGTGTTTTTTTTTCAAAGAATAAATTATGGATTTTTGTGGTTTTTGAGGTTGTGTATTAAAGGAAAAATAAAATATTAAAGGTTAGAATTGTTAAATTTTACACAAAGGGATTATTTTTGAAAAATATATATTTTTTTAGGCAAACACCAGGTGTTTCACTGACAAATACTTTTACTAAAATACTTTCATTTATTTAAATAAAAGTAATATTATTAAACTCACCAGGTCGTCCATAGTAGGAAGCATCTCCGTAATAACCATTACGATTTTCCATGCCTGGTTCTCCTTTTGGACCAGTTATGGTCAAGCCTGGCATACCAGGTGGTCCGGGTGGACCTGGGGGTCCTGGTTGTCCTGGCATAGGAACATATTGTACACCTTCTCCGGCAGCTGCTGGCAAACCTGGTGGTCCCGGCAAGCCATCACGACCATCCTGACCTCTATCACCTTTGTCACCTTTGGGCTTTAGATTGTGTTTAACAAGGATTAAGAGAAAAATAAATTATTTAAGTAAAATTTTGCTTCAGCCAAAAACATTTAAAAAAACAGCAACAAATAAAAAATTTTAATTTCTTATAACAAATGTCCTTAGAGTCTTTATGCATTTATTAAAATGAAATATTTCTTAAAGTTTTAAAGCTTTAAAAACAACAAAAAAGTATTTATGTCAGCCGTTTTGTGTCGTAACAATGTTTTAGAATTATCAAACAATTGCTTGCTAAAATCCCACGACGATTGTAGTCCAAAACAAATTGCTACAATTTGTTTCTATTAGTGGGTGGTTTGCAAGAGTATGCGTTTCTTGGAATATAATTGTCAATTAGTAGCTAACAACAAACCATAACGGTTAACTGTGGGTACTTCTGAAGTTTGTCCAGTCTGTGGTAGTTATTAGGGAGTAGAAAAGTGGAAATTTTTTGGCTTGGGACTTCGAAGTTTTCGTTTGATGCTGTTCTTGAGCACATTAAAACTAATTTATGAGTAAATTTAGACAAAATAAAACAGTTCTATTTTTTATTTTATAATGCATATATTGCGCTGAGAGCCACAGAAGTACTTTACATATTTATGTGATATAATTTCGTTATAATCTCTAACAAGCATTGTTTTTATAGAAATAGTAATAGAGTAGTTTTGACTTAGCTGCACAATCAACTATTTACGATTTTTTGTGCACATACATAAGTAAAAAATGCTTTTAGCTTAAATGTACTTATCTGCCTTAATGTGTGCAGCTAACCTTAAATTTTTATATGAAAATAATTAAAGACTGCCAAAAAATATGTTAAATGTGCAGGTATACAAAGTGCACTTAAAATAGGATTTTGAAGAATAATCACAGAAAACAAATATTTTGTGCATTTAAGTCAAAATGCAGCTAAGATTGCATTTTTGTATGAAAATAGTTTTAAAATGTCAAAAATTTTAGGCTTTTATCCTAAATGTATACTTAAAAAACAAATTTCTACGGGATTTTAAGGAATAGTGACACCAGATGATAATTTTGTGCAAATAAGTCAAAAGTGCTCTTAAGCAGGCAGTTAAATCAAAACTACTGTACTATCAGCACTTAGCCACTTTTGTCATTTAGTCAGTTTTATTAATTCCCAAGGGCGAAGAGAGAGTATTAAAATGTAGGCAAACTCATATGGTGCCCAAGGAGCTTTATATGTTTGTGGAGGTCGCCAAGAACCTGGGTGTTTCTGCAGAAAGTAAAGCAAGTCTTAAGCAGAATGTGTGTTTATTTGTTTGTAGTAGCAAGAGAGCGGATAAGGCTCGTAAGTATAACCGCAGAACCTTAAGCTGGATAACTACATTAATTACATGATATGGAAGCTTCAGGTACCATGTGGCTATGAAGAAAGTCGTACCGAATTATATTTACCGACTATGCCTGTAAGAAGATGATATAGCAGTGCACGTTGTGTGCGAGTGTCCAGCTTTGGCTAATATTAGGTTGAAAACCACCGACCAACACATATTAGTTGTGGGGGCTATGGGGAACTTTAGTCTGAATCAGATGCTATCAATTACTAAGGACATCGTGATGAAAACGGAAGTCGATAATTATCATTAGCGACACTGATTCTAGTTCAAGCACTTTGTATAAAAGGTCGGGTCTCTTTTACATGAAGTGGTCTAATTAATATAAGTATTTATGATACATTGTGACGGGCTATTGATCTTAAAGAAGAACTTATTTTCTTTCTCTCGCGTTTGAATTTTTTTACTGTGTTAATTTTTATATAGTGATATCCCAGTGATCGAACTTCTTTGCTTAATTCGATTGGAAAATCTATAAAAGTTGTCCCAAATGATATGAGTGATGGATAAGCCAAAAAACCTTTTTGAAGTTCTGAGAAATTACCAAAAAGTCTGAGAGAACCCTGTATGAGCTCTGTAGGAATTATTTGGAGAAATTCTAAAATTCGATATGTCAAAATTCGATATGTCAAAAAATTTCTGAGAAATTAATAGAAAATTTTACAATTATTCTGATACTTTTTATGTATTAATGCTGGAGAAGACTCCGACATAAAGTAAGAAATTTATCAGAAATGTCGTACAAAACTGGGACATACAATCAAGGAATTGTAAGACTTCTATGTAAATTCTTGTGCACTAATATATCTGATGCTTCCCTATAAAAATCGCGACTACTTTAAACATGCGTGTAAAAAATTATTCATAATGCAAAAAGCATGGTCCATTAAATACTGTAAAAGGCTTTGTAGTACAGCCTTGAACTATGTAACTACTCCCTATTAAAACCACAGGAAATTTTTTGTTACTACTTTATATCATTCCATGGATCACCACAGTCCACAGTCAAAATGCAACTTACTAATATGTTTGTACTCAAGTCATATTATAATAAACGCACAAAGAGTTTACAAATAAAATAGGAAAGTGAGAGAACTAAGAATGAAAATAAAAGCTTTTTTAATCCTTATGCGAATAGCAGGGTACGCGGGAACCTTTAGCGTTTTAATCTTAAGAAGTTGATGATCCATTACTTGAAACTTTTTGAGAACTCTCAATTGATTAATATATTTTCAGTTATTACTCACTTTGAATAATTGTGGCAGACCAATTTACTCCTTACACCCCTAACAGCATGGCAAGGTACCTTAGTACCTTTATACATTTTTATATAATTCTTCTGTATATATATAAAATTTAGCTAATCCTAAACGGCTAGGCCGATTTAGATGAAATTATGTGTATGTGTTTAAGTGGGTTAATGAATGGTTTAGATATACATCTAATTGCTCCCTGTGGGTAGTGCAAACACGCTCTAAGATGGCGGACCAACTAAGTTCAATGCACCACCATAATATCAAATGAAAGTGTTTGTTGAGAAGAATATGAAAAATATAGCGAATGTCCCAAGATGGCAAACCTATTATTTGTTATGCAACACCATTTCAACTTGTTTTTTTATTATTATTGGCCAAGTTCCAAGACGAAATAATCTGGCGTCACTCTAAATTCAATATCACAAAGCCAATGTAAGGACAGAAAAACTCTGGTCGGGTGCCCAAGTTACAAATATATTTTTGGAGTCGATATGGAAAGGTTACACTATAGATTATACGTAGATAGTCAACTGGGCTCCTGTCAAAAAAATTAACAACTCTCTTCACACGTATGGGTATTTTGTTATCCAACACACTGAGAGAGGCAACTCAACACTCATCATAGAGCGTAATTTTTGCACTTGAAAATGCACTAAAATTTATTTTTTTGCCCACACAAACACTATTTTATATTATCAAATTTTTTATTTGCCATATAACAAATTTTATGTTTCTTCTTGCTGTAATTTTAAAATATTTGTTTAATTTTGTTGACATTTGTATGTTGAAATTTATCAAAGTTTTCAACCGTTTTTTTTCATTTTTGATACTATTTTTTTAGTGCTAAATAAAAAAATGCAAAAAAATTTTTTGCGAATCAAAATTTTTTGAGCTCAATTGCATTAAAAATGATTTTAGATCCATATTTTCATTAATTAATGCGAAATTAATTGTATATAACAACTAAAAATTCGTGTTTAAAAAATATAAATTTTGTTAAATACGTTTTGTACAACTAAGTATGGTTTTGTAGCTGTGGAGAATATTTTATTTTAAACCAATACTAAAACAAAATGTTCTACTAACACATTCTTAGACTTAGGTTTTTGACAGCAGACTTAGGTTTTTGAAGTTTTAGTTGACTATCTACGTATAATCTATGGGTTACACTAAAATATTTATTTGATCAAGGAAAAATAAACAACAACAAAATTAATTTTACATATAAAAAAACAAACAGAAATGCGCACTATGCTACAAATAACTTTTTCTTGATCACAGTTTGTGAATATTGGACAGTTTGTTGAATGTGGATCGCTTTTAGCTTTTTTGTAAACAAGAAATTTCCGACGTTGCAGCTTCAAAGCCTTTTCCAAGCTAGATCTAAAGTGCTGATCTGATGTGAAAGCACTTTTGTGTTTTTAGCACTTTGCTCTGTGTTTTTTGCTTGATAGGTTGCATAGTCTAGGGCGGTATTATAGATTAATGCCTTAATTCATAAAAAATATTTCTGACTTATAACAGATTAATAAAACAAATTTTCATACAAAAATTTGTTTTATAAGCCTCTATTGAAAATTTTTTTTATAAATTACGTTGTAAAGCTTTATTGAATGTACTTGTATTGTAAATCTGAGATTTATTTTACACGATCTTAAGTGTTTTGCTTCCAGTTCACTGCCCAGATTTTTATTCCTTTACATCAAAAAATTACCAAAGCAAAATTTGGAGCGAGTCGGATAGTTTTGTGTTGTTGCAACTACTAAAAATCCAAAGGAAATTAACGAACTTTTCACAAGAATGCCTGAGATGCCCATATTTAAACCATCGGACTGCTTCTTATGCCATGTGAAGAGCACATAAGAGTGGTGTATCTATTATGTCCATTATCATTAAAATCGGAGATAGTAATAATATAAACTCTAATTTTTTAAAAATTACTCTGTAGAGGTGTATTGCATTCGTTTCTGTATTTACTTTTTTATATAGTCACAAGAATATTGCCGGCGGTTAATAGAAATCCGATATTTAAAAATAAGAACACCCGTAATTTCCACATAGGTACCAAGGTACCTTGCAATGATGTTGAAGAGTGATTTTTGCCATCCACAGAAGGGTTAAGAACAGACAGCCAAGTTTATTATATTAAACTGGTATTCTTATATTCAACCATGTTTCAATTGTTATAAATGGTAAAAATATTATGATTAGCGACGTGTTTATTTGCAGTGGGTTAAGCAGGTCTATATGGCTGCATTTCAATGGTACTTTACGGATATATTTGAACCATATATTTGAAAAGTTTCAATACTCTTACATTATTCACAAACAATCAAAAATCGGTTGGGAATTTGAAAGAATACCCATACTACGACTTAAACATCCTTAGCCCATAGTAAATAAAAAATTTGTAATATAAAATTTGGAGATTATCACAAATAATAAATTTATTATATGATGACTAAATATAGACATTAGTATGTTTATCGTAACCTAGTTAAGGTTTACAATCTACCAAGCCAATAACAACTTTTTTGCACAACCATAGATTACATCAGATAACGGAACATTGTTGACACTAGAAGGACACAACCATGTTATCGTTGACGGCGTAACTACACCGAAAATAATGACAATTGTACAGAAAACTAATATTAAAATAAAAATTTGCAAATATTTTAAATTAAAGTAAATTTACTTCTAATAAAATTCCAGAAATTTTTCAGAGACGGCGTAGCAGAAAATTGAAAAATTTATCAATGAATAAATTTAGCCAAAAGTCTAATGGAACTTTAGATAACTCGTTTTATTGTCTGAAAAAGTTTCAAATTTTTTTCCAACATCAGACATGTTGACACAAAATGTACAAAGTTACATTAGAAGTGCACTGAAATTGATTATTGAAGGATATTGGAAATTTGCTATGTGTATTTCAGAAATACAGATCATTCGATAACCTTTACCCAAAAATCTCATTGAAAAATCAAACCAAAAAATTTTATTTAAATAGGAAAAAAATCTGAAAAATAGGCATGAAGATAAATAAACCAACGGTAAGGTAATACTGGGAGTTGTTGTGATAATCATAATTTTAATGCTGATACGATTCCCGTATGCTGATATCCCAAAAAGTTTGTACATATGTACACACATGAATTGCGATCACATTCAAAAGATCCGCCTAGATGGTGTTAGTCAGAGATACACATGAGCACTGACGAGAGGCATGTAACGAGTTCCGAAAACAACGTTGTTGTTCTACAGCATTAACCGAAACTTTCAAAATCACTTAATTTTTTTAGAGCCACTGATGGCAAGAGCTAATGAAGACATAAATAGTAACAATTAATAAATAGTATATAACGCAATAGAAATTAGCAGGTATTATACACGCCGCATGTTGCTATTATAAACTCAGTGAGGTGAGGTTAACACTAAAATAAAAACACACTATTTCGCCTTCTAAATTATTGTCGTAAATATAAAACAAATGATCAATATATGACTGAGCTAGGTATTGAAAATTTTACACACGCTCTTTGAAACATGCAGACACAAATTTGTTCTTTTCATATATGTATATATTGATTGGAGTAAGAGCATTTATGTATCTTCAACAGAACAAATATATTTTCAAGTGGCATGAGAAAGAAATCAGATAACAAATAAACAAACAAGTAAGTCAACGCCCAACAACGTAACATTCAGACAATACACCGGGAAGTATGCACAAAATTTTAAATTTATACCCTGTTCAGAATAGATTTTTAATTCAGACAATTTCATTTTAATTAAGCAATTAAATTTATTGTTCACACATATTAAATTAAGCTTACACCATTTGTATTTGATTTTCCAATGGTATAATAAGTATACAGATGGCTGCATAAGGGCAAGGAATACAACAAAAAGTAGATAATAGTTGTCAAAAAAAATACACGTGTTTGACGTAGCTTATGCAAAAAAATAACACAGCAAAAATAATCATCTGACGTTGTACTGCCATCTGTATACTTATTACACCATGGCCTTGCCAGTGTATACAATTTTTGCTTCTCACTTAACATACTTCGCAGTAAACATGCTTGTCAGAAAGGGTTACATTTCGAACTTTACTCAATTTATGAAACAATTTAGTACTAATTACTTCCCGTGAAACACTTTTTTCCATTTGTAGGCTTTTATAACTTTTTATTAAATACAAATATTTGTAATACTAAATATATTTAACTCCTCTCAATTTTTTTTCTTTTGCATAAATTGACCGTATTTTATTCATTCATTAATTTTGTGTCCTGTTAAAACATTTTCTTTTATCTCTAACAGTGTTAGAAATAATTTTCAATAGAAAACATTTGCGTTGGTTTTTCTTTTATATAAAAATTTTGTTGTCTTTTGGAAAAAATTTGGAAAATTTGCACCTGTCATTTCGTTTCGATTTTATGTGTGTTTCTGCATTATATAACAAAACTCTTGTTTATAATATAAATACGAAAAATATATGCATATATATTTATGAACAAATATCAAAATTCCCTTCAGCAATATTGTAATGTAAATCAGCGGAAATAGTTGTAAACGATATACTTTTTAGTTTTTCTTTTCAATATAATTTAAATATTTTATACATTTGATACCTTAACAGTAGAAACTTAAATAGAACTTGATGCAAACTTTTGATATAAAAATTTCAAAGTCAAAAAAAGTTTCAAGTGAGCTGGTAGTGCCACAAAATTATGCTTCATGACAAATTTATAGGTACTTTTTTGTATCTATGTATGTATATGGTAAAATAAAACTTCAGATTTAAACAGCACTATTTTCCAACTTAAGTCTAAGGCTAAAGTAATCTACTGCAAGTTAATTTTCCCCTCAAGCTGTAAAAAAGCCAACGTTTTACTGGGGGAGCTAAAACAAATAGATACTCGTGAATGCACTCACTATACGCTTGCTCTTGTTATAAACCTTCCATCTAAACTGCTCGTCTGAGTTTAAGAGGTATTTATGATAATAGCAAATGCTTAGAATGAATAAAATAAAGAATTATTATTTTAAAACCAACCTCAAGGAGAAGATTTGGTTGCAAAAGGAACACGAACACACAACAAAAGTATAAGGTGGAAGAACAAGTTTTGAAATATAATAATTCTGTGAATTGCTTAGTAAGTTTATGAGCCGATGCAGTAAGAGTTAATAATTCCAAGTGATTATAAAGACTATGGTTCGTAACGTTATATTCAGAAAGAATTAGACGTGATCAATATTCAAAAGAACATGAGAAACTTAACATCAATTTCTCTTTCAACTTATATAGCAGAAAAGAACAACGTTGTTATGAGAAGTCGCATTCTCCAGTTGTCAGTGCTCACGTGTATCTCTGCTTATCACCACTTGTTTGTTGGATCGGTTAAATGTGATCGCAATTCTTATATCGTCGTTGCTCCGACTAAATTAGCTATGTGTTTTCTACTAGGTTTTCAGGAGAGGCAAAAAACTGTTTTATGCCGTAACCATGCGATATTTTTTTAAAGTTAAACAGTTTATTGAAACAATATTTGCATCTCTATAATTATGTATCAAAATACAAGATACATAATTGGATACTAGCGTGCTCAGAGAACTACACATAACTCACTCTGTTGGAACATTTCTAAGAAAATTATTTTTTAGTTTTAGAATATTTTTGGGCATGTAACAATTTTTTCTCGCAGAATTTGGTAAAAATATCCTTAAACCTTTTGGATAATAAATGTTTAGATTGGTGAATAAAACATTTCTCGACAATATTCACATAACTGCTTACGTCAGAACAACGACGATATATACTAATTTTATTACTAATTTGAGTATGGGAATTTAACAACTACTAAATTGACATCATTCGCAATTAAAACCAGTGTTGCCATTAGTTTTTCTCCTCATACCCATCTTGTAGAATTCAACTTGCAAGAAAACAAACAACGCATGGTTGATAGAATCACAATTGAAAACTATCAATTCAGTTCGGCTTTATAATTACTTCAAACATGTTATATGCGTAATTAAGAAAATAATCTTGTTGAACATATTATTTATTCTGACAAATATGCGTCATATTGAGAACAATTTCTGTAGCACGTAGGCTAAAAAATCGAAAATCAACTAGCCCGCAACATATTTAACTTTAGAGGCCACACTCAACTAAGAAGGATATACGCTCTTGTATTCAGCGGAACTCGAGAGATGCAAGACCACAAAAGAAGAGCCCGTTGAACCTAATATTTTGTCTAGCAATGGCTAGACTCATTACAATATGCAACACAAAAATTAACCACAATTAAATGCATTTTATATGATAATTTGGGGCTGCTGAATACAAATATGAAATTCATTTATTTTCCTTAAGAAGAGTTTTCGAGATATTCGCGAAAATATATTTTTATAGTTTTTAAGCTATTTTCGAAAATTTTTGCTAACACTTCATGGTAATTATACAAAATTTGCACAGTTGCATAGATATGTTTTTCCTCTTTCAGCCAATACATCTACCGTAATGAGAGGATCAAAATTCATTGATTTACGGCCGCTAAAACTTGAGAAAAGTTTGCATTTATTAGGTTTTTTCGAAATATTCCATTTTAAGTCGCTAAAACCATTTCTAAAACCATTTGAGTCGCAACGAAAAAATATAGTCTACAATTTTTTATTTTTTTTTTTGCGCACAGCTTAAAGAAAATTTTGTTCCAAGCCAATTAGGAGTAAGACTGCTAAAATCAGATATATTTAGTGAAAACATTCGCATTTTAATTTAAAAAAAATTGTTTGTATGGAGTATGAGTATGAGAACAATGCCAGAATCAAAATATTTTCCAAATATATCAACCATTTCTAACCCCATAGCGCGATCAGTATAAAATTTGATACGAAGATAGCAGAGAAGTACTCTGATTTAATACAGGAAGATGAGCTTCCCATATTGCTCACGAGAGCAAGTAGTGCACTTCGGGCATGTAAAATATTTCAACACCTGTCATATTTCTCTGTTTCTCGTCAGATTCCAAAAATTATTTGTGTCCTTATAGACCTTATAATGTAAAAAAATTTGCTTAAACAATTATCTTGTGTAGTTAGTAATGTATGCTCATTTTAAAATTAAAATATCTCGATTTTTCTAAACATTGGTCCAGCATTTTCAATATATCGGATCCAAATAACAACCGATTATCATAATTGTTTCTTTGTTAGTTACACAACAAAATTGTGAATAGTTAAAGGAAAGCTGATGTTCTCTAAGTTGCAAAATATAAAATTTTATATTTAATGTATTTGTGACCAATTATGAAGTAATACTTAGTTTGTCAAGATTTTTATATTTCCATATACTTATATCTTTGGGCTATTTTTGGTCAATGTTAATTTTTTTTCTGGCGATGTAAATAAAACCAATTATTTAATCTTTATCTCAACGTTTCGTCGATGGTTTGTCGACTTCATCAAGTTGAACTATGTGTTACATTACAAACATTTATATTTTTTAAAAAATTTATACATACATACATATGTGAATATATATTTAAGGGAAAAAATTTTTTCTTCAACAGAATTTAATAAAATTCATCTCCTGATGAAGTCGACAAACCATCGACGAAACGTTGAGATAAAGATTAAATAATTGGTTTTATTTACATCGCTAGAAAAAAAATTAACATTGACCAAAAATATCCCAAAGATATAAGTATATGGAAATATAAAATTTTATGTTAAAACTGAAAAATGTTGAATTTTTGAAAATGTTTGTCCAAAAAGCGTCATCGTTTTTTTTTTCTTAAAAAAGGTTTCCTAAAGATTATATAATTGTTATGTATATATTTGTCTAAAGTTATCTTTATAGACATGATTTTGGAAAAAAAAGTTAAATGCAGCTTTAGTTTTAAAGAGACAGTGACATTAAGCATTTGCATAATTTATACCACTTTTTGTATTATTCGCTTAATATTTCATGACTGGTCCTCAAAACACAAAATTCTGTTTCATTTAGGTAGAGTCACATTGATGAGTATATCAAGATATCTTATTGTTATTGCAAGGATGATAAAAATCGTGTGTTTTTGCTTTAGTGATTACAACTTTTTTTTATTTAAACCTTTTTAAATTAAGATAACTGATCCTTATGTATTTTCATCTGCTGATTACAAATATAGCTTTATTATTTTTCTAGCACCTCTAGTTTATTTATATTAAATTTTTTTCTCACGCCATCCAAAAAAACAACTACACATAATTTTCTAAGCTTTGATAATCTTTCTCTTTTGAATGTGCAAAAGTAATGGAATTATAAGCTTTAACAATGTTGAAGCTTGAACCACCCTGTTGTAATACACAAGGTGTCAAAGTTGACTACCTCGGGCATAAAAAACATTATTGGACTTTTTTTTAACAAATATTAGACGATTTTATTGAATAAAAATTTGTTGTATACACTCTAAAACACTTTTATTCAAAATTAGGTCGATAATAGTCGGCAACACTTAACAGATTATTATCGACCTAAAATTACACACGGATTATTTTTGAACAAAATGTTTTTACTCAAAAAAAAGCGATTCACTGCGTGCAGGTTTGAGCCGCAACCTCCTGACTGATAGTCTGACGTATCTATCATTCAGCCATAGCCGTATTATACTTTATGTTACATTTTTTGCACTTGAACTAAATATGATTAATTTGAAAGATTTTTGCTTTAATAAAATAACTACAAAATCGATGAAATTTTAGACAATGAGGAATTTTTAACACAAATTAAGACAATATATGATCGTATATTTGAAGTAATGTTTTAGAGTGTAGCTTATAAATAGACCAAGGAAATATACCT
This sequence comes from Panzeria rudis, assembly GCA_956483635.1. Taxonomy (NCBI): domain Eukaryota; kingdom Metazoa; phylum Arthropoda; class Insecta; order Diptera; family Tachinidae; genus Panzeria; species Panzeria rudis. Next base: position 131,407,206 of record OY101448.1, read on the forward strand.
TATTTCATTAAATATTTTCCGAGATATTTGGCTTTAGATTTTAACATTTTCGTTTTTGGCTTCAACTTTGTTCCCGATTGCGTTAATATATCCAGTACTAGCTTAGCAAAAATGCTAAAAAAATAATTTATGATTTTCAGCAAGAACCTTGATAATATGCAGAAGAAATTTTTAAGTTATTTCAATTCATGTTATCAAGTTATCCAAAACACGCTTTTTACGAATATATCGAAAGCACTTATAAAAAAAATAGATGAATGCCATATTCGTGCTCAGCGACCCAAAATTAGCTTGAAAAAAAATTTTTTTTGAGGTTATGGCAAAAAGTTGAAAATTTTATGAACCAGTTTTATTACCAATTGTAGATTTAAGATTTCAATACTTGTTGTTAAGTTCATTTACATATAATTTAAGATTCAATAAATAATTTAAAAGCTATAAAAATAAATAAAAAATCTTAAATACAGGATTTACGGTCCTTATCAAGTTTTTGTCTGAGATATAGAGTCGCTCTATTTTTTTTTTACAAAAAATCGTAAGGAAAATCTGCGAAGAATTCTAAGCAACTTTGCTCCGGAAACCATGGATCGAACTTGCGGAAATTAAAAAATTGGTTTTATGACGGTTTTATTTATTATAGGAAAATTGCAAAAAGTGTTTGAAGCATTTTTGCGTATACTCAATATTATATTAACACATTACATTAAGATACTCATACGCCACCCAAACTATATTGAGACAAACTGCTTCAAACAATTTTTGTGATGTTTCCTATAGTAAAGGCATCATAATTTGGCGCTAGTCCTTTAATTTGTTTGTCAAATGCCCAAGCTCGAAATGCGTTCTAAAAACATGTTTTCTAGGGAAAAGTTGCTTAGAATTTATGGAAATAAGCAGAAGTATGGAAATAAGCAGTAATTTCCAGAATAACCTAATGCAGAGCAAATTAAATTACTACGACTTTTAGCCCAGTAATAATTTCGTAGATACGGGAAGCTTATAAAATCTCGAAATTCCTACCTGGTCGAAAACTTTACGTATCAACATAAAAATCTTAACTTTTAACATGACCAACACTAAATTCATACGGCTTATGTCCATCAAAAATATATATGTGAGATGCTTTTTGGGTGGAGCGAAAGATTTTTGTCCTTAATATGAATTTTACTGTGTTTTGAATGGATGTCAAATTCTTGAGATGGCCCAGGAGACTTGAATTTTTAAGTTAATTAATTTTTTTGGGACTGGTAACATATTACGAACGCACCTGGATTTTGAGTCCATTGGCGAATAGTCTTTATTTTATGGCAATTTTTTAATACCTATTGAACTTTATTCTGAATTTGTTTTTCGATATAAATAAAAAAGCGAAACAATTAAATGAACTTCCGAAGAACTATATTAATTTTCCCATTTTTCAGTGTCCTTCAAAGGTTTTTTTAAAGCGAGCATTTGCCATACGTATCGTTGCCTTTAACGTACAAAAAAAAAAACAAACTTTATTTTTCTAGTGTTAAGATTGTTGACCTTCGTGTTCTTCCCTGTCTATTGTAACTGTTTAAAAAAGTAAAGTGAGTTATTTTTGATTTTCTGAGACAACGCAATGTTCGTGATTTTCTTAGATAAGACGTTTTTATTGAAATTACACTCTTCGAAATAGGAATTTAATTGTGTTCAAAGTATTTGAATATTTTTAAAAGATTCCTAAATCACCGAATTATATTCTAGGAGTGATCTATTTGCACGTGTGTTGTTAAAGCTCTGCTTCTGTCAAAAGTTGTTTGATAGAGAAAAACTTTAGTTTATACAGCAGCTGCCCCTTAGTTGGCAGTTTTTGACCGAGCAAAAATCGGTTTGTTTATTTCTTATATGATAAAAACCCTAGACTTTCCCTATTTTAGCACTAAGTAACAATTACTAAGCATCTAAATTTTAGTACCACACCTAATATACTAGTGCGTTGTACAGATGGTAAATTTTTATTTAAGTAGATACAATGACAGCAATATTGCAACGAAATGTACAAGTTTACGTTGTTTTCTCGATGGTGTTTTGAAGCAAGTTTTACTGTTGATAATATTACCGTTGTATACTAGGCACTATGCTGGAAAAAACACATAAAGTTATATATTTTTTCTTAGACACACCCACATAAATATGCTGAGCTGTATCCCAGTAAGCACAAAAACCAATCATGTGATGTGTGAGAGGTTTTTATTTCGATTTGAAAAATCGTTTTCAATATTTTTTCTGGATTAAAAAAAGACTAAAAATAACACAGCACACCAAAATTGTGATTTTCTTGTGCTGTTTAAATAAAAAGAGCTAATCTCTATGTATTTTTATTTGATCATTACGATGGCATCATTAGTTTTTCTTTAGCTGGTCTAGTTTTAAATATAGTTACAATTAATATTTGCATAATTAACACCATAAAGTAATTTCTGGATTGTTAGTCTACACAAAAATCTCTTTCATTTGAGTAGATTCAGATTTTTCATTATATATGTTATTCAAAGAATTTTAAAAATCGTGACTTTTTGTTTTAGTCAGAATTGGTTTTGGAGTACGAGATTAGAGATTAAATTAAATTTAATATCTGCATTAACTCTTTGAGTTAACATTGCTAAATTTTTTTTTGCTAGTTAAGGATTAAACCAACAATATTACAAATAAAGTAAACTACAATTGCTTCAGGGCAATATTCTTAGTTTATATAATAAACACGTTATAATTAGAAGCAAAACAATTCGTAACAGAGACAATCGCTGGTTTAAAATTAAAGCTGCTCAGCTAATACGAGATCGTGATGCCGCATATGCAAGATGGAAAAGGTATAGAGCAACTGAACTTCATGAACTTTTTTGCAGAAAGAGATGAGCAGCAGTGTCAAGAATAAGAAAAGACAAATATGCATACTACGAAAGCAATTTAGTTCAGCTATAGCCACCAATAAAACTTGGAAAGAAATAAAGAAAGTTGGTTTGATTAATCAAGAGTACTGCGAAGGGCCGAATGTGAGTATTGAAGAGCTGAATTAAGACTTTATCAACATACCAATGCCGGCCGTAAATCCCAATACTTACAGTCATCAAACAAGCTCTAATTATGAAAACTAAATTAATAAATAAGTATTTCTTATTTTCTTCGACCTTAGTTTGTTAAATTATATTTGGGTTTTTTTTCTTTTTAGAGTCGGAAAAAAACCCAAATATAATCTAAATTAATAAATTTATTTTCAAATATTTAATCAATTAGATGTCCTCCAAGGCTTCTTATCAGTAAACTCCAACTCTGTGGACTTTAAAAATGCTGCTGCCTGTCTTACTTGTTTTTATAACACACCACTTTAATACAATTATTACCACAAGTTTTTCTCCTCTTAACTAGAAATACTCAAAAATTGAACCAATTCCTAAAACTCCCAAGGAATATTGTCCTATAGAAATATTGTCATATCTCTCCAAAGTTTTTGAAAAACTCCTGCATAAGCAAATTCTGAAATATATTACTCATAACAACCTCTTAACTACCAATCACTCAGGCTTTAGACCAAAATGCGGATGTATAACAGCACTCTCTGAAGTTGCCGGAGAGATCCGATTATTCAGATTAATATCGCCTTTTTAGTCCTTCTGGATCACTCGAAGGCTTTCGAAACCCTCCACTACGAAATACTTTTAGAAACTGAAACAATAATTGAATCTCTCAACGACAGCTACAAAGCTAATATCAATTTATTTAAGCAACAGATACCAGGCTGTATTTAATAACTCAAGATATTATTCATGGCTCCCAGTTTCAAGAGGTGTTCCGCAGGGATCAATTCTCGGTCCGCTAATGTATGTCATGTATTCAAATGATCTTGCGACTCAAGTAAAGTTTATAAAAATCCAAATGTACACTGACGATGTTCAACTGTTCATTGGCTGACCCCCTTCAACAATATCAAACTGCATCTCGAAAATAAATTCAGATCTTTTAAGAGTCAGTAAATGGTCTGAGATTTAATCCTAAAAAATCAAAATCCGTTCCAATTTGCAGAGCACAAAAAGACACTCCGTATCAGCCCAAATTTGTTTTGGAAGATTCACAAATTGAAACTGTGCCTTCTGCAAAGAACTTGGGTATAATATTTAATTCAACACTTTCCTGGACAGATCATATAAATAATGCAACGGGGAACACGTACGTTATGCTAAGAACATTATGGATTAATCATTATTTTACTTCATTAAAGATTCGAATTTTGTTAGCCAAATCCTACTTGTTGCCAACGCTTTTATGTGGATGTGAATTGTTTTCTGGTTGTGGTGCTTTTGATAAGCGAAAATTGAGGGCTGCGTTTAATAAAATCACCAGATAAGTTTTTAAGCTGAGAAGAACTGAGGGCGTCTCCCAGTTTGCAAAGACATTTTTTAACGTTTCTTTTGATAATCTCTTATAATGTTGCAGTTTAATTTTCCTACACAAAATAATCCACACCAAGGAACCTGACTATATATTTAAAAATTAATATTTTCAAGATCAACTAGAGGCAGGGTTGTATTGCATATCCGATATCGTTACCTAATATCGGAACAACAATTTTTTATACAGGCGGTAAGGCTCTGGAATCTACTTCCACATAACATTCAAATCACAAGCGACGCAGTACATTTTAAAAGATCAATTTTTAATTTTTTTGACTAAAAGTTATTCAAATTGTATATGATGACAGTATTAATGTCCAGTGCTAAATTTAAAAGAAATTATATCTTATTGCACTGGTGACATTCTTTAATAAACAAATAAACAAACAAACAATATCCAGAAACATTATACTGTGTGATATGATTTTCTAAAATGAATAATACTACTTGTAAAGAATTACATATTAGTTACAATAACAATTGCCTTAGGATTTTATTGCCTAAAATCTAACTTTTTAATGGAGTCTACTACTAATATACGATACAAAAAACCTAAATGTACTATACAACCATCTGGTTTAACTGATCCAAATAAATAGTGTACCGTACTTGGCTGTGATTTTTTAAAAATATATATATTTTTTCGCTTGCACATATTATTTGTGGGAAAACCAATAGTTATTCAAAAAAATTGTTTTTCAATATTGCTTCAGCATTAAAATATACATGAAAAACTATCGTTCATTTGAGAGAAATCACAATAAAATTTCAAACTTTTAGGGATAATGGTAAAAATGGTAAATTTTCAAAATCCTAGCCGTTTTACCAAGTTATCGTGAGATGTAAAGGGTTTTTCAACAAGAACTTTGTTTTTCAATTGTGGCAACACCAACAACATGATAGTTTTGGCATTTAGTTTTTTGACGTATTCGTAATAGATGCATTGTCAATTGTTACAATGAATTCCATTTCGCTCGAAAATCGCATTAAAATAATTAAAATCCACTATGAAAATGGTGGTTCTGTTAAAGTTACATTTCGTAAAATTCATTTTTTCAGACCAAGCCCATTTTCACTTGTCAGGCAAAATTGTCAACAAGCAAAATTGCCGCATTTTTGGCTTCTGAAAACTATAAAGCGATTATTGAGAAGCCTTTGCATGCTCAATGTGTGGTCTGGAGGCGTGATTGGGCATTTTTTTTCGAAGATGAGGCTGGAAATGCGGTAAGAGGCAATGGATCACGCTATCGCGAGATGTTAACAACTCAATTTTGGCCTATTATTGATGACGTGGTTTCAATAGGACGGTGCCACATATCACACAGCCAATGAAACGATCAATTTATTGCAAACAAAATTTCCCGATTGTATAATTTCACGAAAATCTGCTGTTAAGTGGTCAGCCAGATCGTGTGCTTTAACACCACTGGATAATTTATTGTTGGGCTATGTTAAGGACAGAGTCTATACGGAGCCAATCGAATCGATTGCAGCCTTAAAACTCAAAATCCGTGATGTGATGAACGAAATAGACCCGCCATTTTGCCAAAAAGTGAGTAAAAACTTTGATGAAAGAATCGACATCTGTCAGCATGATCGTGGTGGACATTCACCAAATATCATTTTTCATTCATAATTGCCGAACTTTTCTCTTCGTAATACAATAAAAATTTTAGTCATCTTCATCTAAATTTTTTGTTTTATTTTGTTTTAGAAAATAAAGTTCTTGTTGAAAACCCCTTTACAGTAACAAAATTTTACTCTAAGAAACGCTAATTTTCTATAGATTCACAATATGTAAAACGTTCTATAATCTTGAACTAAAAAACACCGCGATATTCGACAATCTAGACGTCATGAAATCAAACTAAAAATGTTTTCTTATTAAGGAAGTTAGAAAAATCTACATACATATGTATAATTTCTAATTTCAGAAAAAATCTTTAGATATATCCTTATGTTCGCTGGGATAGTTAGTCCTTTAAGCCAAGTAGCTAAACAGCTTGTTATAACAACAATATGTATTTATGATCTTAACTTTTTCTTACCTCATTTGCTTTATGTTCACTATACTTTATACACATTGTAATGAGTTTCACTTTAAATTGCTTCTTTAGCATTATGTTTTTGTATCTTTACTGGACAGACAAACTCTCACACAGACATACTAATAAAAATATGTACCAAGAAGTTATAGGGTTGGGTAGACGTCTTAAGGAAAGGAGAGTACGAGAAAGAGTAACACAATTCTGTATATGAAATCAGTTGGAAACATTTAACCTGACAACCAAAAAATAAATACAAATGAAACTTTATCATTAAAGGACTAAACTAAAACAAAACTGGTTCAGGCTCACATACTTACATTCAAACTCACATCCACACTGACTTACATATAAGAAAAACAAATAAGATAGGGAAGAATATCACTGCAGTATATTTACGTTTATGTATACAAGTATATAAAAGTTTATATATATGTGTGTATGAAAGTGAGCCAGTGTGAGTGCGAATATGTTTCTTAGAGTATTTACTATGCGTGATGAAGTTTTACTTTCTTTTATTTGCAGTTGTATACAACTGCGTATGTGTGCATGTACTAGAGTATTTGGCGTAATGAGTCTCTAAAGTAGTCAAACAAAGTCATTTCAAGTGCTATAAAAGTACAAGAGGCTTTATTAGTAGTTAAAGACTTATCACACACCCATGAACTATAACTGAACTGTTACATAAACATACATATGTGTATGTTAACAACCATCAACATACCCTGAAGGAAATGTCGAGAGTAAAACTGCACTGATTCACTACTGACTTTATCACCACTACTACTGACTAATTGTTGCCCAGGCAATGTTATGTGCTATAGACATTTAGCATGTACTTGTCATTGAGATTCCACCACTGACCTCGGAACTATAAACTTACTTTACACTGAAAAACATTTGTAAATACAATTAATTTTTTTGTTATATCAATTAAATAATTACTTAATTTTGAACCTACACCGATTTTTGTAAATACAATTGAAGGCTTTAGTGCAATAACTCGGTAAGCCACATGAAATCAAAAATTGCTTTTATATACTCATTTCCTTGCTATGTACCATAGCTTTGCACCCTAAATAAATTTTTGGATATATTCTAGTGTTTTGCAACTAATCATGCTGCTTATTTAAAGTAAAAAATTCCAAAAACCTTATAATTTTAGATATTGTTTAAACTTAAAAGTCGATTTATTCCATATTTTATTTTTGTGGCTTATCGACTTATTGCACTACGCCTCTCTATTACGAGATTGAAAGTTAAAGGAAAATAAGAAAAATACTTTAAATTAAATATATCAACAAATAATATTTAGAAAAATTTTTTTTAAAATTTTTTGTTATATTTCATAGTCATTTCAATTAAAGTTATTGTTATATTAGCAATATAAATTGTTTGTTGACTTTCCGGGTAAATTTAGCTTGTCATTATTGTTATATTAACAAGCGACTTTTTGTTTGTCTCCGAAAAACACTAAAAGTCTTTGGATGGAATCCAACCGGCGACCTCTGGACTAATAGACTAAGGTTCTTAACTCTCAGCTTCGGAGCAATCCGTTATTAAATACGCAAATAATGAATACCTACTAAACTTGATTTGTTTTGTTTCATTTACGTGTGTGCACTCCGTTATATAATTTTACAAATAATTTTTTGGAGTAATTTAATTGACAAGAAAAATTGATATTATGATTGTTAATTTTTTTTGATAAGTTTCAACAAAAACTTTAGTTTGCATTTTTAATAAAAAAAATATTGTTGAATTTTTGCGCCATACATAACAAAAAAATTTGGTTAGTTCAGTTTATTGAAAAAAATTTCCGTGTTTGTCGTATCAACAACTTAATTAGTTATATTAAATAAATATATTTTTTAATTTAAATTACATTTAAACAATTCGAATTGTTAGTTGCACTTTGATGATATTTTTTCTGTGTGGCTTTTTTTTCTGGGTGGTTATTATGGCACCATAATGAGACATTTTCACCAGAGATATATTACTGCATTTTAATGGTTCTAGTTAACACATATGAAACTTTTTACTATCTAAGGCAATTAAATTAGATTTTTTTTGAAAATTTTTAGTTTTGCGTGTAGCCGCATTTATTTTCAATACAGCAAAATGAGGAAATAAAAAATCGTTCTGTAGCTGTCAAAAACCTCTCTTCCCATTAAAGGCAAAATGATTAGTTGACAATGTCACAAAAACTTACCAAACTTGTCGATAAAAGTCGTGACTTAGAGACACTAGGCCGGTGGTTTCCTTTAGGGTACTTAAAGCATATGCAAACATATCGATGGTCTCAAATAGAAAGGCCCGCGTTTTTTTACGAAATTTAGTTGTTTAGTGATTCCAATATATTTCACACACATACTTCTACATACAAATTAAAAAATTAATCTGAACATCAAATTTGTGTTTAATTTTCATTAAAACATGCATTTAAAAAAGTTAATTTTGAAAATTACAGTTTCTTTTAAGTTTTTACCTTCTCCTGTAAAGTTACAATTATTTGAGCTAGGGCCTTTCTACCAGTGACCAACTACATACACCTTAAGTCGGATACACCCACTTAAAAGAATATAAAAGTGCGCAATTGAAATATGTTAATGTTTTGTGTGTCTGTGTATAAATGTTAATAATTTTGGCATTTGCTAAGTTCTTTCAGTTTGGTTAAAATATCAAAGTAATAATATTGTTAACTCCCAACAACTGCAATTGTTTTCTTGAGCTACTCGTAACTGATGTTATTAATTTTGTTTGTGTTAATAGTGAATATTTAATATTACAATATCTCTTAACAAAATTACTAGGGATGTAACGATACGTCTTTTTGCCAATACGATGCTGATACTCAAAAAGAAATATCGGCGATACCGATTCCGATACCGATACGCTATGCTCAAGTTTCAATTAACAAAACTTAAGTAGGGTAATTTGTTTACTATACAAAATTACAGTGTAGGAGATTATTAACATTTAAAATTGATATTAATCCAGTATAAAAAATGGAAGTAATTTTTAAGGAACTTCATTCTGATTGCTTCCAAAGAATGTCTATTAAAAATATGCAAATAACACTGTACAACAATTTTCAAAAATTAAAAATCCCGTAGGGTTTCATGAACGTTTCTCATGTTTTCGCAATCGTTGAATCCGAATATGAAGTTATGTTTTTCGGGTCACGTCAGGTTTTCGTGCTACAGAGGGGGTAATTCCTAACCCACCACTGCTAACTAAATCGATTTCCGACCCTCCGGAGAGGGTTAATATATAACTAACCCCCATAACTTTTTCGAGAGGAACATTTTTGGCTTTAGAGCCTATACCCCTGGATCATCCTAAATAAAAATTTTATGATTTTTGTGTAACTTTATAAAAAGAAAACAATTTTTATTTAGCTAAATAGAACATTTTTTATATTTCTAGTTTATTTTTATTTATAGGCAGATTTTGTAAAAAATTTCGTTTCTAAACGTTTCAAATTTATACGAGAAATAACGCAAATAGGGTTAAAAAATTTTTTCCATACAAATTTCCAAACGCAAAATGCGTTTGTATTTACAAAATCTGGCCTTTAGAAAACTTATACTAATAAAATAAACAAACAAACCTTTTTTTCAAAAAAAGTACCAAAATTTTAAAAGAAAACACAAAAAAGTGTATTTGGAATTCATTTTAAGGGATGTATAAAAACGGCATACTTGTAGAGGGTGTAAATACGATTAAGTACTGTTGTAGTAAGCGAGTGACAATGTATTAGATCGTATCATTGCATAAACAATCACTTAATATTTTCATCCGATATAAAATTAAAGCTTTGTAGCATCTCAAAAAACTTGCAAAAAAGAGAAAGCTTGACAAATGGCAACGCTAGTTTTTATCAATAAGTATCGAATGAAATATGTACAGCTCTTAGAGTGACAGTATGAATTGATTAAAGGTAGATGATATTCAACTCTTGCCTGCAAATCACTGACTTTGCTGGAGAAGACTACGCGGAAAAAACTCTGACGAGATTAGTGGGATATATCGAAACATATCAGCTCAACACTTCGCGCAGTCAACATTTTTCTTTGTCTACATGCTTCACATTTATCTCTAAATAAAAATATAATTTAATTGAAAAATTAAATTAACGCCGAACTCAAGTCAAAATAATTAAATTTCTTTGGATATAAACCCATACAGTTCGACTATAACTCATAACTTAAAATATTTTCTTCAAAATATAAGCATATTTTTATAATATTTAACATGGAACTGACATTTTTATACTTAAATGACAACTATAATTAATTGGCTATGCATTTGGTAATATTCAACTGACATATGGTAAAGGCTTGTAATATGTACAGAAATTCGTTATTTGTGATAAAAATTAATAACAGGTTAATTAGTTTACTAATCCCTGACATAGTAATTTTAACAAACCATTTCTAAGTTTTGTTTAAGCACTGTTTCATATCCATGCTACATCCAAACATTACCTAGTTGACCTAGTTTTAATATGGCTTACTATTTGTTTCAATAATCTCGCTGTATTTAGCGCAAGAGCTGCTCAAATCAGAATTAAAAAATTTTGGTAATATCCGAGTGCAAAACATATTTACGCGACATTTAATATTAAGCAGATATATTGAGATAAAAATTTCCGCCTCAGTTAAATCTTATTTTATACAATGGAATATGGAAGAAAATTTTTTTGAATTATTTGTTGGGACGAAGAAAATAACCAATTTACAGACAGACTCTAGCTAAGGACATGCCACGAAGCTGACATTTCAGTGAGATATTGCAAATTTTTTTTTCGCCTTCAATTTACAATTTTAAAACAATTTTACGGAAAATATTCATGAGGTCAGAATTTATATAAAAAATGAATTAATAGATTGATAATTATGACCAGTAAAACAGTACAGAATATTAAAAATGACAGTCGCCATATAGGCAAGTGTGTTTCAAACAAAACAAGGTATATTTTATTTTAAAATCGATTCACAACTTTTGATTTTATTCGCAATTAAGTGAAATCTTAATCGCAATTTTTGTCAATTGAGTAACATAAGCAACAACTTTCAGTTTCTCCAGTCGAGAACCTTTTAAACTTATGTTTTTAGTTGTTCTGAGCTAGGAGGACGAGAAAGTTGTTTGCGCATAGAATGTTGTGGACTTCACAAGCAACGTTTTCTTCTTATAGAATTTGTTTTGAAATTAATATTTTTGAACGTATGACGCAACAAAATAGAAATTTATGTTATTCCTGAATTTGAGCGGGCTGGCGGCACTACACGTCTTCTCACAAACTCATTGATCAGAAAATCTTTAGTATCGCTTTTTTATTAATAGCCACCAATCTCGGTGGTGAGATTAAAAGTAAGTTGACAAAAACATTCGCCATATAGCAAAGGGTAACCATAGTAATTTAGACTGACTAATTTCAAATATGTACTTAGGAGGTACAGATTTTGGAATATAGTTCATATTCGACAAATGTTTTACATATATTTTTTAATGCACTAATTGTGTCTCAAAATATATAGTTAACTCAATTGCGTTTATTTTTCTCATGGCGAATGTAGATGTTTCAGTTCGACTACTGCATCCTACTATTTTCAGTTGGAAAGATTGCCGAATTTTTAAAATTGTCTATTTTTTAGCTGTCGCTGTACAATATTTGTTTGAAGTTTTTTCATATACAGGACAGCTGAACTTTATGATGTAAAAGGGCATATTTAAAATACCTATGTAGACACTGGATAAAGCAGTACACCAATCCCTCTAATTATGCAAAAAAATGATAGTTACAAATAATAAAGAAGTACGTCAGATTGATGCAAACTATATAGAGTTTTCACAAGCTTATGATCTCTTAAGAAAACAATTGCTATTAAAAATCTAAAGTTCATCAAGACCTAAGTGTAGTTATTTTTTTCTTATTTTTCAGCTAAGCTATATATATCTGTTTTTGTATTATTTGGCAAATTTTTCTCAATTTCATTTTTATTTTTGCATTTCTGCAGATGACGAATTTGGCTGGTTGTAAGTAAGCTAAATCGTTCACAGCTTCATAAATCTATATTTGGGGTTTTATAAAAGAGCTTCTCCTTATGCACAAGACTTTTATATTCATTTTGAAGAGTTGTCATTCATTACGCTAGAATTAAGTTAAACAAATCTCAATTGAGCATATTTTATGATTGAGATGATTTTTTATTTTTTTATTTTTTTTTCTTTAAAATGTCCTATATAAATGTCCTATAGTTAAGTGGAAAATAAGGAAAATTTTGACATACATAAATACAATTTTTTTGTCTAAAGGCTTTAAAAGTTCAAGTAATTTTTTTGTTGCTTTATTTAAGTAATAAATATTAAAAGATGTTTGAAAAAAAAATATTAAGTTTGATTGGCTTGTTTTAGTATTGGACGATTCATTTTTCATGCCATTAAAAAATCTATTTTGACTTAATTACTTACCCCTTCTCGCCCTCCGCTATCACCTTTAGGTCCCTTGATACCCATATCGCCCTTTGGTCCAGGCATACCTGGACGACCCTGTTTTAAGAAAGGCGCATTAATTAAGTTATTTTGATGATATTTATTAATAAGTTGAACAATTTAATAGTATTTGAGAACTTAATGTACTGCTTTTCGCTACTTACTATATTACTGTATATAATTACTGTAATATAATGTTTAAGTCTCTATTTCATTACAAATTAGAATAAAAACTTACAAAAAACACATTATATAATTTTTTTAAATTGTAATCTTATTGTAAAAAAATACTTTAAAAAAATTATATAAAACTAAAACAGAAAAATTTTAAATTTTACAGAAGCTAAAGAAAGAAGAAGGAATGTATTGTATCTGTTCTTATCAATTGTTCGTGTTTTCGTCGAATTTGTTTTTTTTTTAGAAATTCGTTTTTTCTCTTTGCTTTCATGCAGCGGTGCCAACTCTATCACTTTTGTGGTAGATCTATCTATCTCTTTTGGGTAGATGACTCAACTCTACCACTTTCCGAGGAAAATCTACCACTTTTTTAGTTTTTAAAAAATAATGCTAAATTATAGTTACCCGCATTTTTTTAACTAGTCCAAGCTAGAAGTTTAACTGAAATTATACATCACTGCGTTCATGTCTCCTACAAACTTTACAATTTTTATTTTAAAACTCAGTTTATGTTTGATCGCGTACCTCAGAAGATCGAGTAAATACAATGAATTGGTGAATGAATATGTACATATGGATACATATTTTAAACGGAATTAATAATATACATATTTATATATACTTACATACATATATGTATGTATATTTACATATGATTACTTCAAACATTTCACTCTTAAAAATATATGGGAGAAAGAATTATATTACGAATTAAAAAGAATGAATTCTAGAATTCATTCGCCGGACATATTAAAACCATTCATTACTTTCCTAGCACATGTTCTGTGTTAACAATAATTAATTCTGTAATGAAAAATTATACAAGCGGTGTATTACCTATTCGTTTACTATTGTTTATGCTATTCAAACGTTGCATATGGTTTACATGTTTGTTTTGAATAGGTTAAAAACTCATTTGAAAATATTAAAACATATGGGCAATTCAAAGCAGTGCCATATCAGTCCTATTTTTCATATTTCATATTATTTTATGCATGCATAACATTTTATTTAAAATTTTCAAACAAAAAATTCATAAAATTTTACACATGAGTGGTATGTGTTTCAAGCAATCGTATTTCATATATTATAATTTTCTTTCAAATTTTGATGTTTAAAATAAAATAAATTAAAATGAAATGAAATTTATAAAATAAATAAAGAAAAGTTTTTGTGAAAAATAAAAGTGTTAAAGACATCAAAATTTCACACGGGCCGATTTTAAAATGAACTTTTCGGGAAAAATAAAAAATTATAAACGTTATGAGACATAAGCTGTTCAAAGTGTCAAGTACTATTTAAATACAAAATACGGGATAGAAGAATACGGCAGCTCGCTTTGAATTGCCCAATAGCAAAGTTTGCTCACAATTATATTCAAACAAAAAACATTCAATTATAATTTGACTGTTTGAATAAATGAACGAGTAATTACATATTTTCAGTAGAAGGAAGTGTGTTTTTGTTATGTTGTTAAATACATATGGACACCCTGTTGATACCGCGACTAGTGTATACACGCATGTAAAGTATACTCCTTAGGACTAGTCAAAAGGCATTTGTATGCAGAAAACATAATCGAATTAACATTATGATGCCCTAGAGCTGGACCATATAACCCAAATTTGCACTACATCGGAGTAGTCTCAAAATGGTAAATGGATGCATAAATCGATTTTCGATTTTTTATCAACTTTTTTCGTTTCGATTTTCAAAATCGATTAATCAGACCACGAAATCGATTTTAAAATCGAAGAAAGTATTAAAATAAATTTGAAAATATTTAAACATAAAAATCTTTATTCATAGAAATTCAAGCAAAGATTAAATACAAAACCAAACAAAAACATACAATAAAACTAGACAAAAAGTAAATTTAAGGAACACATTAAATTGAAGAAGGTACATTAAAATTATATAATAATTTTTTTAATTTTCGATATAGTTCTTTTATCCTTTTATATAAAACTGTATAATTAAAAAAAAAGAATTTTTACAAATTATTCAAGTATAAATATAGTTATTTCGAGGAAATATTTCTAAAGATTATTCATTAAAAACGCATTTTACTAATAACATTAGGTATCAAGCCAATCTTCTTCGCTATGATTTTGTGAAAAAAAGCTGTTGATTTCTGTGATGACTACTGCTTATTGTGTTTCCTTTCTGATTTACTATTAAGCCAGCTTTAGAAAACATAGGTTCACACGGCACTGATGTCGCAAGGATGCATAAATATTCCCTTGGAATTTCATATGTGCTAGGGTAAATTGCTTAGCATATTTCCCACTCTTCTGGTGGATTTGTATTTCGATCAGACACTGGTCTATTTAAGTATTGGCGTGATTCCATATGGATGCCATTGTCAAAATCATGCTTTGAACTCATTTTCTGTGTTTCTATAACATTGTCGCATTCAATGTTGGGTTCGGTACGCATACATTCAGTACTATCTCGTTCACTCTCTATGAAAAAAACTTGTGTTAGAACAGGCAAGCGGATACAATAAAGTGGAATATTTAATTATTTTTGAAACTATATTTGATACGTTTTCATCGGTATTAATATGAAGTTTTTTGAAACTCTGATACAAAATAGTTGCTATACACAATAAAGAATTTTTCTCAACATTCTTGAGTTTATCCTGAAAATTGGAAATAAGCTTTCTTCGTAACTCAAATGCAGCTGAATCCATTCAAAGAATATTTTCAATACTCGCTTTGCAATGTTGTTTTGATATAGATATATTTATTTTGTAAGCATTCAAACAATCTTATACTCGAGCTATACTCGCTCGAGTACTTAACAGGTTTTTTTGTTATGTTTGTTTGAATGACGTATTATTGTTTTCTTTTCGGTTCAAGTTGCTTCTGTTTCTCTTTCGCTTTATGCATTCATTCATTTATTTCTTCCATTGAATGAAAAACGTAGTGTAGTTGGAAAACATGTGAATGTATTCAAATGACTTTTAACCATACCCAAGCAGAGCATTAGTATCTACCGTACACGGCTTTGCATAAACAGATTAGCAATGAGGGGAAAAAATGTTTACACCCGTTCGAAGTCCGACAGTGCAGAAAAGCTTAGGTAACCGGAGACAGTTTTGAATCTACCTCAAAGGAAAAAATCTTGACACTTCCTAAATAATGCTCTGGCTCAGCATAATCCCTATAAACAACTTTGAATTGGAAATTATTTAATTTCTCTTGGGTCTTACTTCATTGGGAGCTATTTTATTTGTTTTGGGATTTTTGTCTTGAATGCTCTTTCATTTTTTTTTTTGGTACTTATTGCACTAGAAATTATTTCATTTCTTTTTGGAGTTATTTATTTCTACCCAAAAACTGGAATTTTTTTTTAGTTTAACCTTTTAAAGTCCAAACAGACTGTTGTACAAAAACCATATAACAGCCAGTTCTCATACACCACGATTTTGAAGTCTAACCAGACTGCAGTACAAAAACATACAAATGAAAATACCGGCTTTAATTTTAGTTGAATTGAATGTTCAATAGAAAATTTAATACAAATAGTAAATTTTATTACAACCAGCATGAAATGCATGATGCAAGAAATGCTAAGAATGCAATCTACTTTATTGCAGGCTGTATTAAACAAAACATGAACTTGAAAATTTGTTTCTAGAAGGCAAACGGCATCCGCCAACATAAGAACTAATATAATATTTCATAGTGCGTGAACATATTGATGTAATGCTTATCTCTGAGAATCAGCTGGCAACTAAAAGCTTCTTTAAATTCTACGGATATATTTTATACGACACCAAGGACCACCGAGGTAAAGCTAGTGTTGGCTTGGCAATATTAATTAAATCGCGACTAAAATACTACTTACTAAGTGATTTTTGTGAATAAAATCTTCAAGCGACAAACATCTGCGTTGGAAATTTTCATCAAAAGCTGGCGACTACAATACATAAAAGGTTCTTATGTTGTTTGATATAATTTTCAAAATGGGTTTCAATGTTGTTGAAAATGGACAGCCAACATATTGGGCAATAGATCGCCGAAAAATACCTGATTTAATTGATTTTGGAGTACTGAAAGCTGTGCCAAGCTAAATGATCCGAGTTGAAGCATCTTTAGATTTATCTTCAAACGACTCACCTTTTATTGTCACTATATACTCCAACAAAAATTCATTATCCACTTGTGATTTAACGACGCACAGTGGTTCCAATTGGAAAAAAAACTGTTATAAGTCTGTATCCTTGAAACTTGCAATCCGATTTCAAAACTATGCATGTAAAAATCATAGAAAAGGACTTAAACTTTAAGAATTATGAAACTGGACCACCCTGTTAAAACATACCGTGAGCTACATGGCGCCAAATTTAATTAAATCGGGCATGACAAACTTTGATGGTCTCATAAAAGAAAGAAGTGCTTAATATCTTCACAGATATTTGGCTTTGAATTTTAAAATTTGGTTTTTGGCCGCGACCTTGTTTCCAATTTCGTATATATCTCCGGCAATAGAATAGCTAAAATCACAAAAAAACATTACACGATTTTAAACAAAATCATTAATAATATGCAGAATTAACTGGTTTAGTTAGCTCAGTTTATGTGCAATGAAAAACATCAAAGTCTAAACTTTGAGGATGAAAAGTGCTTCATTGTTCGACGTTTTTCTAAAAAAATTCAAAACTAAAAATTTTGTTTTAATTTATTATTTCGGCTTTTTAGTTCAATATTTGAATTAATGTAAATTTAAATTACTTTTATTAAGAGTGGAGTGTTGGAAAATTAATAATAATTTGAATTTACATTAATTCAAATATTGAAATAAAAAGCCGAAATAATAAATTTCAGTTAAAACAAAGAATTACTAAAAATTTTCTTTTTCCATATTTCAATATATTGTATAGTATTCAATACTAGTAAAGAAAGTGCGAATTTCTCATTTTTAGGCCAGAATTGTGGACGCGTGAGTAATGTGATACCATTACATACACATACGTCTATAACTTTGCGCTAAAAATTGGAAATTTGCATTTTCTCCGCACATTTTTTTAAACTAAAAATTCGCAAAAAAATATCGTTAAATTTTTGTAAAATAATTTTTTAAAAGACGTAGAGCTTAATTAAAGTATCGTCACAAACAAACTAAGAAAGATCAAACAACAATGAATAATAGTTCCCATTTTACAGCATTTTAATTTTTTCACTTTTAAACTCAGGCTTTTTAGTGCATCGCATATTCTTAACTTTTACCAAGTTGCTAATTGAAATTTTTTTAAAATTTACTTAGTTTTGCTTAAGTTCGCTTTTCAATTTAATCTTTTGATCAAATGATTTTTTATTTTAAAAAGAAATTCTAAAGCATATAATAATTGAACATTCAAAAAAAAATTGGCTGTACGGAAGGTTGAACTGACATCAGATATTTCAAGAACACCACGTCTTCTAATCAGAGTTCGTTTTCTACCTAGACAACAGTGCCAGCGACGGCAACAATAACCAACGAGCGAAAATCCTATTTACATTCTTACAGCCTAACCTAAATCAGAGCGTTGAGCGTCGCGTAAGCAACAGGGTACATAATTATAGTATATTTCACCACAAATAATATACTCTGAGTGTACTGTAAATACGTATTTTGTTGCTTACGCGACGCTCAATGCTATGATTTAGGTTGTGCTGTTAACCACTTAACAGATGAGTCGCCATCTCGTGACCAGTTACTCAACTATTATCGGTTTTGAAAGGTTCGGAACTTCACTAAGTCTTTCATTAACCTGTTGTACTTTTTTAAGCTTTTTTGTTTTCTGTCTTACCAGCGTAAAATATCATTGATATTTTCAAATGCTGGAATTTTTTTGAATGTATATTTTGCCCAATTTTTTTAGCAGTATACATTCGTCTAGGTGGAAAACGAACTCTGTTGAGAAGACGTGGTGGTCTCGTAAGATCTTATGTCAGCTCAACCTTCCGTACAGCCAAATTTTTCTTTAAATGTTCAATTAAAATATGCTTTAGAATTTCTTTCTAAAATAAAAAATAATTTGATCAAAAGATTAGATTGAAAAACGAACTTAAGCCAAACTAATTAATAAATTTTGGATAAAATCATACGGTTCAACAAAATTCATAACTTTATTTTTTTTAATTTAAATCTTTGAAACATGAAATGACTTTAAAACTTTCGTATTTATTTTTAAATGATTAATTTTTGAAGAAATCCATTTTTTCATGTTTTATATTTAATACTACTTGTACTTAAGTCTTTAGTTTAATTATAAAAAAAAAATTAATCTGGAACAGAATTGTTCTTCCTGTATGGGGTTGTTCTTATTAACCATGGATATGATCTAGATTTTTCGATTGCCAACCCATTTTCCGTATGCTAATTTCGCTATGGAAGCTGCCAAGAAAACGGGCGTTTATAACGACAAATAATATATTCTCCATACTCTTAATTCCACCACAGTATTGGACTATTTAACCCTTATGTGCGTGGCAAAAAAACGCCTTATATTGCGCTGCAAAGTACCCGGCTACCTATGTGAAAGCTACGTGTAGAAAAAGCATTTCCCACTTTATATGTAGTTGTGAAATATTTTTGGGATTGAAAATATATATCTGTTCCCAATTTCATATATATAGTCTACAACGTTTTTACTTGATGTTTAGTGCGAAAATTTTTGTACACGTACAGGTACCCGGATACCTTGGTGCGCATTTATGGGTGTTAAAGTAAATTGATTTCTCACATAAAATACAAAAAAAATTAGCTGCAAAAATACTAAATATTTTGAAAGATAGTAGTTCTCAAGAAGTTTCAGATATGTAGATTATCAATTTCAATGAAAAAGTTTTGGTTGAAAACGCCAAAGGTGCCCGGTTACCTAGGTGCGCACATAAAGGCTAAGTTAGATTCGTCATAGAAATTCTAATCTCTTACGCTTCTAGTGTCTTAAATTCTCAGTAACTTTTCGAATGGAGGTGCTAAATGATATATTAGAGCAAAAACGAAAATTTTCGACACGGTTATTCAAATTTCATAATGACGAACTTTTCTCAAAAATGGCCGAGTTGCTAAAGCTTAGAGGCCTATAAAGTAGAAACCGTAAGAGGTATCGAAATGATTTTTTGCTAGGCTACGCGCACACAGGATATGTTTATCATTAAAATCGGAGAAGTGAAAAATGTAAATCCTTGTTTTTATGTCGAAAGTTTTCGTTTTTACTCATAATACAAAAATTTTGCTTTTAGAACAGCATTGAATTATTAAAGACTCGAAAAATCTGGTACGCTTAAGATGAATATTGTAAACATTGGGTTTCGTCAGCCAAAGAAGTAGTAATTGAATTATTGTCAAGCTACGTTTTGGGGGCAAGTCATGGGGAATAGAAAAATGAAATACAGTATAATTGGTTAGATCCGCAAATGTTTCAAAAAGTAATAGAGTAATTTCAAGCATTTCATTTTTATATATCATTAACTACATAATACCAGTATGATTAAAACCCTACTTTGCTGGTACCACCCTGCAGACAAAGTAAATAGTATGTAGTTAGAACTATACTAGTTGCTTTTTACTCAGACTAGTTGCCCATCTGTCCTTTTTTCATATATCGTACTATCGATTTTAACATTAGGTTGTCATAGGAGCCCAACTAGTTCATTTGTATACAGTTATATCCCAGTTGAAATCCTAGTTGTTGCAAACTTCTCTTACTAATTTGTTTATTTATATTTTGTAAGTCTTAAAAAAAATTTGGCTCAACCGGGGTACGAACACAAATTCCTCATATTTCAAGGCAAGTACTCTACCCACTGAGCCACTTCCTACTTATTGTGTTAAGAGCTAAAAAAAAATTTTTATGTACAAGTCGTATACCTGAAAAATTTTTTCTTTTTTGACTAGTATCGTTACTAGTCTTGCTACAACTAGGAATATGACTGTCCTTTTTTGACCAGTAATATTACAACTAGTAATATGACTGTCCCAAAGCGTTTCTAGTTGTAAATATAGCTGCTGGGCAAAAGCACAGTGATATATGTATGTGTTTGTATGTATGAATACAGTGTATCCTGTTTTTAGATTTAGTTAAAGTATTTTTTATTTGTGTATGAGTGAACAACACACTGACAACATCTGTATTAAGAGTTCTATCCCACTTTATACAGATATGAAATAAACCAGTTTTGTTGCCGCTAAAGACAAAGTTTATCTTTTTCCAACTAAGTTTAGCTGGTTAGCGCGAGAACTTGTTACCAACACAATGTTTGAACTATTGTTGTTATAATAAAAGCAGTTGTATTAGTTTTGCTGTAGTTGTTGCACAAAATGTTATTTACTCAGTTTTGGGGTCAGTTGCTGTGCTGTGTTGCAAACAATTTTTTCCCATTAACTATTTTTCTAGTTTCTGCTATTTTTTATTTTTATTCTTTGAAACTTTTTGTCACAGTAAACAACACAAGTTACAGAGGCCATTGTCACAGTTAGTTATGAAGAGAATTTCTTAGTGACGAAACACAAACTGAAAAATAATAATAAAAGATATGCGAAACAATTTATGAAAATATGTATGTGAAGAGTATATTTGTGTGGGCTTAAGCAAAATGCTTATGTAGTAAATACTGTGATTGCAGAAACTTTTTTCCACTTCTTAATTTATAAATATATTTTATTACCTATGTGTTTAGTTTAGTACATAAAGCAAACAACTCCTAAGTAATGATTTAAATTTACATCAAGTACATAGTACACAGCAAAAATTATTGTCCAATCATTTCATCCGATTAACTATTTAATCAGAAAAAAATTTCAATTAATAACGCTATGCAATAAAATGAAACTTTTTTCATGAGCTCTGATCACCACTATATTTTCTTGATGTGTGATGGTCCCCTAACTACAAAAACAGTCTAGATTTTTAAATTCTATGGACGAGCTCTTTTTTTCTACAATTTGGAATTTTTCAAGAGGTTGCTACATCAATATCATCATAACTTAGAAAGGAGTTATCTAATTTCCTTACAAAAACACACTAAAAACTTGGAATAAAATTACCTTTTTTACAATGGTTTCAGCATTATTCAGACCGCAATGATGAAAAATATTTTTTTAATGCAGTATTAGAAAATCTTTATAAATAAAAGCTTTATAAAAAATCGAAAAAGGCAAAAATTTGCAATGTTTATTAACCAGTCATAAAGCCTTATATATTACAAATAAAATAAGCTTTATTTCATGAAAATCGATGGATAAATATTTATTTTATTCATAATAAATTGTAGACACCTAATTTTTGGAAAAGCTACGAATATTTACACTGTACAACAAAATAAACTTTTTTTGTGATAACATGATTTTTACAACTCATTCTGGTTGAGGTCACCAAAAAATACATACGTGTATCGGCGTTTCGAAAGTTTACATATGGGATTTATTTTAGGGGTAGTTTAATTTCCCCCGTTCTGCACATTGTTATACAGACTCGGCATAGGATATCCTGTAGGTTGTATGTAAACCACCACGAGGAACATTTTGGTGGAACAATTAGCCCCGCTGTATCACCTCTGAAGGGTAGTTTTTGTCCCCTTATTTATTTAGTGGCAAAAAAATTCCCATACCTCGAAGAGCTAAAGGGATACAATTTTCTACCAAAATCTTAACTATATTATTTAACAAAGAAGTGCAGACCACATCTTCTACGTTAAAAGTAAGACGAACAAGATATTCAATGCCAAATCAGTATTTATTTATGTGCAAAGTTGTGGAAAATTTGACTTCCCCTAAAATAAATCCCAGATGTCAATTTTCAAAATGCCGATACACGTGTGTATATTTTTTTAGTGACTTCTACTAGAATCAGTTGTAAAAACTTTTTATTAAAAAAGATTGATTTTGTTGTACAGTGAAATTATTCGTACGCAAAAACCGGGTGATTTGACTTTATTAGGAATAAAATCAATATTTGTTCATCGATTTTCATGAACTAAAGCTTATTTTATTTATAATATAACGGCCGTATTCATAACCAAAACTTAGCTGGAAATTAGGATAAGTGACGAAATTGCACTGGGTCTTCAAAAGTTTTTCCATACAATTGGACAATAAAAACCAATATATATTCTGAATATAACGTTACGAACCTTAGCCTAATAATCAATTTAGATTCACAAAGCAAATACGTTCGAAATAATCATATTAATAAACAATTAGCTACTGGCTTGAGCTTTTCACATGTTTACATGTTCATATATACTTAAGTATAAAATCAAACCAAAAAAGTTTGTCTTGAGTAGAACAAAAATCAGAAAAATGGGAATGAAAAAAAATAAACCGATGGCAACGCTGGGAAAGTGCACTTTAATATCAGCTTGAGAGTGATTTAATTCTCGTATTCAATTTTCACGAAAAAGTTGTATATAAAAGAATTAAAATCACATTCAACAGAGCCACCTGACAAGTGGTGATAAGCAAATACACGTGAGCACTGACGATGGAAATGTAGCGGCTTCCGAAAGTGGTGCTAATCTGTTCTGCTGTGTACGTTGAAAAATTAAGTTGATGTTAATTTTTCCATTGTTCCTTGGAATATTAATCATACCCAATTCTTTCTGAATATAACGTTACGAACCTTAGCCTAATAATCAATTTAGATTCACAAAGCAAATACGTTCGAAATAATCATATTAATAAACAATTAGCTACTGGCTTGAGCTTTTCACATGTTTACATGTTCATATATACTTAAGTATAAAATCAAACCAAAAAAGTTTGTCTTGAGTAGAACAAAAATCAGAAAAATGGGAATGAAAAAAAATAAACCGATGGCAACGCTGGGAAAGTGCACTTTAATATCAGCTTGAGAGTGATTTAATTCTCGTATTCAATTTTCACGAAAAAGTTGTATATAAAAGAATTAAAATCACATTCAACAGAGCCACCTGACAAGTGGTGATAAGCAAATACACGTGAGCACTGACGATGGAAATGTAGCGGCTTCCGAAAGTGGTGCTAATCTGTTCTGCTGTGTACGTTGAAAAATTAAGTTGATGTTAATTTTTCCATTGTTCCTTGGAATATTAATCATACCCAATTCTTTCTGAATATAACGTTACGAACCTTAGCCTAATAATCAATTTAGATTCACAAAGCAAATACGTTCGAAATAATCATATTAATAAACAATTAGCTACTGGCTTGAGCTTTTCACATGTTTACATGTTCATATATACTTAAGTATAAAATCAAACCAAAAAAGTTTGTCTTGAGTAGAACAAAAATCAGAAAAATGGGAATGAAAAAAAAAATAAACCGATGGCAACGCTGGGAAAGTGCACTTTAATATCAGCTTGAGAGTGATTTAATTCTCGTATTCAATTTTCACGAAAAAGTTGTATATATAAGAATTAAAATCACATTCAACAGAGCCACCTGACAAGTGGTGATAAGCAAATACACGTGAGCACTGACGATGGAAATGTAGCGGCTTCCGAAAGTGGTGCTAATCTGTTCTGCTGTGTACGTTGAAAAATTAAGTTGATGTTAATTTTTCCATTGTTCCTTGGAATATTAATCATACCCAATTCTTTCTGAATATAACGTTACGAACCTTAGCCTAATAATCAATTTAGATTCACAAAGCAAATACGTTCGAAATAATCATATTAATAAACAATTAACTACTGGCTTGATCTTATCACATGTTTACATGTTCATATATACTTAAGTATAAAATCAAACCAAAAAAGTTTGTCTTGAGTAGAACAAAAATCAGAAAAATGGGAATGAAAAAAAAATAAACCGATGGCAACGCTGGGAAAGTGCACTTTAATATCAGCTTGAGAGTGATTTAATTCTCGTATTCAATTTTCACGAAAAAGTTGTATATATAAGAATTAAAATCACATTCAACAGAGCCACCTGACAAGTGGTGATAAGCAAATACACGTGAGCACTGACGATGGAAATGTAGCGGCTTCCGAAAGTGGTGCTAATCTGTTCTGCTGTGTACGTTGAAAAATTAAGTTGATGTTAATTTTTCCATTGTTCCTTGGAATATTAATCATACCCAATTCTTTCTGAATATAACGTTACGAACCTTAGCCTAATAATCAATTTAGATTCACAAAGCAAATACGTTCGAAATAATCATATTAACAATATATATACGGTTAGTGAATAAAATTGGTAAAATTTTCCAATTGAAAATTTTTTCTAAAGTTTTAATAAATGAATATGTTTTGATTTACATAAAAAATATATATTTTTAAAAAGTTTTTTTTGGCAATTATTAAATTATATTATTTTTAATATTTAACGTGCTTTTTCCCAACTTAATATTTTACTTTCTAAGTAAAATATTAAATTTATATTAAAATACATTGAAATTGATTATGGAGGGGTATTAGCTAGTTCCTATGGTCATTTCATTGGGGCTAATGCAAATCGTCAGGGAACCTTTACCCAAAATTTTTTTTTTTAATTTATTATAGCACAATAGTATCAACAGAGTTTAAATCAAGATATCATTATATCAGAAAAATTTGCACATGTGAATATTTTGCATTTCTGAATATTTTTTAGGACATATATTTATTTAAAAAGGTTTGAATTAATTTTTTACTTAATAATATATTTCTTTAATTGGAAAAATTAATAAATATTGAGATAACTAATAATGGGTGATTTTATAAGAACTATCGGAAAGTAAAAAAAAAACACATAAAATTCAGAAAAATGCATGAAATATTTATTTGGATCGATAGTTGAATCGATATAATTTAATGTTTGAAGATTATTTCATGCAAATGTTGGCCGCGGCTGCGCCTCAAATGGTCCATCCGCTTAGTCCAATTTTGGCATACTCTTTCCAACATTTCGGCCGGTATCTCACGAATAATGTTGGCAATGTTGGCTTCCAGTGCGTCAATCGAAGCGGGCTTGTCGCTATAGACATTAGCCTTAACATAGCCCCACAAAAAATAGTCTAGAGGCGTTAAATCGCACGATCTGGGCGGCCAATTGACTGGTCCCAAGCGTGAAATAAACTGTTCACCGAACTCGCCTCTCAATTGGTCCATTGTTTCGCGTGCTGTGTGGCATGTGGCACCGTCTTGTTGAAACCACATGTCATGCAAGTCAAGCTCTTCCATTTTGGGCAGAAAAAAGTTTGTTATCATCGCACGGTAGCGCTCACCATTCACAGTAACGTTGTGATTCGCATCATCTTTGAAGAAATACGGCCCAATGATGCCGCCAGCCCATAATCCGCACCAAAGGGTTGTTTTTTGTGGATGCATTGGTAGCTCTTGCAATGCTTCTGCCTGCTCTTCACTCCAAATACGGCAGTTTTGCTTGTTCACGTATCCATTCAACCAGAAATGAGCCTCGTCGCTGAACACAATTCTTCGCGCGCGATGAACTTTCTTAACAGAGCACGCATTTTGGTAATAAAATTCAATAATTTGCAAGCGTTGTTCGTTTGTAAGACGATTCATGATTAAATTATAGACCAAACTGAAGATGTTTGACAGTGACACAAGATACAAAACGTGCGTGAGCTGTCAAAACTAGTGTTGCCAAAAAGATAATAGCAAAAAAATCACTCGTTATTATAAATTACTTGATTGCCTGAAAACTAATTAACTGTTTGTTTAATTGAATTTCAGTTTACCGTTATTGAATCCTGCTACTACTTTTTACTAACTGCTAAAATAATATGATATATTAATAGAACAACATATCCCGCTTTAAGTTCTCAAATATTATATTGGTAGTATAATTAATCAAATATAAGCTCCATTTACTTACCGCATGTCCCATTTCGCCCATTGGACCTGGTTTGCCCGGAGGTCCTATTGGTCCAGCTGTTCCCGGTTTGCCGCGACGACCACGCATACCCTTATCACCTTTGTCACCCTTGGTGCCATTCATAGCCATGCCTTCGAAACCACCAGCGAAAAAGGCCTGTCCTGGTGGACCCTCAGGTCCTCGATCACCTTTCGGTCCTGTCAAACCACGCAAACCTTTTTCGCCTTTCTCCCCTTTTGCACCAGGCAGGCCGGTCAAACCGATCGAACCAGCTGGACCCGGCTCACCGTTCAAACCGGGTGCACCATCATAGCCAGGTGGCCCTCGTGGGCCTATAGGACCGCTTGGTCCAGCGGGACACGTGCACTGTGTTGTATTTTGTAAACCAAATGGTGTATCAGCATAAACAATTTGTCCTGCAGGGCCAGGTGGACCCATTGGTCCTATTTCTCCAGGTAGGCCTCGATCGCCTTTGAGACCAGAAGCTCCTGGTGCTCCTGATATACCAGGTATACCAGGTTGACCTTGTTCACCCTTAACTCCAGCGGGTCCATGTGGTCCTGTGTGACCCTGCAATAAAAAAAGTTTGGTTAATGATTTTTATAAGGTTTAGTATATTATGGATATTTTGCAATGCAATTTTTTAGACTAGCAAAATTTTAAAGTTTAACTTGAAAATATCAATATAAAAAGACGATAAGCCATATTTGGCATTACACTAAAATTCAGTTTTCCAGTACGTTTTTCTGTGTGGAAACATAGAAGAAAAACGATTCTAAGCACTTTTGCTGCTCGACCAGTTCTCGTTAAGGCACACAAATAATTTCTTTAGTCGATAACATGTATTTTATTTGTGCTATTTTTTGGCTCTGAGGCATATAAGCGATCTTGTCCTGATATTTCAAAAGGCAATCGCCAAGAGCTTAGCAAAAAACTTTTTCAAATACATAATCAGAAATTTAATTTTTATTCTCAATATGACATGAAAATATACATATTCACATATGAGAGAGAGTTAGAAAAAAATACTACTAAAAAACTACTACTTCAGATGTACCACAATAAGGATGTGTGCAAGGTAGCTCAATACCAGGTAGTCGCAAGAGAATTCGCCGTGGAGAATTTACATTTGGGCTTTAAAAAAAGCTGATACATTAACGCTGCTGACAGGTCAAATGTGTAAACATTTACGTAAACAGCTGGGCTCTTGCGGCCACCTAGTATGAATTCGCCCTGGCTGTGTGCTTATGAAAGATATTTTAATCAAGTTTTTTAAAATAGTGAGTCGAAATAAAATTTTTTTATTATTATTTCCGTGTTCAGCACATGTCCATTACCCTAAAAATACTTTGAAATATTTGAAAATTCCAAAAATTAAAATATGTAAAAGAGTGTTTTTTTTTTAACTTTCTTGTTTTTCTTGGCTTTATAACTCCAAAAAATTTGATCTTAAGTAAAAAATAATCAAAATCATTTTTGTATGCAATTTTGTCCCCTTTAACTTTTTGTGCAGAAATTTGGTAAAAGTTATAGTTTCGGAATAGGGCCAACCGTTCATGGGGGAGCAGGGAGGATTGTAGAGTCTCGAGGGCCATATGGCCAAAGCTTGACTTAGGCAGATCCGAACTATTACTGAGCATGAATAGGAAGGTGATAGGGGTCTTAATAGGCGCATTGACTGGTCACTGCTCGGTCAGGGCGAGGACCAGCATTTGGGAGATTGGCACTCCAGATTTTTGTAGGATGTGCGAGGATGAGGAGGATCCAGAAACTATTGAGCATGTTATCTGCCATTGCCCGAGGCTACAACGACACAGGCTTAGGTAGCTTGGCAGACGTTTCCATGAAAGCATTAGTGATATCGCGAAGTGTGAACTTGAGGATGTCAGGGGCTTCATTATGGGAATAAGGTGGTTGCATGGCGGATAGCAGGATGGATGCTCTTTTTCTGGGTTTTAATAGGGGGTATGAATAGAAGGGAATCTCAATGGATCCAACTGGGTCTCCGAGTGGATGTGCGGCATAGCACTACCCTTCCCAAACTAACCTAACCTATAGTTCCGGACCTATAAGCATAAAACTAAACAATTTCATATAAAAGGGCCCTCATCGTTCTAGGTCGTCCGCTAAACACGGGGACTCTTAAGTTTCTTTATATATACATATGTACCAAGGACCAACTGGCTTAATTAAATAAATTAAGAAAAAAGGAGTTATTTGTTATAATAAATACAATGGAAATGACACCAACGCTTTGCAGCAGAAAATTATGGCTTAAATTCCAGAAGAGCAAATATGTTATGTAAAGCACACCATATACGTTTCATTCAATTGTTAATTGAGTCTTTCAATTGAATTTATTCTTGGCCACACACTTCATAAACTGAATTGAAAAATTTTCATTCGACTGTCAAACTTATATGAAATTACTGAAATTGAATACAATTTTAAAAATACTTAACTTTTTCTTTGCAATATAAAACTACAAACATAAGTTTTGACAGCTGATCAAGAGACTCGAGCACACACAGCACAATCGAACTGAGAGACTTACTAGCCAACCTCAAAAATCAAAATCTTTTGATTTTTCTTCAATCAATTCGACAGCTGCCAAACTAATCAATTCAAAGAGCCATACACGCCTTGATTTAGACAACAACCGACTCAGTTGCCAATTGGATTGAACCGTGTGTGGGTTGCATAATAGTGCCGTATGATAATAGTGCCGTATGAGCAATATTGAGTAGGATTTGCCGAAATATTACGTATACATGAAGATTCTACGAAAAGCGTTGCAAACATTTTATAATTTTT
Organism: Panzeria rudis; assembly: GCA_956483635.1. Taxonomy (NCBI): domain Eukaryota; kingdom Metazoa; phylum Arthropoda; class Insecta; order Diptera; family Tachinidae; genus Panzeria; species Panzeria rudis. The sequence continues at coordinate 131,436,946 of OY101448.1, forward strand.
AATGCCCCTACTACACACACGAGATTCTACGAAAAGCGTTGCAAACATTTTATAATTTTTAATGCCCCTACTATACACACGAGAACAATTTTTTAGCGCACATTTTTTTCTGTTCGAAACACACGGGATGATATTCATCTGGGATGAAATGTATACGTATACATAGCTTTGTGGAACATATAAAGTTTAATGCGCTAAATTCAAATCCGTTTTCAGTTTTTTTCAATCACGTACAGATTTTTTTAAATGGCCATGACCACAAGATACTTCAGTACATTTCACCATAACTCGAGAACGGCTTATCCGATTTGAGCTAATAAAGCTCCAAAAGATGCGAAATAAAATTACCTTCAAGTCACTAATATTCGATTTTTTTATAGTCTAAACTGTTCCAGAGCTATTCAGAAATTAGCGGCAAAAAATAATTTATTTTCATGCAAAACTAAACGTTTTTCGTTTTCAAAAACTTATGAAAATATCAAGAGGGCAAAATTTTTACAGTTTTGTCATTCATCAGAAAGCTATCTATATGAGGAATTAGATATATCTTAATGATTTATAGCTTATAAGCCAAAAATCATTCAAATCGGTGGATAAACGTTGATTTTATTAGAAATTAAGTGAAGAAACTTATTTGAAGAAACTCGATTTTCATACAATACACATACGCGCATACAAACACAAATTTGCCTGTTGTATGGAAATCGTGATTTTAATCAATTGAGTTCCATCACTTAATTGTGTATAAATCGACATTTGTCCATCGATTTTAATAATTTATGGCTTAATTTATTCCTAATATACATAGTGCCATGATTAATAATAGAGATAGAGAAAAATTAAAACGGATTTGAATTTAGCGCATTAAACTTTATATATTCTACCTATTTTTATTTAAGGGTTTGAAAATTTTTATTTGTTTGCTGACCAGTGCAATCTATCATTTTATGCCAGCACAATTGTTCTCGTGTATGAAGGCTCTATCAGAGTAATTTGAATTGCTATAAAGGGTCGTTTAAGTTAAGTAAAACTAACTTTTTTAAAAAGCGTTATTGCGAATTATTGATTTACAATTAATTTTCTTTTGTAACGTACTTTCTTCGAAAGTTAATAATTTACTTATTCAGTAAAATATTAAAATTTTATTAAAATAGCTTTACCAAAAAATGTCATAGAAAAACTAAAGATATTCAAATCATATGAATAAGAAGTTCATAATAGCAAAGTTAAAACATCAACTCTATAAACAATTATGTTTTTTATTTTCTTACTTGTCTACTACACCGGTTAGTTTCATCAAACTCTTAACCTGAAAGTCCATAACACGCCGTTCACGCTTTTATGATTCATACGCGGCTGTCAAAAAAGTGAAATCAGTGTAGTTGTACGTATCAAGTTACAGAGCACGACGCCTTGACGCGTCCAATGCAAAAAGTAGGTCTACTTTCTACTTTTGTAAACGTCATCAGTGGCGTGCTAACAGGTTAGCTGTTTTTGATAGCCATTGATATTTTCTTTTTAATGCTATCGATGATTCTGTTTGTATAGTGTACTATTTTGCTCTTGTAATAAAGTTTAAAAATATTTGGGCTAATAAAATAATAAAAAAACTTCTGCGTAAAAAGCGCCGCATGTAACTTGAAACGCTGAAAAGCTTGGAATGCGTAAAACGTGTGAAAACGCGTGTTATGAACTTTCAGCTTTATTGTAGTTGTAAGAAGCAATTGAAAATAATAATAAACAGTTAAAGGTCACTTTATTCTCAACTTTAGCAAAATCACTAAAGTTTTTTAACACGCATCGGGGCTTTGAGTGTTAGTCCCACACAAAATACAAATGTTTACAAGGTCTTTATTCATACAATGCTAATTTCTAAAACATACAGACATTAACAACCCCTGAAGGAAGCCGGGGCTATGTGTTTCGAAGTCACCACTTTTGTCGACAAGTTTGGTGATTTTTTGCTAACATTGTCAACGAATAGTCTACACTTTTTAATTTGCCTTTAATGGTAAGAAAAGTTTTTGACAGCTACAAAACGATTTTTTATTGTCTCATTTTGTTGTATTGAAAATAAATGCGGCTGCAAGCAAAACTAACAATTTTCATAAAAAATCTAATTTAATTAAAGTGCACTAGTGACTCTCTAGTGAAAATGTCTCAATGTGGTCCCATAAGAACCACCTAGTCTGTAGTAAGTCAGTAGTTCCAACGTCACTAGTAAAGTCTCAATATCAAGCACATGCTAAATGTCTATAGCGCAGAACATTGCCTGGGGTACAATTAGTCAGATGTACTGGGGACAAAGTCAAAGGTGGATCAGTACAGCTTTACTATCGACATTTCCTTCAGGGATATATTGTATGTTTTACGTGCATAAAAGTATTGTATGAGTGTATATAATTATTTAGCTGGGGTTTGCATGAGAGTATCTAACTATGTAAAAGAGTTTATACCACAGTGCTCTTTACACATTAAAAATATTGAATACAAAATATACAAGCATAATTTTGAAGTTATTACAGTGTATGTAATGTTAAAAATTTACCTTTTTAAAAGAAATGCAGAGGAGAAATGGGGCCGAAATTTACATTTTAGCCGCGTTAACTTTATGTATACATGACTGTCTTAAAATTATCTTTACGAATACAAAACACATAAGGCACTAAATAAATAAATATAAATAAAAACAGTTTCGTGTTTTCTTATTTAAATATTAAACTCACATACGAAAAATTTTAAATATACGTTTATATTCCATTAAAAAAAAGGTAAAATCAGCAGAGAAAATAATGACAGAAAAAAGGTTCAAGTACTCAAATCTTACGTTTACCTCTCATAAGCCATTATCATACAAAATGAGATGTGAGCCATAAATCCTTAACTTAGTTGTTCGTTACCGGTATTTGTGTATAGTATTTTATGTATTTTTTTTATCCCTAAGCATTTACATATTTAGAGGTTATACATTCAAGAGTTTAACATGTGTTGGCGCACATAAGAATAATTGGTCTTATGTGCTCTATTTGCAAGTTCAATGAAGATAAGTTTATAAGAGGACATTGCTTTGAATGTATTAAATAAGCCCGCATGAATTTACTTTGACCCCCTAAGTGTGAAGAAAATATGCTGGAATTAACACTGCAAATATAATTAGGTCCTGCTAGATCCATATGTTCTCATGGCCATATCTTTTACCTATTGTACTAGATGTTGCTAGCGATGTCTTAACAAGTGTCTCTCTTGCAAAATTTCACGAACAGCGACGATTCTCTAGATCGATACTCATTGCTTACCGCATTGGTAATTTACAATTTTGTCACCATATATTGGAACTTCACCTTCCTTAAAAGGCACATTTGTGTTTACGAATATTCCTATTGATAATAAAGCTTTATCATATAGACTGCTGCTTAGTTGTGCAAATTGTTTTGGCCAGTTGCATCAGTGACTATAAAAAAAACAATAGATTTGACAAACGCCACTAAGATAAAATGGTAACAACGTCGTCCGTAAGAAAACTTTGAATAAAGTTTTGGAGAACAGATTGAGATTAGTATGGGATTTTGGTTGAGCTTAATAAAATGGCTGATAAACATGTTACTAGTATTGTAGCATACAGTGCCCCAGCAGGAAATTTTTGGCCTTTTTATAACTGGTAGTACTATTTTAATTGGCTACAAAGTAATGCGTGATACTTATTTATCTTATTACTATGCTCCAAATTAGAACTACTACATACTTCTTAATATAATTAGTATGCATTTTTCTCATTATCTGTAAGTAGTTAAAATTTGTGATGTATATTAATAAAATATGTAGACAACCACTTTTTAAGTCAACATGTGTTTGCATATAAAAAATCCAATGTAAATAATATCTAGCAAATAAATAATTGAATTGAAAACTACATAATAATAAATAAAATTAGTACACTGATGGAAAACACCTCATAACGCTGATGTAATTTGACAGCAATGCTATGTCAAATGTTTTCGCTTTTGACCCCATGACATTTTTCATCACTGTGATGTTAACCTTTTCAGAAGCTGGTTACCAGAGCCAATGATTACAAATCTATCATCAATGCAATGACTTATCGACATCATGGAAATTACTAATTGACATCAATTCAATGACAGCGTGTCATCAATATGATGTCACTGATAGAAAGAAAAACTGTCATATCGCTGATGCAATTTGACATCAATGCTATGTCAAGTGTGTTCGTTTTTGACCCAATGACACTTTACATCATTGTGATGTCAACTTTTACAACAGCTGTCATCAATGGAATTATTACAACAATTATAAGAATTTATATATTCTTACTCTGCTTGTTTCTATTTTAGTTTTACTTTTTGTTGTTTTATTTTCTTCTAATGTTGGTCTTGATTCCAGTCTACTCAATTCATCGCATATTTATAAACAAATACCTCTACCATTTCAGCTATGTCACCATCCAAAACATCGGTAGCACAAAATCAACGTAAACATTGATGCAACATACATGGCTGTTTTTTATTCTAAACGTACAGTTTGTGTTTTTTTCACCAATGTATCTAGTATATATGAGAAGGTGGGATTCATATCATAGTTTTCGTCTCATTCAATCTCTACTCTTTAAAAACAAAAGATTATAATAATCGCAGGACGAAATTAAAAGTTACGGCCACTTGTTTAATTTTAACTTGGGTTCACAGGAAAAAATTAAAAAATTTATGTTTTAAAATAATTCTTTATAAATATTTATACATTAATAAAAATTAGGCTCAGTCATCTTTCAAATAAGGTTTATTTTAATAAAATCGACTAACAATGTCAAAAGTTATGTTAATTTTAATTAATTTTTTTGTAACCTGCGTAATACATTTTTCGAAAATAAAACAATCCACGGGCAAAAGAAGCAACATTTTTTTGAAAGAAAAGAAAAGAGATAATGTGCCTTATGTCGTTTCTACCTTTTAGCTGCTGTCAACTTTTTTAATGACCTAAAATTTATAGATAAATTATATTTAAAAAAATTGTTTAAGTAACGCTCAATACATTTTTATACGAATTCAATATTTTTTCAGAACACACACTATATTTTGAATTCAATATGATTCAGGTGTATAATTTTCAATGTATATTAACATAACCTCCTTATTTACATTATATTAAAAAAAAACATTAATATTAAAATATTAAAAAAACATGGATATATTTAAAAAAAACATGGATACAAACGATGATTGATTGATGAAACGTTTTGCAATATAATACTATTCAACAAAACTTAAAATTTTTTAAATATTTAGAAGCGCTCTTATTTTACTGTATGTTGTTAATGTCATTCTAATAATTAAAATGAGTAACGAATCGTACTAAAAAGGGTAACGCTCAATACACAAGACTGCGAACAAGAACATTTAAAAAAATTATAATTTCTAATATTTTCAGAAATTTAATGTGTAGAATAAGAGAAGCAAATACAAAATTTCTAAAACTGTTATAAATTTAATCTCGTTTTTGAAAAAATTTATGGTTTCTTATGGTCAATAGCATGCGCTACGGACACGCCATTTTGAATGAAGAGAGTAAAAACATTATTTTCGGTTTTCGTTCTTAACACATAATGGACAATCTTATACAAAAAAGAGTCTTATGCACATTTATTTATAAAATCTATTCAATCATCCTAACGGCTCTATTCACAATGTATGATTAAGAGGTAAAATTGGACTTTAACGGCAAGATTTGTATGGCGAAGTTTCCGTTAAAGTCCATGTTAATTTTTAATCGAACGTTGTGATAAGGGCCGTAAAGAAGTTTTAATTTTAAAATGTATGCGTGTATATTATAAAATATTTTACTATTCTTTCGACGGACACGAAAAATGCATTTGAGATGAGAATGAGCCACATATGATGGTTAAGTGTCATCAATATGATGAAAAGGTGACATACTATCGTTTGTATCACTGTTTTGTCTAGGTTAAAAAAAAGACTTGCACATTTTATTATTAGCTCTGTCGTATCAATGATGATAAGTGTACATCAATGCAATGTCACGATTTTTAATTTTTTAAAAATGCGTTTAAACACAAAAATAAAAGGAAAACAATGTGGCCGTAACATTTGTATTAAAATACAAATTGCAAACATTATAACATTATTTACTTATTTCTTTTACACATATTTTACACTTTAATAATATATAATAAGTGACATAGTATTGATGGCATTTCAGTCATAGCATTGATGACACTAAACTATGGCAAAATTCTATGATCACGTTTTTCACCATCATCATTGATGACCTGTGTCATCATCATTGATGACATGTGTCATCATCATTGATGACCTGTGTCATCATCATTGATGACATGTGTCATCATCATTGATGACATGTGTTATCATCATTGATGACATATGTGATGTCAGAATTTTGATGGTAGGACGTCATCCATGCGATGATACATTTTACTATGAGTGTACGTATTCATCTCATTACTTGGAATTAGTTATATGTAACTTGGTGTTATATTTTAATAATATAAGTAGACACATACTTTTTAAGTCAACATGTGTTTGCATATGAAAACAAATCAGTGGCGCTAAAATTTATAAGTCATCAATAGCTGAGTGTAAAGTAAAGTACAGCACTTGCCTTCAAATCTGAAAGAGCACTGGCTCGTATCCTATCCGGGCAAAATAAAAAAATGTGAAAAACAATAAATAATATATAATTTGTAAAAAAAACGTCTTTAATTATTTTTTGTTTCTTTGACTACTTATTTGTTAGTTTCAAGTAAGTCAAATAATAACTAAATAATTGCTGTGACAACGTAAGTCCGTTTGTAAGGGTTACCCCTTATTTTTGGAATTTCGAAAATAAAAATAAGTACTTATGGAATAAAATTAGAAGTAGCTACGATTTAAATCCTTATATGCTTTTTTGTCCACTAGTAAGCAAAGTTTTTGCCGGGGTATGAAAAGCATCCTTATTACATTTAATTTTTGTTTACACAACTTAAATTATTTTACTGCTATTTTATTTACTGGAACGAGTAGCGCTCGAAATAAGAAACTTTATTCGAGGACTTGTGTAAAATCTAACGTTTTTACTATCTCAGTCACATCAGTCTCTAATAAAGCAACGCTTTTCCGTTGCAATGGCACAAAGTTTACATATAAATAAATTAACTTTCAGGGTACCTAAGACGACAAATGCTTTTGTCATGTGGGGAAGTCGTATAATGTTTTCATTAAATATCTGGATGTTGGTAATAACAACTACTTAAAAAGTCAAACATACACAGTTATTGATTCTTTGGATGCAGTTGGAAGCAGTTCCAATTTTTTCCATTTTTCTCCATTTTTAGCACTTTGCTGCAAACTTTTCCGAATTCGAACAGAAATCATGAAATATTTTCACATGTTCATAATATACGCAACATTTTTTCGTATATTGAATATACATTTTTTTGTGCTAGCATTGCAAAGAAGTCCAAGTTCTTTTTTGGTAGCATAAATAAAACAATTAAAATTGCTGCTAAAAATATTCGCAGTACAAGAAAATAATATGTATACTAGTGTTATTATTTCAAAAAATTCTTTGTTTGTGTGATACTACTTCATAAATAATTATTTAGGTTATTTTACAATTAATATTTTGATTATTGTGCTACTAGAAATTACAAACAGAAGTTGAAATTTTAATAGTAATATGATTGAAATAGAAATAAAGACGAAATGATGAAATATAATATTGTGAATCTAAATTGATTATTAGGCTAAGGTTCGTAACGTTTAATTCAGAAAGAATTGGGCATGATTGATGAAATATAATATTTATTAAGGGTCGTATATATGTAAGAAATTCGGTTCCACTGCTGATTTTATAAACCCTGTATATTAGCACATATTGTATCATTACTTGTAGATGCAGTACTATGCAGAAACAGAGAGTATACCCTTTTACGCTGTCGCCGAAAATCGAATAATTTTATTTTCATGTATGACTGCTAATTTTGTAGCGTGTTGAGTTTCTTTTTGGCACAATCTTCTTTAATGATTAATGTAAAAACAATATAATTCACTGCTGTTTTATTTTGCTATGCTTTTTTTCCTTTCGCCGAAATAACACTCTTTAGTATTGGAAATACTTTAACTACTAGAACAACTGCTAATGAATTCTTAATGAGCTTTATATGTATGGCACAAAACTGGGATGCAAAAGAAAATTTAATAATTTACTCGTTTTCAAGAAAAATTGTACTTTTTCAGTCCGATTTTACTAAACTCTTGTTCTATTATTTTCAAATAGTTTTTACTCAATATTACATGTAGATATGTGTAAAAAACTTGGCAATTCGAAAAAAGGTACATTGACGTAAATTTGCACTAAGTACTTATACGTGATGATCCTGATGAAAAGTGGCCTTATCTTCCGTAGCCCGAAATTGAGTTAGCTAGATTTCTTAAAACTAGATACAATTTTGAAAGGAAGGCCGTTTTTCGTTTTTTACGAGTGATAAAATGAAGTAAATAAAGTATAACATCTCGTATATAAAAATAGCATTTCGGATATGAGATCCTATTTTGCCCAATGCATTTCATATGAGGGAAGTAAAGATTCCTTTTTCTCTAAATGTAGAGGTTGGGAGAAATCTCTTTTTAAGTAATTTCTGCGGTCAATTTATGAACAATTTCACTTATAAGGTGGGGAAAATGTACTCAAACAGCTATTTTGGCTCTACTGAAAATTATTGCTGGGAAGGAAAATGAGGCCCCTCTTTATCAGGATCATCACATATGTAGATAAACTTAACAATTAATAGAACGATTTTCCTTCGTCTTGAATATTCAAGAGAACACTGAAAATGGCATTAAAAATATCAACCAAACTTGACGTGGGATGACCGAAAATCGTTCAAGATTCAAACAAACGTTGTAATACTGCGATATTAGTCATTGTGATGCTTTTGTACTTTTGACTTTCAAATACTTCTAAAAAGAGTACAATTGTACCAACTTTTGCATCCCTGGCACAAACTATCCAGTCATTCACTCATTGATTTCGTTATGCTAAATTTATGATTAACATACCCATAGATATTTAAATGTATGTATATATGTTTAACAAACATCCCTGAAAGAAGCCAGTGGCCAAGTGCCTCCAAGTCACCACTTTTGTCGACAAGTTTAGTGAATTTTTTGTGACATTGTCAACTAGTCGTCTACACTTTTTATTTTGCCTTTAATGGGAAGAGAAGTTTTTGGCAGCTAAAAAAAATATTTTTTATTGTCTCATTTTGTTGTGTTGAAAATAAATGCGGCTGCACACTATACCTAGTAAAACGTTTCATATGTGTTGACTAGAATCATTATAATGCACTAGCAACTCTCTGGGGCCAATGTCTCAATGCGGTCCCATAAGAACCACCTAGTCTATAGTAAATCAATAGTTCCCAGGTCACTAGTGCAATTTCAATGACAACCACATGCCAAATATCTATAGCACAGAACATTGCTTGGGGTACAATTAGTCAGCAGTACTGATAACAAAGTCAATAGCTCATTTATTTCATTAGCTCATTTTCAATATTCAAAATAAGAACATTTACGTTCGCCATACAACAAAAATAAGTGAATCAGTACAGTTTTACCATCGACATTTTCTTCAGGGATTGTTTATACATACACACTCAATGAAATAAAAATGTTAAAGTGAAATACATCGTAAATAAGGCTTTTAAGCCATACCATATCCAATCTTCCAAAAACAAATGGCTTCGAACAATTATGATTTCACATTTATTTGCAGGCTAAAAAAATTGCTGATTTACTATTCCTAACATTTTTCAAAAAATACATTTGTCATTCAAGTTGTCTTATTTAGGCGGGACATGCAGAAATATAAAAAGTTAAAAGCATATCCTTTTCAAAAACTAAAATAACTATATGTGAGACTAATAACCAGGGCAAACTGGAAATGTTCCCTAAAGAATGTCTTTTATGAACATTACATATGCACTAAAAGCTTAAAAATATGCTCCCAATATGTAAGAATAATTTTTTTAAAACTTTTTCATTTCGTTTATAATTTATATGACATTAATTTCTGATACCACGAATTATGTACATACATATATTGGTGGCATGCAATAATGTCCAAGAAGATAACGTCCACAGACATTATTTACAGTTCAAAAAGAAAATAATGTCCATGGACATGTCGAATAGTGGCTCGCAGAGTAAAGGTTTTCTTCCTAGTAAAAAATCTGAACTTTGTGAAGCCACTATTCGACATACCCAGAGAAGAAAACAATTAATCCCGTCCAAAGCCCGGCTATGCAGTCAATCTTCACTCTGCAGTACTATTGCATGAACTTTATTAGAATTTTTTAGGGTCATAAATTTCCTTTTCAACGTGAAGATAACGCCAATGGACGCTATTTTATTAGACGCAAGTCAATTTAGCATTTCATCTGTCCGAATATAAAAAATAGGGCACCAAGACATATTTTGTAGTTCCTATTAGAAAGAAATAAGCAAAATCGCATAAATAGCTCAAATATTCGCAAAGCCGACTATTCTCGCCCTACTATTTTTCTATGAAGTGCAAATAAGCCAACAATCTCGACAAAATTGAAATTGCTCAAAAAAAAAATTCTACTCTACTCTAGGTCTTTAAACATACCCAAGCTCCAGACCAAACTCGGACGCTAGAAATCAAACAAAATGTAAAATGTGTTTAGGGGTTAAGTTCGTACTTATGCACAATTGGTATAAGATCCGTTCAGCTTTTTTATGTACAAGACCACGAGGAACATTTTTGTGGAAAACTATGCCCCACTATATCGTCGCTGAAGGTGATTTTTTCCCTTTTCAAAGAAATATACAGAAAGACCCATAAAATGCAGAGTTAGAGGATTAAAATGTTTCAAAAAATTTTTTGCCATAATATTTTCTACAAAGCTGTACAGCATATCCTATACGCCAGATGTAAACATCACATAAAATATTTCATGTACCGATATGCATCACGATCAGGCCAAAAGGTGAATATTTTAACCCCCCCCCCTCCCCCTAAAAATAAAATTCCGTTTGAATCTTGATCTTTTACAACGCCGACATACGCAATTTTTTTTATCTCCTCTACCAGAAGCGGTTTACAGAACCCCGTAATTTTGAAAAAAGTTTGAAATTGTTGTATAGTGTTTTTATCAACAAAAATGTTACGAACATTGATTTAAATGAAATTGTATTATCAGTAGATTTCATACGAACTTAGAGGTCATTCCCAGTAATGAATAAAGAAAGACAATTTTATATTAACTTTAGTTAAAATGCGAACTTTTCATATCAACTGCCAGTTAAATTAATAAAATATTGAAAAAACTAAAAATTATTAAGGAAGGATTAATGAACAAGTTAAATGTTTTAAATTTTAGGGGGTAACCGGCACAGCTTTTATTTTTTGTATGGAGGTCGACCCGCTTTATTATGCACTTCATATAGCCCACTCATATTAAACTCAACATCGGCAAAATGTTTTAATCAATGCAAACGATAAGCTTTTAGTGCAAATGATATCCTTTTATGAAAAACTTTAATTTTCTTATTTTTCTTTTTATGGACATAGATACATGCTTTTGATGACATCCCTGTAGATAACGCGACTAGTCCATACACGCATGTAAAGTATACTCCATAGAGGACTAGTCCAAAAGTATGCCAAGTGTATGGAGAAAACATAGGAGATTTAACATTACGATATCCATGGGCTAGACCATATAACCCAACTTTGAACTACATAGGAGTAGTCTCAAAACCACTCCATTTCACCACTTGATGGATCACTCAACTGTTCGTGTTGAAATTGTTAAAACACGAGCACTTGTCGCTTGTTTGCATATGACATGGTCCATGCCTGTGCTACAATTTCAGTAGTATTAAAACTACTCTATGTCACTATTTGATGGAACACTATATGCAATCGTTAAAACGCGAACACTTGTCGGCTAACTACAAACTCTTGTTTGCATATGACATGGTACACAGAAAAAATTATCATAGCGTTTTATTTTAACACGCATGTGTTTGAATTTGTTTTTAAATTTTATAATATTTTTGCATGATTTTTAGATATTCCAATAGAAAATTTTAATAGAAAAAAATGCAATTTTTTTCTTATTAAATATTAAATATTTATTTATTTTAGTATTTAATATTACGAATTTTGTGACAGGTCCCATTTCCGTAAAAAAGAATATTTGAATTTATGAATTTAGTAATAGAATACGAATTATAGTTTTTTCTGTGTACATGATTGCATTGCGTATTTCCATGTTGTAACTAGTCTATGTCAGCAAAAATGGATCACGTAGTCCACAAGTATCTGTAGGGTATCTAAAGAACAATATTACCCTGTAGATAACTCCAGAGAAGAATAGTACTATTCCAAAAGTAACCCAAATGTATGGAGTAAACATGGGCGATTTAACATTACGATATCCTAGGGCTAGACCATATAACCCAACTTTGAACTATATCGGAGTAGTCTCAAAACCACTCCATGTCACCACTTGACGGAGCAGTCAAGTGTTCGTGATGAAATTGTTAAAGTACGAGCACTTGTCACTTAACTACAAACTCTTGTTTGCAACTGACATGGTCCATGTCTGCATTACATCGGAGTAGTCTTAAAACTATTCTATGTCACTATTCGATGGAGCACTCAAGTTTTCGGCGTTTTTACGATTGCTTTCGTTAAAACACAAACATTTGTCGGTTAACTAGAAGCTATTGGTTGGAAATGACATGGCCCATGACTGCATTACATAGGACCATGTTTTAACTGCTCTATTTCAGCTAAAATAGACCATGTAGTCCAATATTATCTATAGGGTAGGGATGCTCGTACATGTGTGCATACATAAGTAAGCGTATGAAAACATTTACTTATATATTAATATGTATATATCTTTAGTATAATATGACAATTAAAAACATTAAAAAACCTCAGAATTTATTAAATCTTAAATAATGCTATGCATGAAAATAGTTTCCCGTTAAAGGAAAGTTGTTCCTGCAAAACATATTTAAAACAAATGGATCGTCAGAGGATTTACAATTATGGTTTAACGTAAATGATTTTTATAACTGTAGATGGTTTGTTAAAGTAAATATATGTATATGTACATTCTTACACCACTAATCTAGCCAAAGTATTAAGGGTATAAATCCTTTTTTAACACTTAATTAAAAACTAAAAGCACTTGGTTTTTTTTTTATTAGTTAATAAGGAATAACATTAAGAAATTAAAGTCAGATTGAAGTATATTAGAGTGGGTTAGAAAAAATTTTTGCTGGTCATGCCTTACGATGAAATATATTTCAATGACAACTCCAACCACAAGAGCAGAAAAAATTGTTCCATGCTTCAAATATTGTATTTAAATTTTAAGCCCAATCGGAACATATTGTGTACCATTGTGAATGGATACGGCTTAAATGTTTCCTTGGAGGTTTTTTAATTCCACATCAAGTCCTAGAAACAGCTTCTGATATGTCAGATCCTTCCCACTAATGCCCTACCCAAAATGATGCCCGTTTTGTTTCTTTAGTTGCGTCGACATTTTAAGTCCGATCAATACATATAACTGTCAATAGCTTGATTATGCTTTAATTTTTAGATCATTTTTTAAATGAAGGTTGAATTCTTAATATAACCTTTGGTATCTCGGATAATTCTCCCTTTCTGACTTAAGCTTTTAAAATTCTAACTTTTGTTCGCTAGTAATAACTTCACGCTGATTTCAAAAGTACTATTTAAAATAACCTTATTTTTGATAGTACCATGTAATAACGTTCATGGATAAATACCCATGGACACAATTTCCAAGGCAATAATGTCCATGGACATTATTATTTGACGCTATCCAAAGTCATTCCAATTTGACGGTTACTGATTTCTTACGAACATCCGTGATATAGCCAAATTTACAGGATCTTGAAACATACATAATAATTATATCTGAGCAGATATCCCCCACCAAGAGCTAGATAGTTAATCCGAATTTTATTAAAGTTAAAAGAGTTAAAAAATGCATTAAGGCTAAATCACGTCACACAGTGGTTCCAACTGGAAAAAGGGTAATAAATCTGTAACTTTGAAACTTGCGAACCGATTATAAAACGATGTATGCAAAAATCAAAGAAGAGGACCTAAGTTTTAAGAATAATGATCACACTGTTGATACAAACGGTGAGATACGGTGTGTCAAAGTTGACTACCTCGGGCATAAAAAATTTGTTGGTCCTACAACTTTTACAAATCTTATCCGATCTTAAAGAGTTTAAGCTTTATCGTAAGGCTTATACAAAATAGATAAACCAATGTTTTTATATTTTGGGTGAATTTAGATTAAACAATTAGGTTTGGTACTATTTAAAATCTGCTCTCCTGGCCACATTTTTGACGGGACGGGTAACAATTAAAATCGAGATTAATTATATCAAATGTATCTAAAGAATTTGTAAAGACAATTTGACGAACTCGATGGTTTTTTTTTCTTAAGCGATTAATTTAGAGTTTCGTAGAAAAATTCACTATATTCATCCAATGCTGGATGTAGTGTGCATGCTTTAATCGATTTAAAACTTCAACTGCAGTCAATTTCGAAGTCTGTTCTTTTGAAATATTACAAAAAGAAAAAGTTTTACTGCCTGTCCCACGATGTCGACAAGTCGATTTCGTTATCATATTTATATTGAAAATAAAAACGAATTTAAATTTTTTATTGTTTTCAGTATAAATATGAGAACGAATTCGACTTGGCGACATCGTGGGACAGGCAGTTAGTTTTGAAAATTTCTTGAGAAAAACGTCCAACAATTAAGCTCTATTTTTGTCAAAATTTGGTCATGAACCTGATTTTAAAGTCTCTATTTTGATTTTCTTCACGGCTACATGAATTAGAATAACTTAAAAATTTATTTAATATATTATCAAGGATTTCGTTAGATTATCAGGTTGCCGGTGAAAAATTTGAAGGAAAGGGTTCCAGCCCACTTTGGTACAATAATAATGATGGTCCCTTTGTGATAAAGGATTTTGTTAAAAATCATAAAATATTTTTTTTAAATTAAGCCAAATATATCTGAAAATATTAAATATATCTTAAAGAAATAAGCTGTACGTTCTTTGTCTATTTATAAGCCGTTCAAAAAGTTTAAACTCGTTAAAATCGGATAAAATTTGTAAAAGTTATGTGGCCAACAACATTTTTCATGCACGAAGTAGTCAATTTTGACACCCTGTATCTCATCGTGTGTTTCAATAGGGTTATGTGTGTTTCATTATTGTTAAAGCTTGTGCCCTCCTCTATGATTCTTACATACATCCTTTTTTAATCGGATCACAAGTTTTAAGGATACAGATCTATTACCCTTTTTTTCAATTGAAACCACTGTGCATCACCAAAGTGAAGTTTATGTGCAGCAGAAAAAAAATTCCAATATTTTAAAAAATAGCTTAAATTTTTCATGTTTTTAATTTTTTATTTTTAGTTTTTTTATAAACAAACACAACCCGTGAAGCAAAGCCATTCCTGATTTCGTTTATTCGTTGAAGGAATTGTATAAAAAACAAACCCAAAATATTAAATTGTTTTAATTTTGTTTTTGTTTTCCATAGAAATGTCACTTTGGTGTTATGATTTAGACAATTAGAGCCTTAATACATTTTCATTTCTTTTAATTTAAATAAAATTTGGAGTATTTGTCTAACTCTTATCTGCACAACTCATAGTGAGGGAAAACTGTTCAGAAATATTTATTGGTCCTATGCTAAGATCCCCTCAATTAGGCTATGTCACGCATTTTTGTCAGAAGTCAGTAGTTGTCAAGATGGAATGACTTCTAATAGCGTAATTAGATCTTAAGTAAAATAACGTCATTTGACTGAATTAGGAGGTACAACTTGAATATGTTGTCCTTTTATTAAGAATTTTAAAGTATATTTCCTTTATTTTTTACAGATAATTTACAGAAGACTCATCTTTGTAATTTAAAAAAATATGTATTGAAAGGATAAACTCCTGTCCGAGCCGATTGGGTTTAACATCACCCTCGTATCAAAGCAAACGACAACAAAACTACCAGCTAAGGATCAATTTCGGTGAGTAATAATACACAAAAGCTGTATACTATTAATAACTATAACTTATAATTTAAGTAATATACAATTTTTAAATGCTTTAAATGAGTTTGATATATTTCAATATTTCTCCCATAGAATAATCTTTAACATTTCATTTATAAATTTATTAGACTGCTAAGATTTCAGACATTAATTTATTTATTCCAATTTAATATATAATGGTTACATTATCAAAGCATGTCGTTTTTCATTAACATTAAAGAGCACTTTAATTGCTTACTGAAGCCAATTTGTTAAATAGTTAAAGATTGAAATTGTTCAAAAGCAATTTAAATATTTCATTAATTAATTATTCAGGTGATTAACCACCACTTAAGTTTAAATACTCCATTCATACCAATGTTAGATTTTGTAAATGTATTTAAACGAATAACAGACAAATTTGGTTTTTGGATAATAAAGAAACTATTTTAGGTACTCTTTCTTTCTTTTAGAAACTTTATAGAAATAATATATATTTTAAATATTTGTTCTCGAGAGGAAGTATCCATTTTTCCCCCTCCCCAGGATCAGCGGCTGCCTAACAGTTAGTGTTTAAAAAAATTATTTATGTACATATTATTAGATATCTTTTGAATTTGTTTTCCGCCTGATTGGACATTTTTTGCAGCTCCAGAATAAACAAACACTAAAACCCTTTTGTACATTCTTATATTAAAATCAAAACCAAATAGACACTAGTGCAAGCAGCAAAAGAACTAATAACAATGAAATAGATAAAAATAAATTATTTTGCAACTTATTGATAAACTTTGACATTTCTATTTATACAAAAAATATATTATGAATTTTTTACACAGCAATTTACTTCAATAAAACTCAAGAAGTAGAAAAAGTTTGATACTTGGAAGAGCACTCTTTGGAATTTAATAAAAGTTAAGTAGCCTTTTTTATGGTTATCTAATGATATTATTCCGCATCACGATACAATTGCTTAAGTTTCATAAAGTTAAATATATTAAGGAAAAATATCCAGTGAAAATCTCAAGAGCCTTAGAAATAGAAGTTTATTAATGCGTAACAAAACAACAAGTGGCTGTGATTCACTTCAATATTTTCATATGTGTAATATAAAAATTCGAATGATTATGAACAAAATAAGTTGATTTAAGCTATGCAAAGGGTACTCATTAATTTTTTTTAGAAACTTCGGTCCAAGTAATGACTTTTGTAGTTTTCATGAGTACTGTTAACTCTGCAGCGAAAATATCTTTAAAATTTTATTTTTACGAAAACATCACAAAAAACTTGCCAAAGAGTTGTAATAAGTAAGCAAATTACTAGTAAATAAACAAGCCAAGTATTCTCTTATTTTCACAGTAGTAGCGCCTGTAGTTATCATACAGATAATCAGCAGCTTCGCCACTGGCGAAGCAAAGTCGATTTTTTTTTAATGTAGGCATGTTCGTAAAAACAATTTTGAATCCTGTAACAAATTAGATGTGCCGTAGACCAGTGAGTAAAACATTGGATATAAAACACAACAATAACTTATAATGGCACGAGTACAATGCACGAGTAGAGGCATATAACTTCTATTATATTTTGTTTGACTTCTAAATATTGAAATTTTTAAGCTGTTATTTGTAATTTATTAAAAAAGTAGAAATAGTGAAGGGTATGTTTATTAGTATTTTCACTTATTATTTTGCCATCAATATGGTGTAAAAACGAATATTTTCGTCATGAAAATAAGGATTTGGAATTTTCACATTTTAGATTTAAATGAAAATCGACACATATATTCTTCTCCTGTGTGCGCGTAACATGCCAAAAATTTATTACTATACCTTTTATCGTTTCTATTTTTTTAGGCCTCTAAATTTCGGCATCTCGGCCTTTTTGAAACCAGTTCGTCATATTAAAGACTGAATAACTGTAGAACGGCTAATGGGATATAAATAAAATTGATGTCATTCGAAAGGTTTCAGTCTCCTTTTACCGATTATATTACTGCTACAAGTGCGTTTAAGATGACAAAGTATCCTTTATCCTTAAATATTCTGAAAAATTTGATATTAATTTTCTTAATTTTTGTTTACAGAATGTAGCCAATGGACATATCTTTATCGTGTACAATTTTCAAGATGGAACAAACTCAAAAAATATAGTTATTTCTTTACGATAACTCGATAATTTCTACAAAAATTGTATAACTAATAATAACAAAAACAACTATTTGAATACATTATGGCTTTTTTTGTAAAAAGTAATATTGAAAATAGCATAACTTTGTAGCGCGTCATCGGATTTTAGTAATTTAAATATCATTTAAAAGGTTCAAGCTCACTTTTTGCATTTCCAAGAGAAGGACATCACAAATGAAAAATAAAATTTATCCTTAAATATCTTGAAAAGTGATATTTCTTTTCGTGAGTTTTAATTCAGAAACAATTGGGAATGATTAATATTCCAAGGAACAAGGGAAAAACTAACATCAACTTAATTTCTATTTTCATTGTGTAAAAAATACAAATCGAGATTTTAGGAAATACTACGGCCATGGTTGTTGTTGTACCCTCTCTTTCCGGAGATCGAAACTTTTTGGTGTTAGGTAGCTGAGTGGGCTGCACTTGATTTAATCCGATTTTGGCGAGAATGCAGTCCTTGGGGAGGGACGTAGACCCGACTGCTGTGATGATCGACGGCAATGGTTGTTTTTATTGTTATTGCTTACACAACTTTCATAGCAATGATCGAGTTATCATACAGAAACGACTGTAAGTTTTGAATCTGTTTAATCCCATCTTGAAAATTTTACACATTCTATTAAAAATAAAGAAAATTAAAATACCATTTTCCAGGATATTTAAGGATAAAGTATAATTAGGGATTTTAGAGGTACTTCTTTGTCGTTTTTAATCAGCATTCGTCAAGAGGGGACTGAAACCTTTCGAATGACATCAAATCTATTTATAGCCGATGACGAGTTCTAAAGTTATTTAATCTTCAATATGATGAAATTTTCTGAAAAATTACCGCGATGTTCAAGTTTAGAGGCCAATAAAATAGCTATGTTACGCGTATTAGTAGAATATATACGTCGAATTTGATTAAAATCAGAGAGGATAAAAATACAGACCGCGTCGAAAAATTTCGTTTTTACCCTATGTTTTCTGTGATATGTTTAAAATCTTTAATTTAATAACACAAGTTTACAAATTTGGGTCAACTTTTGAACTGGAGTAACTAAAATTTGTGCTTATGTAATTTCTGGTACAATAATGGAATCTGCACTCGACATTTTTTTATTCTAGTTTTCGAGATAAGCATTTATTTTAAAAAAAGGAAGCAGTTGCCGGTAATAAAACCTAATAATACTGTTGCCAAAGATCTAATTAAAAATCTAAGGATTAGATTTAATGAGAGACGAGTTCAATTATTTTATACTTCCACTCCGGAATATTTTCTTCTAACAACAGTGTATTAAAATACAGTACAAAAACGAAAACTAAGAAATTCATAAATAAACTTATTTGCAGAATGTTCGTCGCTGAGATCTGCCCGTATGAGTCAGATGATGACCTGACAACAGAAGAATAAAAGAAATGTTTTAGCAGAATTAACCGAAATAATTAGAACTGTTAAGAATTTGAAAAAAATTAAACCAGGACACTAATGGCATGATGGAAGATTTTATATGTTTAGAGAAAACCAGGTAAAGGACTGAGAAATTAGATATTCTGCATTACGGATTGCTCTGGATTTCTTCAACATCTACGATAAGTGAAAGGATTTTTCCAAGTCAAGTTTTATCAAAACTAAAGAAGAGAATCTCTTAAATCCTAAATATTCAAACCAACTTATTTTTCTGAAAGATTGTTTTAGAAGATCTCCTTAAACCATTGAAATAACTGATATAATAATCTCACAGACTTGTTAATTTTTTAATGAATACATATTAATAAATTCTTTTTTTGCCAAAACCTCAATTAATTAATGGAGCGATTAACCGATTAAAGCAGAAGCCCGGTTAAATGAATACGCTAGTTTGTACTATTCAATATTAGAAAAAAAGTCTAAATTCTACAATACTATTATCTTTAAGCCATACTACGATTAAACTTTTATCTGATCAGTAGTTTCGTAGATATCGCGTAACTTGTGCCAAAATAAGAAATATTTTATATACAATTTTAATTTTCATAATTTTATTTTTATAATGTTATAAATGTTCATTTATAAAAAACAAGATGAACAGGAAAATTCCGTTATTTTTCTTCAAGATATAGCTAAATATATTTTAAACAGAACAAGCCATACTTTGTTAAAATTTAACCACAATTTTTGATTTTATTCACAATTAAGTGAGGAAACTCAATAGACAAAAAGCACGATTATCATACAGCAGTAAAATTTTAATTAGTGTGTCGCTTAATTGTGAATAAAATTAAAATTTTTCAGCCGATTTTAATGAAATTTCGATATTTTTGTTGAGAACATATTTATAGAGGAATTCGATTGTTCCTTTTTTATTTTTATGGATGTTTTCCCAACAAAAATGTATATAAAAAAAATTTTTTTGAGACAAGCTCTAGGATATATCTGAAACTATTGAGCATATTAAAAAACTATGTTGGTGCGGCTTAAAGATAGTATTTTTCTCAAAATTGGTTTTGCGTTTTAATTGATTAGGACAAATCGTTATCCAGTTATGTTAATATTTGTCGTGCAACTGCTTAATTTTGAAATAAATGTCAAAAACTAGAATCAAACAAAAAAAAAATAAATAAATCGGATAATAATTTCAAAAGTTATGAAGCCAACAATGTTGTTCATGCCCGAGGTAGTCAACTTAGACATCCTCTACATGACCGTGTATTTCGACAGGGTTATCCAAGATTCAAGGTTCTTAAACCTTAGGTCCTCCTCTATGATTTTTACATATTAGCTAAACGGATAGGGGATTGGCTCATAATTAACCACATACAGAAAAAAACGGCATGTAAAATCAGCATGACATAATTGTGATTTAACTTGTAGTTGTTTATTCTTACATGTGTTGGCTATGTAGACGACAAAAAACGGATTACTAGCGAAAATTTATGGCTTAAAATTACCATTGTTGCATATTAACTTTAGCTGAAAAATTATTAATATTTACTTAATTTTTTTATTTTTGAACTGAATAGGTATAAGTCTGAAAATTTTTCATTATTTCGGCTTTCTAGTTAAATGTTTTGAATTAATTTAAATTCAAATTATTTTTATTAAGAGTGGAGTGTTGGAATATTCAAATCAGATTAGCAGAACGGATCAGTACTACTGATTTCGGCAGGCTGCTACACCGCCTCATGAGCGTTCTTGTTCATTTTTACCACTTATGAAGGTGGATGCTTTTTACAAGGAAACATCAGCTATTTTCAGACTTATACCTGTTCAGTTCAAAAATAAAAAATTACGTAAAAATAATTTATAACGCGACAGCCCGCGCAAGATAGTTATATCGTGCTATAACCGCCAAAAAAGCTTAAGCGCCATAAAGTAAATTTTACAGGAGAAATATTTTTTAGTTATCCTTGGTTTAAATCGAAGTAGAGCCCTTATATTGGCTATATAGGATTGTGTTGGATTGTTATATGTAATGTTAATAGTTTTAATAAATTTCCTATAAGGCAACGCATGTTTGTAAGGGTTAAGATATTTTAAGATATTATTGATGCCATGAAAAATCAATTAATTTAATCAAATTATTTTAAAACTAGTAATTATTATCTTTATCAAGCTGTTCTTTAACCGTTTCATTGAGGTCCTTGCCGTTTTTGACACTAGTTTTGCTCTACTTGCAAAAGAGAATTTTAGCTTAAGCGACACATTGCAGTTACAAAAAAATGTAAACAAATTAAAAATTTAAAGGGAAACTGCACTTAAGCTAAAATTTCTTTTGCTGTATTTCCGTAACGGAACATGGCAGGACTTTGAAACTTTAACAGATAGTCCGATTTATCGTAAATAATCGATTTTCGATTAAAAACGATTTTCGAAAAGCATGTCGCTTGAGCTTTTTTGGCGGTTATGGCTCGATATGTATGTTAACTCCTCAGTTGATGGTCTGGAACTAAAAACACAGACAAAATAATTTAATGCATAATAAACTAACACAAACAGCTTTAATTTAGGTATTGAAAAAATGTCCATCAGAGCGAGAAAACAAATAACAAGTTTGTGAGGGTTGGATTATTAGTCAGATAGGGAAATTTCGGCAAAGACTAAAAATTGAGTCACAATAAAAAAATGCATGAAACGGATTTAAAAGAAGTCTTGTATTCTATTTGCTGGCAAAAATTAGTTAAATAGCTGATGCTTCCTTGCAAAAAGCATCCACCATCATAAGTGGTAAAAGTGAACAAGAACGCTGATGAGACGGTATAGCGGCCTGTCGAAATCAGTAGTACTGATCAGTTCTGCTAATCTGATTTAAATATTCCAACACTCCACTCTTAACAAAAACAATTTGAGTTTACATTAATTCAAAACAATGAACTAGAAAGCCGAAATAATAATGAAAAATTATTAATCTAACCTTAAATCTGATTGATTTAAATCTGTTGACTGTTCAAACGACTTTGTTATGAACGTTATATTTCATTTTAAATCAGCATGACTAGAACTTTAATTTCAAATAAGTTTTATGTTAAATAATCATTTAAATCATGTTGAATAAAAATGAAGTTCATTTTACATACATCTATAGCTAAAGTAAAGTTTGAAGCTGTTGTGGCTGCAGTGGTTAGCGTGCGAACCATTATGCAATTGGCACGAGTTCAAATCTTGGCTGTAGCCAACTACAACACAAAGTTTTCTGATGCCTATGCTAATATACATCACGTAAGTAAAATAAATAATAAAATAGCTACATTACAGTCATGCTACTTCAGCTTGGTATAACTATAGTTCAACATGATTCTTTGTGTTGTTTCAATATCTAATTAGCGTTGTTTATACTTGACATAACTTTGATTCAACATGATTCTTCGTGTTGTTCCAATATCAAATTCACGTTGTTTAAACTCGAAATAACTTTGATTCAACATGAATTTCGTGTTACTTCAGTATAAACTTCATTTTGATATAACTGTACTGCAATATTAGATCAAAATGAAATATGGTTAGCTCAAAAGGATAAATGTTCCTTTAAGTTTGTTGTAAATCATGTTGAATTAACATGAAATGCCTATGGAGCAAAACCACTGCTGAAAAATGTTAAATTAATCTGGTTTTCGACGATTTTACATTGAAATTTTTCTGTGTGTAGGTCCTCCTCTATTATTTTGAAATACATTATTTTGTAACCGAATCGCAAGTTGAAAGGACCCAGATTTAATACTGTTTGTTCCATCATGTAGCTAAAAAATTGCAAAGCCGAGAGCCAGGTGGCTCATTCTGACCCCAAAATTTATACACTTTTAATTTTTCAGATTTTAGAAAGGCATCAATAAAAAAAAAACAATGAACTGCGCAAAAATAAAAATTATCAGTCTTAGCGTAAAAGCATATATAAAACGTTTTTACCATAAGTGAAGCATTTTTTTATTAATTAATACGATATCTTTCGAAATTAATAAAAAGATATCGCTTAAAAAGGCTTTTATGTAATCGTCAATATAAATGCAAGTCCTTTTTTATATGGCAAAAAATCATAACACTGACATTCAGGTTGTACCACATTAACCTTTTTGATGTTAACGTTCATCTTTCTCCATGGAGATTGTTTTAACACATAATTCGAGGTAATAAGAAAGTTGTCGATATTGTTAAATCTAGCTACGGAAAAATTTAGTAACATCAAGCAACGTAAAAATATACGGGTCATAATGACCGTACCTGCATAACGCCGGGTTAAGACAAATAAAAACATCGTACATAATAATTTAAGAAATTATTTATGAATCTTTAAAAAAAATTTAGTTTTATTGCCACCGCTGTTTTGTAAATAAATGAAAATAAAGCTGCTAAAATTCCATTAATTTTATAAGCATACAACAATAACAGCAACCATAAAAAACAACTACGATATAAATTCATCTAAGGGCATTAAGAACTACCAAAAAGATGTCCGTTTACACTTTATATAAACAATTGCTATGCCTGGGGCTTATCATACCCTTCAACTTTTATTGCAATCAACATATTGGGGATGTACAATAATGATTTCAGGGCACAACTGTCATTTGTTTAAAGTTAAAATAAAACAAGGAAAAATATTTATATACTTAGGTTTAAGAAGATGACAATCTAACTGCCTGATATAACTAATTATTCAGGAATAGTATTTGAATTGAGACATAATAAAAATATAAAAGATAAAAATTAAATTTAAATAAATAAAAACAACTTGAATTAAATTGTCAGCAACTAATGTTGCTACACACAACCAATAATATATTTATTTTTTTCTAAAACAAGTGAATTCGTATACGATAAAAACTTTCTACTTTCTCATGCGTATAAAGATAATAAACATCTGCTCAGTTCCAAGATACCATTATGTCACCTTACATTTGCTTTAATTTGGATTGTAGTTGGAGGGCAAGCCTGGGTAGATAGCAGCATACAAAAATAATTTTTTATACGTACTGCTATTTAGCTTCTGTTTTTATTTGGGGCAATAAATAAACATTCAAGCCAAAGTAAGATAAATAATGTGACAAAGGTCAAATAAATCTTCTGTTTTTATATTTCCTATAAATAGATGTCATACGCTACAACAGTTTAGGGCAGAAGGCGATACTTGAAAAAAAAAGTGAAAAAGTTAATATTAAAGAAATAGCAAAAAAAAAAAATAAAGACAAATGAATGAATTGTTTTTCGCTTCTTATGAATTTAATATACACTTGACCTAAATATTAAATTGATCTGATAAACAGTCTATAATCGGTAGTACCGCTTATAAAATACCGTTCATTAAAATAAGATGTAATAAATATGTTACTGGGAAAATTTTATTTATGAAAATTGTTCGTGAGATCTGGGCCCTATTCCATAAAAAAAACTTTTCAACTTTTCACTTTGCACTTTGCCCTTATCAAATTGTATTTTTTGGAAAAAGAATAAGTATTTCTGTTCCACAATATTCTTTGCAAATCTCACTTTGCACTAAGCAACAGTGTGGCCATATCTAAAAATATTTTGCAGATAAATCAGGTCAAAAATAATGCTAAAAATGCTATAATAAAATTTAAAATGCAAAAAAATAATGCTAAAAATTTAAAAAGTTCTTTTTTATAGGATTTCTTCATAGAGCGTTTATTTTTCATAATTTGCCCCTATTTTCTGGCAAATATTTGATTTTATTCGAGTAAAACAAGAATAATTCCAAATGAATAAAAAGAAAAATGTTCGGAGCTATCAATGCATTGTTGTTATTTTATATTTACAACAACGATTGTAAGACGATTCCGAACATTTTCATTACGCGTGCAATACAGAACAGGCCTGCATATAATACAATGCTATTGGTTAATTTTCAACACAAAAATTCAAGTCTAAATTTTTCTGCATATTTGACTTTAGCGAAATTCGGAGTATATAATATATTCTTAAGAGCACGAATATTTTTAATTTGTAACCGTCTAAATTTCTGTATCGACCATTTTTGTAAAATTCATCATACTCATTTGCAGAGATTATGTTTCCTCTTCGCAAATATATAACTAATAAAAAACGTATTTTTCTGTTGCAATGAATGAAAAATATCTTTTATTCTTAAGTGCCCTAAAAATTTTATTTTAGTTTTTCTTATTTTTTCACAGCAAAGAGTTCAAAATGATATTTGAATATGTGTAAAAGTTATAGACATTTTGTATTGATAACTTACGAATTATTTGATATGAAAAACTTATAGACCACAACAAAACAGCTATAACTATAGAGCCTTTTAAAATACCAATTTTCAATATTCAAACAACAAACTTTATACATTGAAATTTTCAATGATTTTTTTTAATTTTCTTTCAAAGTTGCAATTCAATGCGACAGTTATACAATACAAAAATGACAATGTACAAAAATTTTATGAAATTGAAGTAATCGTATTTTCCTACCACGTTTGGCCCACTACAGAATCTGCAAGTGTACCCATTCATATGAAATAAAAATTGTTCACATCGATCTATAGATGGAGCATTTATAAGTGAACAAGTGAAAGTATAAAAATAACCTCCTCCGTTTTTTAAGTAAAATACACAAAAAAAAAAACAATAATAAATTGTGTAAAGGTGTTGTTGTTTCGTTGGTATTTTATTTGCAGGTTTGTAACTTGTACTTTCGAGAAATAGGTAGCAGGGACTCATTTCTCAAAGCTACAAGTTACAAATCTACAAGTAAAATACCTATAAACAGCAACAGTTATACAAAGTTTATTGTTGTTTTGTGGATATTTTACTTGTAGATTTATTAGTTGTAGTTTTGAGAAATGGCCCCTGGGCCACGTTTCTCAAGAAGTACAAGTACAAATCTACAAGATAAATGACACACAAAACATCAATAAAATTTGTAAAAGTGTTGTTGTTTTGTGTGTATTTTACTTGTAGATTCGTAACTTGTAGTTTTGAGAAATGGGCCCCAGGACACAATAGTTGAGTTATGGGGCCTGTTTCACTAAACTACAATTCTACAATGTAATTGTATTTTTATGAAACACAATTATTCACAAGTACACAATTGTGAACTTGCAGCTTAGCGAAATAGGCCCCTGGTTTATACAATCATATAAACTTTGTTTATGACATTTAACTTGATTATTTTTTCTATGAGATTTTCATATAATTTGATATCTATTGTGAAAAAATGCTAGAAAATGCCAAATAAACAATTAAAAAATTCTAAAAATAATGCTAACTGCTTAATGGAAAATTTGCAGCTAAATCAAAATAAAAAATGTTAAATCTAGCTGCAAAAATGTTAAAATGGCCACACTGCTAAGCACATTTTTACAAAGACTTTGCTCTCTTTGCAAAGACTTTGCACTCTTTGCAAGGACTTTGCACTCTTTGCAAAGACTTTGCACTCTTTGCGCTCTCCTTGCAAAGTGAATCTGCAACAGGGATGCGAAATGATATCTTACAAATTGTACTAATTTTCAATAAAAAGTGTACTTTTTTCAGTACGATTGTACTAAATTTTTCATTTATTTTTTAATATTTTTTATTAAAAATTAACTAAAATATGTACACAAAGATTAATTTGCACTACAAATTCGTATGCATGTAAAGAACTTAAAGGGCACTATACATTTGTCAAATGCATGACATCAAGCTCATGTACGTGAGCTTGACGTTGGGACATACACTTGTCAAGCATTCATTTTAAATTTAATTTTGTATTGTGATCTATGTTAGTTGCGGAGGAAACATTATTAACATTTGTACGCATAAAATTATTTTTTTCATCATTTCTTATTTTTTAATCATTATCATTTATTTTTAATTTTTACTTCATTAATTTTTATAGTAATTTATTAGTTTTATTATTACTTATTTTTTTTAACAATCGCCATCAAAACATTTTTCTCATCCGACATATTTCGCATCTGTTCTGTTTGAAATCTTGTTAAAAGTGCTTGAAGGTTAAAAGCAATACATTCATCAAAATTCCCCGGAATGCATGCCAAAAATCAAAACTTTTTGATTTTCCATCAAGCATCGACGGTGTCACACATACAAACAAATTTTCACTGATACCACCATAATGCTTGATGTGAATTTGACCAATATATAGTGCCTTTAACAATTAACAAAAGGGCACATTGGCGTTTATTTGCACTAAGTACGTAAGTATATGTGATGATCCTGATAAAAAAAGAGGCCTTTTTTCCGGAGGCTGAAAATGATTTAACTACATTTTCTAAAAGTACATAAAGTTTGGCAATATTGTGGAAGATTTTCAGCAATAATAAAACCACATCACAAATTCTAAAATAGTTCTATCTTTAACCATTTTTTATTTTGTTTTCAAATCTGGAAGGCAATTTACTCTTTATTGTTCAGTTTTTTACGAGTGAAAAACTAAAGTTAATCAAAAAATTTTGTGTGTAAAAATAGCATTTCGGAAAAGGAAACCTAACTAGCCCAATGCATTTCAAATAAGGCAATTAAGGACCCTTTCTTTCTCTAATTTCGGTGGTCAATATAGGGATAATTCCACTTGTGAAGTGGGGGAAACATGCCTGACCAGTAAGACCAACCACAACCTCAAAATGGACAAAATTTACTCAAACATATATTTTTGGCTCCACTAAAAATTCTTGCTGGCAAGATTAGGTCAGTTTTCATCAGGATCACCACATATGCAAAAACTCTAATATGTTAATTTTCGTAGTTCCAATGTGGTCATACAAACAACGTCCTAGTGAATTAAATCTGACTTGGGATGACGGAAGATCGTTCCAAATTCAAACGAGCACCGTCGGAAAAAAACACAACACTCAACTAAATTATTTCTATATCCATCAACGCTCGAAACTGTTTATAGATTCAATATTTTTCCTCTCATTAGGAATTATTTTTAATATTAATGGTACGATGCTAAAAGTTCTTCCTGAAACAGTATTTTTTGCCGTAAACTTGCTTAACCATAATAACATTTCATTATTAAATCAACTTTTGCTTTGAATGCTTCGCAGAATTTGAAGTAAATAGGGAAAATTTTTAAATAGTGCTAAATTATTCATTGGGGTACTATTGTACTTCTGACTTGCAAATAGTGTTAAAAAAAGTGCAATTGTACCAACTTTTGCATCCCTGATCTGCAAAGTGTTCCACAAAGACTTTAATCATCTTTGCAGTTCTGTCTTATCACTTTTCACTTTGCATTGCTAAATATATGTAACTTGTTAAAATGAGCCCCAAAATAAAAATGGGGAAAAAACTTGCAGTTTTACAAGTTATTAAAGAAAAAATAATGGAAATTTTATGTTATTTAAATTTGTAATCGCACTATTTCCCAAAATTAATATTTTACTTATTCAGTAGAATATTAATTGTTTATAAAAACACATTGACATTGATTACTAAGGGGTATTAGCTAGTTCCTATGCGCATTTCACTGGGGCTAAATGCAGATCATCAGGGAACCTTTACCCAAAAAATCTCATAGAAAAGCTAAAGATATTGTAGCAAACTTTTATTTAAATCAATAAGAAGCTTAAACAATATCAAAGCTTAAACATGAACAAAGTAATCAATGATGTTTTTTTATTTTCTTACTGCTCTAATTGCAGATGTAAGACAGTATGTAGAAAAAATAAATGTTATAACAACAACAACAACTATACATATAATATAGCGTGATGTCAAACAAGTGTTTTTATAAACAATTAATATTCTACTGAATAAGTAAAATATTAATTTTGGGAAATAGTGCGATTATAAATTTAAAAAACATACATTTTAGCAATCCCCAAAAAAATCACCAATGGAAATTTTATTTGGTAGTTTTCAAAATAATAAAGTAAGACTTTTTTTAAAAAATTATTGTAAATATTTAGAACATATTAAAGTTAACATTTCATTTTGAAGGTTAACATATTAGATAAGCAGGATGCCTTGGAGGAAGTTTTGAAAAAAGCCCAGTCCCTGCAACTGACATCGGCAAAAAAAAACATGGACCTATGCGAGGGACAGTTTGTTTGGGCTCTGGAAGCCGACAAAGCATGACTGCGCTGCGTAGTGTGCTCTAATTTTTCTCTAATTTTAGCACTCTTTAAGATAAAGTTTTGTAGTCCCGAAAAAATAATTCAGTCTCTATAATTTCTTGTTATGACCGCGTCTTCAATTCCGTCGAACAAAAACTCACGTTTTAACATTTTGAAAGCTTCACAATATGAATTTACAAAGCGATCGTTTACATTGCAAATTTTTGACAAACTTATTAAAAATTTGCTTTGCAAAAATAGAATTTACAGTTTTTGTGGAACGAAACCACATATTTATTTGCAAAGTCTTTGCAAAATACACTTTTCAATATTAAATTTGTACTTTGCGCAAGAGAACGTACGTAGAACAGAAATTGCAAAGAGAGTATAAAAATTGCAAAGACTTTGCAAATTATACTTATCAATTTAAACTTATCACTTATCAAATTTAATAATTCTGGGGAACACAATGTTTTGCAAATTGACGAAAAATTTGATAAGTGCAAAGTGAAAAAAAGTTAAGAAAAAAGATAAGTTGTTTTGTGGAACAGGGCCCTGCTCCTTTATTCTGTAATTGGCTACAGCTAAATCTCTATCAAAAAAAATCTATAAAGTCGATGTATCGTTTTTTGCTACAAATGCAATTTTACAACGTGTATTGCTAAATTAGGCAATGCCTTAAACATTGAATCTGCCGAAATTTTAGTGTTATATGTCATCATTAAAAGTTTTTAATTTTGTATTTGTTCAGCACTTTAGCGATCGAGATTGAGCTTTAGCTTTAGCGAATTACAGAATAATTGTACTGGCCATTATTTTGATGCTATTTTTAAATTCATCTGTTTATAAAATCTTTTTTGTCACTGGTTTACCAAGGACATTTTAATATAAACAAAGAACACGTCATGTGTTAATAGATCATTTGCATAAAAAAGTTATGTTAAAGATACACTCATAAAAAAATGCATCTTTAGATCAATGTTATGACAAGTGCATCATTAAATTTTGAACTGGCATCAATCTAATGAAAAACGTGATCATTGAATTTTGCTATAATTTTAATATAACTTATGCTATCACAGCAATTACATCAATTTGATGCCATAAGTAAAATATGGATATGGGTGATTCTCATTCAAACGTACATTTTTAGTGTTTTTTTTACCAATGTAACTATTACATTTTTCGCCTCATTCCATTGATCCCGAAAAAATTATATATTTCGATTTTAAACATTTTTTGTGTATTGACCGTTACATTTGCTTTTCCGGTTGTTCTGGGAATGGTTTTTGCGAAAAAAAATACACCATACAAAGAGTATAGGTTTTGAAAGTACTATATATCTACTCTCTAAATACAAACTATTATAATAATCACAGGAGGAAATTAAAAGTTCTGATCACTTTTTCAGTTTTGACTTGAGCTCGCATGAAAAAATAAAAAATTGGTATCTTTTAAAATAATTCTTTACAAATATTTATACATGAGCAAAAAGTAGGGTAACTCTTTTTTCAAATATGACTTCAAATAATTATCCGTAGCAAAATACGACTTACCCCACAGCAGCGGTAGAAGCAATATTTTTTTAAAGAACATCAGGAATTTGTAAACAGAAAATATTCCATTATATCGTTTATATCGTTCAGCTGTTGTTAACTTAAATTAATAGATAAATTATATTTAAAATCGTTTTTTACGAAACGCTCAATATATTTTTATATGAACTAAATATTTTTTTCAAAATACACACTACATTTCAAATTTAACACAACTCAGATGTATAATTTTCGATGTATTTTAACATAAACTCTTTAGTTATTCACTAAAAAATTTCAAATAAATTCAAAAATTTGGATAGCATTTAGTACATTTTTTTGAATACAAACCATGATTGGTTGATGAAACGTTCTACAATATAATACTATTGAACAAAGTTCACAAAACTTTTCAATATTTAGAAGTATAAACATCCGCTGTTATTTTGGTTTATGTTGTTAAAGCAATTTTAATAATTAAACTGAGTAATGAAGCGTATTAAAAAAAAGTAACACTCAATACACCAGATTATGGATACTCCATTTTGTATGAAGAGAGTATAAACGTTATTTTCGTTTTTCGTTTTTAACATATAATGGACAGTCATACAGACAAAAAAAAACTTATGCACATACTAAAGCAGTCTTCATTGAAAAATTTTACTATATTTTACTATATTTTCAACGGACACAAAAAAAGCATTCGAAATGAGAATCAGCTGTAAAAGAAAAATCAAACAAATCATACTCTCATGTTTGCAATTTGCATTTAAAAACAAATTTCTATGGTTCCAAGCCGTAACTGCTTAGTTATTCTCAAATGGTTCCAGGAGAGCAGTTTAAAGTCTTAAAAACTCGGCTGCGATCAGGCGTTGAATAGTTTTACGGGTAACAGCCTTGTTAAGAAAGTTACAAACAAGAAAAATTGATAGCAACTACATTTATATACGGATTGATACGATCACTCAAGAAATTCAGATTTGTCCAAACTCGACTTAACCGGCTAAGGATTGTGACCAGCGTTGCCATTTTAGCATTTTTTATCCCATCTATCATAAACAAAATGATTTTAGCATTTTTTCAAGATTTTTCCAGAATTATTAAACATTTTTAAAATTTTTTTCTTTTCTTTTTAATTTTTTGTTTTAATTTAATTTGTAGCCTTTTACTGGATGTACAAAGGTGCCTTTTCCTGTGGAGCATTACATATAATAATGTTTCATTTTCGATACAAAAACGCGAAAGAACAATACTCTAAAAAATGCAACAGTGTTGTAATTAGGGATTTAACCGATACCGATATATCTGGGATACTTCAGATTTTCCGATACATCGGTATCGGCGATATTTTAATGCCGATACAACGATACTTTTTACATTTTTTTGTGTTAAGTTTACCATGAATTAAATTCAATTTTAAATATTAATAATATTTTACGCTGTTATTTTGTAAAAAAAAATATTGATTCGAAATCTAGTAAATACGATTTGAGATCTTTATCAAAATCTAGATCGTTTACACCCAGCTTTTTCAACATTTTTCAGGATTTCGTATCCAAGACAAAACCTTTGACCGAAATTTTTCTTAAACTATAACCCAACATATGAGAAATTATCTAATTCACACAACTTTTACAGCAAAATCTTCTACAGAGAAGTAACAAATAAATAAAACTACTAGGTTTTGAGTACATTTCGTTCAAATCTACTGACAAAGTAGGTTTCCTTTTTGTATAGCAAATCTAGCTGAAAACAAATAGATTTAGTTCGAAATCTCGTAAGTTCTAGATTTCGAGGCAATGTAAATACCCTATTACCACGAAATCAAATTCAATTCATTATTTCTTAAATCTTATTACTAGCAAAAAAGATACACTCCAAAGAAGTCATGAAAATGTAGAATTTTCGATCCGGAAGTAGTAAAAATTTGGATAATTTCTGTTAAGTTTTTTTGCATATGATTGTCATTGCCCGAAGTTCTCTTTTTCGATTACCAATCAGCGAAATGGAAGCAATGTTAAGAAAATTTTCTTTTTTAGCGCTCTATAATGATATTTTCTTCAAGGAAAAGGATGAGCAATATAATTTTTTTTCAAATGAAATTTATTTGCTGGAGTTTAAGCATTGTCTATATGCAGCATGTCATTGGTGCTTTACCAAATCGTCAGTAGACTTCAAACACAATTTTAAGCAGTTACAAACCCTTTTTCTTATGTATAGACTTTTAAAAACCATTTGAGAATTTACAAATATATAAACTATTTTCAAAAATATGCATAGTAGGCTCTGGAACTTATACAAATAAGTAATATAATTTTATTCGAAATAAATTTCATTTAAAATAAAATTATGGCAATATGTCAAATAATAAATTTCTTAAAGGTTTAATTTGAATTTTATTTTTCATTTTGCCTTAAAAATACTTTTATTGTTATCCGATGGATTTCTAATTGTTTAATGGCGTAGAAAAATAAAATAGATTCATATCGTATAAAAAACTTGTTTGCTGGGTTTTGTATAAGTTCCAGAGCTTACTATGCTTATTTTTGAAAATCATTTATATACGTATTTATAAATTCTCAAATGTTTTTGAAAGTCTGTACCATAGGTACGTAGATAGTCAACTAAGGGCCATTATTACAACTTGGCAATAGTTAAAGGCAGAACTTTGTCGGACGGATAAATAGTTTATCATTATTAAAAATTTACTTTAACCTACCAGGTAGGATGAAGTTGCCTTTAACTTATCGCTCACTTTCAATTAAAGAAAAATTGTAATAAAGATAATCTATTTATCCGTCCGACAAAATTCTGCCTTTAACTATTGCCAAGTTGTAATAATGGCCCTAAAACTTCTAAAACCTAAGTCTGCTGTCAAAAACCTAAGTCTAAGAATGTGTTAGTAGAACATTTTGTATTAGTATTGGTGTAAAATAAAAATTCCACCATCCCTACAAACAAATGGAAGATATCCCCTAAGGCAATAGTTTAGCAATATCCCCAAACTATCATCTAGAAGAAAATAATCAAAGTAATATTTATATTTTCTTTCTTTTATAATTTCTGCGATTTCTGAGACAGAAAAAATATTTAAGTTAATACATTTTATTTAAAAAAATGTATACATAATAACAATAAATTAAAAATTTTAGAACCCCCTGAAGAAAATGGATGATAACTTCAAAATGGCTGCACCGATATTTTTAAAATTAAGATTAGAAGACTTAAAACAAAATCACCTTTCAAACAAAAGCAACTAATCTAAAATCAATCTAGCCTTTTGGGAGCTACGGTATCAATCTCACAGACTCAAGAGGATAACACAAAAAACTAAATCAAAATCCGTCCAGCCGTTAGTATTTACGAGTACACACAGCTACACAAATACACAAATACACACAACAAAATTATAACACCTGTCTTTTTTGGTATGGTTAACCTGACCAGACATCCCGCTTTATGCGGGACTATACCGCTTTTAAGAATTCAATCCCGCCCAAAATTTGTATCCCGCTTTCTCCCGCTTTTCCGAGTTTCTAGATATTCAATTCTATTATTTTAATTATTGCCAAAAATTTGGAAGATTTTTCAACTGAATAAAAATATATCTTTCTCCTTTTTCAGACAGTACAACTCATTGAGTGAAACCCCTTTAAAATTGAAAAAGTGCATTTTAGACGTTGTTTAAAAACTCATTACTTCAAAATTTCTAATCCAGATATATTTAAGGTTATATACATAACGAAAATTTGGCATGAAATTAGCATGAGTGACGAAATTGAACTGGATATTGCTGAGTTTTTCCATATACTATTTTGATATTAGAAATGATCACGGAATATAACCATGAGTCAGCTACAATCTACAGTGATTTTTAAATTAAAATTTTATATCAAAACTCGTTAAACTCCAGCTAAATTTCGTAAGTTTTACTAACTCCATGTCAAGTTTTCGTTATGCATACGGCCGTTAATTATCTAGAATTTAGTTAATTTATTTATATTTTTCAATTAAATTATTTTTAATGAGAAAGGAATTTTCAAAGCATGTAATAACTGAAAAGACAAACTCTTTTCTGTATAGGCGTCGAACTGATGTTTTCGAGATCAATGACTGTATCATCATCAGAGTTCTTGTCACATCCGTTCTTAGTGTGAGGCTGGTGAAGTCAAGTAGGCACCTAACATTAAAAATGTTTGATAGCTCCAAAAATTAAATTCAACGATCTTAACCCAGAATAATCAACAATCTTTAGTTTAAAAACCATATAGTTCGACTAAAATTCACAACTTCAATTTAAAAATTGCTCTATTAAGATGAAAAAAAATTAAGAAAAAGTCTTGAAAGCAAAACGCTAAAACTAAATTTGTGCTGAAAATATCTGTGGCTTAGTGCTAAAAGGGCCAATGTCAAAATATTCACTTTTGAGAAAAATGCAATTTGGGTTTAAGTTTTCTATAGTAACATTGGCTAGCAAAAAACAAAATGCAATGATTAACTCAAAACAGTAAAATATTGACCTTGGCCCTTTTAGCACCAAGCCACAGATATAAAACATCAGATCCGACAAAAAATACCTAAGTTACAAGACCAAATTTTTTCATTTACAACCCTGCTATTGCTCGTTTTTTTGTAGACCAGTGTTGCAAGCCCCTCTGGTGTCAAGTAAAGGCATTGAGTTGCTAAAGCTGTATAGCCATTTTTCTAGTTCTTTTACTTCGCCGACGGTTCTGCTATAATTCCGACGAAGGAGGGTGCTGTGAAGTGCATTAGGATATGTTAGTATTACTCGCTGCCCGTAGTGCCAAGGTGATCAGTGCTATGCCTTCATCACTTTAACAGTACAACAACAACCAACACAATAACACACCAATGCGCATGAGAAAAATGCATGATGTTGTTAGCTTGCCTGAAACTAATCTTGAGCTCAAGACCTCAGGCTTTGTAGTCAACAGCACACTCAGCCAACAGCACACTCAAAACTTATGTATGCACTTCAAGATCCTGAAGTTAAGTTTCTTTTTTCGTCTTTAATTTGGTTGATTTTTATGATAAAGGTTTGAAAATTTGCGGTTCGATGTAATACGCAATAATTAAATAACAATGCGATTTTGAGTTGTCTATTAGTTACGTGGTTTTGCATATCAAGTAACGATATGGAACTCTATAGTTGCATATATATAAAAGAAATCATGTGTATAATCGTATTTTCATAGAAATGGAGTGTTTTTACATCATCCCTCTTTCCACAAGATATTTTATAAAATCCCGCTTTTTTGGTCGTATTTTCTTCAGAATTCCGCTTTTCAATCGTTCTTGTCCCACTTTTTGGAAAAACCTTCTGGTCACGTTAGGTATGGTATTAAAACAGGGCGTAATCTTCACGAAACATATTTTTAAAATGCAAAATCTTCTTTTTATCATCCTAATGATATTTCGGCAATATCTTCTTATTTTCTTTTAAGTGTTTATCTGGCGATATTGCTAGTTTATCATCTAAAAGAATTGCTTTCGTATTACTCAGGAGTATTGCCATAGAGACACGTTTCTTCCCGAAGGAAGTATCTTCCCTAATACGAAATTGATTATTGCCGCAATAATACTTTTCATCCAGGCAATACGTTTGGCAATACATATGGTGTATTTCTGTATTTGCTGGAATAGCACTTACACCATACATAGTTGTAGAAATAGTATTTTACAAAATTTTTATATTTTAAACATGAATTTTTAGTTATTATTTACAATTAATTTTGTATTATTTGATGAAAACATGATTTAGAATCATTTTTAATACATTTTAATATTGATTTTCTAAACACTTTTTTGAAATTATTCTATTTGGTACTAAAAAAAATTATCCCAAATAGTATAAAAACTGCAATTCTGCTAAATGAAAAAATGGTTCAAAACATTGATAAATTTCAACATACAAATGTCAACAAAATTAAATAAATATTTTAAAATTACAAAAAGCAGAAACATGAAATTTGTTTCAAAATGTAAAAAATTATTAAAATCTAAAGCTTAGTTTAGACGCTATGTTGAATCAGCAAATGTATGCTAACACTCATATGCTTTAAAATAACAACAAATGCGTCTGTCATCATATTCAATATGCTAAGCGTCTACACGGTATGCTGAAAGTACCAAATTTTTTGAAGTCAACATATAACAGCAAATGATATGTCAACATATCAGTTACCATACAATTTTTGCGTCTACAAGATATGTTGAATTCCGTATGATGATATATATGCAGAGTCGTGTAAACATTTGTTTATAAACTTCAAATAAATCTTACAATACTCTTTCTTTATTACTTATATCTATCAGTTATCGCTGTTATTGCAAAATGAATATTTTTAGTACGAAATAAATTTTTAAAAATAAAATTTAATCCAAAGAAATTTATTATTCAGGCTTAAGTTCGTTCAATTTAATTTTTACAATTAAATAATTTTTATTGAGAAATAATTTTTCAAAGCATGTGGCAATTGAAAAGTACAAATACCAATTTCTTGACTTTTGTAAAGGTCGAACTGAACATCGATGTTTTCGGGATTAACCACAATCCCATCGTCAGAGCTCTCTATACTCTAGGCTACTCAGCCCCCAAAGTCAAGCGGTAAATATCTGGCATTAAACCAATTGCATTAAAGCTCTATGTTTCCTGGCTTTAAGCTTATTTTATGGTGGCTTAGAAATAATAATAAATTTGTTTGGATAAAACCCATATAGATCGACTAAATACACACAACTTCAATAAAATGTAATATCATCGATGTATATATCACCAGCATTGTTCTGAAGAACGCAAAAAATTAGAAAATACGCGAAAAATTGCTAAAATGTGTTGTAGAAATGGCTTAAGTCAAGAATACCAACGCTGTTGAAGATAAAAATAATAATAATAATCATGATGTAATAGCCCTTTTAAGACAAAAATGTTTGTGAATTTTTTTTGGCCCTCTCTTTTGGTTCCGGAGTTACGGGGTTCAAAACTCTTATTTTGAATAGGCCATAACTCCCACAATTCTTCATGAATAAAAAACGTGGTCTAAAACAATTTTCTACTGGTATATAAATTTTTGAAATCCATTAACCCATTGTGATCCAAATGCAATTTAAGCTATCACTTGAAAGCTATCACTAATGAAATACCGAAGATATGCAACTTCAAAAATGAGTTTTCCAAAATATATATTTTTTTCGAGGCAATCTCCATGTGTGCATTGGTATGTATGTATATGAAAAGTGGTGTTTAATTTAGGAGATGCTAAAATTTATAACAGGTTTTTTGCTAGGCAAAACATCTTTCCTCAGCGAAGCCATTATTCGACATACATAGAGGAGAAAATCCTTAAGCTCGCCAAAGCCCAGTTAGTCAGACAATCTTTACTCAGCGAAACCACCATTCGACGTACATAATGAAAATAAGTATATCAAATGAAAACTTGGAAGGTTCCCTACAAAATTATATACATGCTTAGGTATCGATATATTGGTAATTTTTTCAGATAACGGTCTGTTTACGTAACAAGTCTGGTTAAAAAATTTTTAAACAGTATTTGGTTCAGAATGGGTTAACGGATATCAAATTGGGTTGACGGATTGGTGATACCAGTAGAAAGTATTTTATAGCGCTTTAAAATGATGTACATATCGTTTATATCCGTACAGAATTGTAGGAGTTATGGCCAGTTCAAAATAAAATTTTTGAGCCCCGTAACTCAGGAACCAAAAGGGAGCGCCGAAAAAAAAATTCACAAATATTGTTTGTCTAAAAAGTGCTATTACATCATGACTTTTTATTTTAACTTTCAACAGCGTTGGTATTCTTGACTTGTTCCGAAGAAATGACTAAACTGCAAAGAATAAGAAAATCTAATAAGTCGCGAAAATAGCGAAAATACGCAAGAAATTGATAACATCCCCGAAATTGCAAGCCACGTGCCGAATCAGGCAACATAGTTAACATATAATATGAGTGTTGAGCTGAAATATAAATTATATATGCTATCAAATTTGTTATATGCTGAAAAGCTTGCGTACGCTTTTCAACAAACAACATATCTATCACCATATGTAGTAAATTTGTTAAAACGTAAAAATATGGTGTCTACACGATATGCTAAAATCGTGAACATACGTTTGTTGACAACGTTAAAAAATGGCCGCCATATGTGGTTAAACATACGTATGTTGAAAAAATTTTGTGTCTACACGATATGTTGGCACTGGTAACAAATTTTTTACCATAAATATGCTGATTCAACATATCGTCTAGACTAAGCTTAATAGTGTTTGTGTGTGCAAAAAAAAAGTGAATTTTAGTGCATTCTCAATTGCAAAAATTGATCTCTTTGATGTGTGTTGAATTACCCCGCTCACGTGAGTTGAATAAACTGTGCTTGTCCGTGTGAAGAGGGTTGTAATTTTTTTGACAGGCCGCCAGTTGACTATCTACGTATAATCTATACTCTGTACATAAGAAAAACGGTTTGTAACTGTTTATAATTGTGTTTGAAGTCTACTGACGATTTGGTAAAGCACCAATGAAATGCTGCATATAGACAGTGCTTATACTCCAGTAAATAAATTTCATTTAGAATTAAATAAATGTCTACTTGCTTTTCTACTAATAATCTGCATATTTTTAATATAGATTCTTTGGAAGCAATGCAAACGTACTTCCTCAAAAATTATTTCCAATTTTTTTACTGGGCTAATAGGTATCAGTTTTAAATATTAATAATCTCTTACACTATAGTTTTATAAAATAAAATAAAAATACTCTGCTTGAGTTTAGCTAATTTTAACTTGAATTGAATTTCAATATTCGTATCGGTATCGGAATCGGTATCACCGATATTTCGTTTTGAGTAACGGTATTGTATCGGCAAAAAGGTGTATCGTTACATCCCTAGTTGTAATGTGTATACTTTCGTAGAAATAGTACCACTTATAAAAATAATAATGAAAATTAAAATCACTGGATATTTCGAAATATGTGCAATTTCGTTATATCTTAAGCTATAAACACTTAGCCGACAGCAGGCTACCGACTACAATCTGTTAAAATTAAAATACGACAGCTACACAACCATCGCTGTAGCTGTCACCAGCTTAGCCTAATTTCTGTTTTGATAGGCGACAATGAACAGATTAGTGCTGCCAATATAATGAGAAATGTTAAATAAATAAGCGCTTAAAAATATTTTGAAACTGGTCAAGAATATGAAAATTTGTGAAAATTAAAAAAAAACATGATATAAAAGCCCTTTCAAATATAAAAATGTTTGTATAATTTTTTTCTTCGATCTCTCTTGACTCCGTATTTACGAGACTCAAAACTTTTTTTTTTATTGGTCATAACTCTTAGAATATAGAACACATATTAACGAGATGAGTATCATTTCAAAGTGCTATAGAATACCTCTCTATTAGTCTATACATTTTACAATCTGTTAACCCATTGCGGGTAAAATGAAATTTAAAAATTTGTTTATCTGACTTTTCACGTAAAAACACCATTATCTTAAAAAGCGGCCAATGCAACAGTGATTAATGTTGTATACCGTTTTATAGAGTATCTTCCAAGCTTTGGTGTTTACTTGAAAGTAGTAACCGATGAAATACGTAAGTTATGGCACTTTGAAAATTAGATTTAAAAAATAAATTAACTCATTTGACTGATAAGCTCATTTTCAAAGTGCCATAATTTACGTATTTCATGGGTAACAGCTTTAAAGTAAACACTAAATGAAAGCTTTGTAAAACAAGTGAACACTAATCAAGGCATATTCGTTACAGGTACCACCATAACTAAAACAAATACAACACCAAAAAACACATGTATTTTGTTGGTAGAAATACCCCAGAAATATGTCAAATGCATTATCTGTGAGTCGCACACATTCATAAGCTCTCTCAAATTTACTAACACATGTACTTTGTTGATAGAA
The DNA here is from genome assembly GCA_956483635.1 of Panzeria rudis. Lineage (NCBI taxonomy): Eukaryota > Metazoa > Arthropoda > Insecta > Diptera > Tachinidae > Panzeria > Panzeria rudis. The sequence goes on from OY101448.1 coordinate 131,478,294, forward strand.
AAACACCACAAATATGTCAAAATCTATTGCGTGTTTGACGCACACATTCTCAAATTTACTAAGTCAGCTGATATTCTGTTGGTACCTGTTTAACCTACCTTGACACTAATATAAAACCTCGTCTTCATATTGCTGATACTTAGGCCCAAATTTACACTCATTTGTTAATTATTAATAAACTAAAATGATAGCTATTGTTTAACTAAAACTTCATATTCACAGTGTTAAGTTTAGCTAATAATTTTAATATGGGTAAAGAATGGTAGCCCTATCATATATCAACAAAGGCCATTTGACATTATAATACAAGCTTTGAGATTTTTATTAGATTTTGTAAGACGAAAATCAAATCAAAATTAGTCTGACTGTCAAAAAATCTTAAGGAAAATTTTCTCATTACATTTTGTTTCTACACTGTCACATTCCAAATAAAACGTGCAAAAACTAAAAATTTTTCGTTCTTCTTTATCGTTATTTATACCGGCAAACAAATACACAACTGTTTTGTTATTCCTATGTTTATTTGTGCAAAAGACAACCCTGATAAAATGAAAAATGTGATTGTTTAGAAAATTTCCTAAAAATTACGAATACCATAATACTGTCACATTTCTTTACGTATTATTTGTCATATCATAACAATTTGTTTTCACACTGTTGGATTTTTACTTAAGATATAAGTTTTTGACAAGTATTAATACTAAATCTAATAGTCTGAAGTCCGCATAAACAAGCAAAAATAAAGAAATAAAGAATGCTACACATCTTAAGGCGGCAATTTAATTATTTTTAAACACACAAAGCTAATGGAGCAAATATTATTTTTTCGCTCCTACAAGTATTAGGCATTTTTTTAGGATATAATAATTTCCAAAGCATGGTGTAATAAGTATACAGGTTCAACAAATACAACAAAAAACTAGATAATGGTTGTCAAAACTTACACATGCTGGATGTGGCTTATGTACAAAACTACCAGAGCAAAAAATAATCTGCTGACGTTACGCTACCACCTGTATACTTATTATACCATGTTCCAAAGCATCTAGCTAATTGTTAACCAATGGCATTTGGCGGTTTAACTAATTGTAAACAAAGAAGTGTGAATAAAATATCATTGGCTAAACTATTGTCATTAGTTAATTAATGACTGTGAATTTGGGCCTTAGTCGTCATATGTATGACGCACTTACATCAGAGATAATTATGTATGTGTTAACTTTGTAAGAAAATGTATATATAATTTTTTGTCATATAATTCATGACAGAATTATCATCATTATCATTGATGACCAGCTGATGTAAGGCTTGATAGCGCATTGATGACAATTGTCGTGTGACCAAAAATGATAGCACTTGCCATAGTATTGATGTCAAATTACATAAGCGTTATAATGTTTTTCTACAAGTGTAGAATCAGACATGAGCTTTTTTCATAAGCAAACGATTACTTATGACATAAGCTGTTGATTTTCTGCATAAAAGGTGATTACAACAGATGATAAGAACAGTGGCCAATTGTTCGCCCATTCAAAGTAAATATTCTTATATGTCTACTTCTATCCAAACGATTCTTATGGAACTTTGCACAAGCATTTAGCTCTTCGGCCAACACAATTGAATGATTACAGCAGTGTATGTCTTAGTTTCTTTTAGTTATATGATGGCGTGTTACGCATCATAGCCTCTATTACAATTGCCTATAGAAATTGTTAAAGTAATGCTAAATTGAGAATTATTTATTGAAAGAAACACCTACTAAAGAATTAGCCTTTTTAAAACTAACAAAGCAAAGAAAATAGAAAGCAACACGAAACTTAGCAATCTTGAGAATAATTGGGATAAAACTATTAATTTTTTATATCCGTTATTTCACCAAAAAAGTTTCCAAAGAAAACACATTAAGGCCATAATACTTTTAATGTTTCTCATATTTAATATATGGCCATACAATACATTTATTCATGCATGCATATTAAAATATCTACACACTTATGCTTACTTGAGCTAAAAAATAACAAAAGCTGGTTGAGTGTAGTAACTTATAACCTTACGAAAAAATGTTGCAATATATAAGGACGTTAATTTTAGAACTTTATTGCTACAAGCTTAAATAAAAAATAATAATGTAGCCAACTATTTTATGTTACAAAAAAGAAACATAATATTCATGATTTGAAAGTATTGTAAAATTTGTTTGACTATAGTTGAGATATATGCAAAAGTTTGCTGTAAATATTTACGTCCTGTGGTCTCATGCAGCATTCTCAAAACTACAACAGTCTTCATAAAGAAATAAAAATAAAAATCTTAGCCCTGCATACTATTGTGTTGCTTTCAAAATGAAAATATAACAAAAACCTTTAACAAGTAAACTTGAGGTATTACGTGTATGTGAAAGTATAGAAAATAACCACTACCAAATTATCCCTAACGACAGCTCAACAAAAAAAGTAGAAAACTTTTACTGAAAAACATTTTTTAGCAAAAAAAAAAACAGGAAAAATTCATTTTACTTAAAGAAATGTTTTTCCGAAAAAGGAAAATAAATTGTCTAAAAAGGGAAATGTGTTGCAAGCCAACAAAATTCAAATCCCAAAGGGCAAAATTATACAACAAAGCAACAACTTGAAATCATCAGCAACTACCGAAAGACAAAATTTCTATATAAAGAGAACATTGAAGAAAAAGAAACCAAAAATACACAACGACAGCAGGGCTGACAGACGAAACGATAAATACTTGTATAAATAATCTATTGGAAATATAAAAAAAAGGTCCTGGTTATTTTCCCTTAAAGTTTGGCACTTTTATTTTATCACTCAACCGTGATTGGTTTTATGGCCTCTTTTTCCTAACCTGAGCTTGTTGAGTGAGATAGTGAGTCAGATAGCTGGTTAGAGGAGCTTGTTTGTAGACCACCATAAAAAATAGAAGCACACAAATGTGCTGCTTCTCAACTTCTCTGAATGAAAAAGGATATAAAGTATCCAATGTTTTATACGCTTATTAGACCATTACGCAATATTCTTCGATTTTGTTCCTTGTTTTGTTACCTTTTCTGAAAAAAGTACATAAAAAATGGCATGCTTCTTTACGTAACCATCTGTGTATGTAATCATTTTGGTCACATTTGACCACACAGCAACATCTTGTATGTCTACACGTATTCTGCACATTTTTTGAAACAGCATTTCTCTTTTTGCCTTAATCTATTATTTTGTCTCTTCAAAAGGCTTTAACTTTTCATTCAATTTAGAGTAGGATATGTCGCTTCCTGGTAGTTCGTTTAATAAAATATTTCCAAATTATATGATAGCAAAATTTATAAATTTCTTTAATCTAGAATTTTAAATCTTTAAATAATTTAGATTAAAACTTTTAAATGATTCTAAGTTTTTATTTAAAACATTATATTATTTTGTTGAAAACTAAAAAATACTTTTAAGGCAAAAAATGACTTTTTCACAGTATCTTTGTTCAACTTGACAATGATTTGACCTGCATTAAATTTTTCAAGGATTCGTATATATAAAATATTGTTTTATGACTGTTAATACATGAGGCGTTGTGTATGTATGCATAAAAACACATACACACTATTACAGTTAAATAAAGAACTTTACATAAATATTTAATATATTTATGTAAATTTCTTTAATTTAAATACGCTTTACGGCCATTTTCACAATGTATGATTAGGAGTTGACGTGGACTTTAACGACAACTTTTGTATGCCAAACTTGCAGTTAAAGTCCATGTAAACTTTTAATCGTACATTGTGAAAAAGGCCGTTAAAGGCATTTATATTTTTTAGCCGTCAACTTCAATTAAAATAAAAATTTTGTTTTAAACAGAATTTGCAAATAAATATTAATTTTGCAAAAATACCCAGAGCAGTAGGTTTAATTAATGCTGACTTTAGACGACATGTATTTTACATCTGACTTGTCAAATTTCCCACTGCAAAAGTTGTACATGCCGTGTGAAACATATGAAACATTGTCAGATGACATCTACAGAAGCAAGGTCATATGAAAATTTTTCAATTAGAGCGTGTTCTATTTTCATCTGACAAGGCATATGTCATCAGCTGTATTGAATTAACAAAAGTGTGGTTTGGCTGAAAAAACATTAAAAAGCATAGTGCGCTTTATATATTTATGAAAATTGTGCAAAAACTCAGCTGTTGGGAACAATTAGAGGTTATGTCAGATATAATTGCACATGTCATGTGAACGCAAAAATTATAAACCATCTGTAAATTGACAATTTTAACAAACATACGAAGTTACATATGTCTCACATACCTGACAAGCCATATGTAAAAAACATGTCGTCTAAAGTCAGCATAAGTAAGATATTTTGAACAGTTTATACACGTACACACAGAGAAAAAAATCAATAAATACCATATTGAGTCAATAAGAATCATTAACGAAAGTTTAGTCATTTTGAAGATTTTAATTTCAATATTGAACCATATTTATTCAAAGTGTATTTTAATAAAGTTTTTCTTTTGAATTGACAATTATTTAATTAATATAACGATTTTTCATTTTTAAATTGCGGTTTTTCCCTTAGTGCATTAACTTCCATTCTTTGTTATCTTACGAATGTTATTCATCATTAATGTATTCAGTTAAATACTTTTTTTATCCACTTTATAAATTTTGTTTATCATATATTAGTAACCTGGATTATGTATGCCTTACTTATAGGCATAACTTAATTTATGGATGGTTCGTGAAGCAAAATTTTTGCCTTAATGCGGAAAATATCAGGTAATCTTTTTGACTTGAGCTGTAACCTGTATAGGATTGAAATTTTATGAAATAAAGGAGGTTTTTTCCTGTCTGCAAATGTATTTTACCTCTTATGGCGTTTTCTTTTCTAGAAAATGGAAAATTTTTTTACTTCTCATTTAAAAAAAATCGCAATTTATCATTCTCTTAAAGCAAAAATTTACCTCCATAAGAGATGAAAACACAATTTCTAATAAATTCCCTTCCTCGAAATGTGATTATATTGCAAATTTTCATTAAAAAGTGCAAACAATGGTACATTTTTTGTAGAAAAGAAAACGCCATTAGTGTTGCGTGAAGGGGAATCCCTTGGCAGTCGAGTAGATGGCAAGATTAAAAGAGGCAATAATTGAAACGGTGATTGAACTGGGAGGAGATGTTTGCACCGAATTCGATGGCTATGTTACAAGAACAGGCTGGCTAATGATCACATTCACAAATAAGAAAAATGTTGTCTGGATCTAGATCAATATCAGTACAATTGCCAAAAAATATAACATCATGGTAAGGATAGCAGAAGAACCTGATTTTCCTAGGTCTCACTATGTGCGAGTTTATTTTCCGCAAAGCCAGGATATCAAAAATTAAAATATTCTGGCATTCATCGCGGATCAGAAAAATTTGAGTACGAACTTTTGATAGACAAGATTCTTCTGCAAGAAGAAGGACAAATTTTAGGCATTTAACAAGAAGCAGGTAGGTTAATATTTCATAAAAGAAATTGTGTTCAAAGAACGGCAATATTAATAAATAAAAATATTAAATACATTACAATTTCAGAATTCATCCGAAGGGACCTAGTGGCAGCCACTATAGAAATCCCAACAGAACAAAGGACCAGCATATTTTGCAGATGATTTACCTATTCCACCTATGGAAATCAAGGAACTGGTAAGTTATTGCCATATCAATAAATATCACTTTATAATTGGCTATGACGCTAATGGTCATCACACCGTGTGGAGAGTGGTAGTGACATTAATGGACGCGGCGACGTTATTTTATAGGCTATGAGGGTTATTCCTACACAGAAAAAAATAAGTTTCGTTTTTGATAACAAAAATCCCGGTATTCAATAATTTTTTTTTTCAAATTTCCTGTGATAAAGAATTCCCCTATATTGATAACAAAATTATTTCAAAATAAAAATATATATATATTAAAAAAAATGTTGACATGGCTGGAATACGAATCCGGGCTTTCAGGACGTAAAGCATACACTCTCTAGCTGAGCCATATCCCATTTATTTTTTTATGGGATACAACTTGTTTTAAGTACTTATGTATAAAAAGAAAAGAAATAACCGGCATGGAAAAGAAATACTTACAACGAAATATTTTATTATGTTAAAGATAAATGTTATTGAAATTCATATTTTTTTTTAATAACATGGTTTTATTGAATATAATTCTTGTCTATTTTTTTCTGTGTAGGCTATGAGGGTATAGCGATTTTAAATAGGGGCTCACAGTAAAACTTTTAATAATGTCATTAATGAAGAGGTATTAGATCGCACTCTAACTAACCAATTCATTTTAAATTATATATCCAATAGGAGGATCTCGGACGAGGTCTCCCTGTCGGATCATCGTTACATACGGCTCGATTTGTCAGGAGCTCCTTCCGTTACTCAACAACTAACGTATTGTAATCACAGTAACTGGTCTGCGTTTAACCCTGCCGACCCGGATGATACATATGTGTACCACAACACTCTATAACAAAGTTTAAGCATCCCTAAAGTTTCAACTTAAATGTTTCAGGGTTGTGAAATGTACCTTATAGTTCTAAAGCTTTTCTCAATGCATTCCATTCTATTGAGAATTGTTGGTGCTTGTGTTCATGACACCGATTTTTGAGAATTGCGACGCATAGACAAAAATGCAAAAAAATGTAAGTTATTATATTGTAGATAAAAAATGTATCGATATATTAAAGAATTTTTTAGAGTTAATTCTTTTTAACGGTGCTAGAGGACGCTAACGGCAAAGAATTTTCAGCAAGAATTGCTCAACAACTACATGAGTCTTATATGCTTCAGCAAAACAGTTGTAAAAAACGAATTTTTAGGAGTACGAGATTGACATTTTTTTCTGTAATACTTAGCTGTATTTAGAACTAACTGTAAAAGAAATTTTATGTGAATTATTTTTTTATAAGTATTTTTTAATTGTTATAAAAATGCTTAATTTTCACTTAAGCTCTACAAAATTTTTATTTTTGATGGAATATTAAAAAAGAAAGAAAAATATGTTCGATGCACACAGAAAAATTTCAATGTAAAATCGTCGAGAACCAGGTTTTTCGGTAGTGATTTTGCTTCATAGGCGTTTTATGGTAATTCAACATGATTTACCACTAACTTGAAGGAACATTTCTTCTTTTGAATTAATTACATTTCATGTTGATTTATTATTGCAGTACAGTTAAATCAAAATGAAGTTGAGACTGAAATAATAGGAAAAATCATGTTGAGTCAAAATTATTTCGAGTTGAGACAATGTGAATTTAATATTGGAACAACACGAAGAAGAATCATGTGGAATCAAAGTTATTTCAAGTTAAAACAACATGAATTTGATACTGAAAGAACAATCATGCTGAACTATATTAAGCTGAAACAGCATGACTTTAATAAAATAAAATAAATAATTGGCTGCCTCAGCCAAGATTTGAACTCGTGCCACTTGCATGATAGTCCTCCCGCTACCCACTGCATCCACAACAGCTTCAAACTTTACTTTAGCTATACACTAAATAACTACCCATCGTATGTAAAATGAATTTGATTTTAATTCAGCATGATTTAAATGATTATTAAACATAAAACTTTTTCTGGATTAAAGTTATAGTCATGTTGATTTAAAATTAAATGTACCGTTTTTAAAAAAGTTGTTTTAACATTGAAAAACTCCAAACTAAAGATATTTAAGGTTAGACTAATAATTTTTCATTAAAAATTAATATGAAACAATGGTAGTTTTAAGCCAAAAGCAGTAAATTTTCGCTGATAATTCGTTTTTTGTCGTCTACATAGCGGACACATGTAAGAATAAACGACAACAAATCATACAACTAAGCACAACAGTGGACTATAGCAATGAACAAAGCAAATAAACACGAACACACTTAAACGACAAATTATTTCTTGGAAGTTTAATATGATTTTAAATTACAATTGCTTCCTGTGTACATATATAGGTACTTATGTGTTTAGTTACACATGCGATCGTAAGCATAAGTTTGAATTTTCGAGGTCGGAGGTGGTCGGCAACGACCCCTATGACGAAAGTAAGGAAGTGACTATTTTTTTAGATTATTTCGGAAACTATAAGGAATATGAAAATGTTGCTAAAGGCTTTCTTTTAGATAGTATAAATATATCTATGACTAAACACATTTTTGTTGTAAATTGTACAATTAAAAAGTTATAGCGATTAAGAAAAAATTTTTGCGTCTGTCTTGTCGCGTCCGTATTTCTACTATTTCTAAAAAAATTTAAAAAAAAGTTTATATTTCATAAATCTAGACATGAGAGATGTTTTTTCAGCTTAATTTCCCCACTCACAAAAACAAGTTTACAAATTTCGCTTAATTGTGTATATTTCTATAAGCGCACAAAAAGAACACCTATTTTTGTCGCGTCAGCTTATCGCTGATATTTACTTATATCGTTTTCGATATTATTGTTTCCGCCCAACATTTTTTCTTAAATGTAATATTCTTCCTTGTTTCAAAACACTGTCGATATATATCTGATTTTTTCATTCCTTTTTTAATTCCAATTTCTTTTCCATTCCTATTTTAATAAATTAATAAAATAAAATAAATAAGAAAAAAATACACCCCGTAGGTGTGATGAGACAAGGTCCACAAAATGGCTTAGTCGTCAGCTAGCAGAAAAGGAGCGCCTAATTGCTTATAAAACGTACTATATTTACTTTACGTAATTGAAAATCTTGGAGGATAAAAAATACCTGAAATCACCAGATTTTAATAAAAATTCTCAACGCAGATGTTTCTTGTTTGAAGATATTTTTCAAAAATTATTATTGCGGAACCACTGCAAGCTCCTCCTTGGGGGGTCCTTGGTGTCGTATAAAGTAAATCCTTGGACTTTAAAGGAATGTTTAGCCATCAGGTGAATCTAAGAGGGCAGCATTGCTAAGTGACGGGTCTCTTTCATATAGAACTAGAGGCGCTCGCTACAACTTGGGAACTAGTCGTGTAACAGCTTTTGTTCAAATTTCCTTCGTACTAGAGCAATTCAATTTTATATCTCATTAATTAATTTAAGTTTATCTTTATTAATAAACTTGCGCTTTAGAATGTCTAGGTTGTTCTAAATGTGGAATTTGCAAAATTATTTTTCGCACAATCAAAGATTTCATAAGCGAGATAAGTAACATAAAAACAAGCATAATGGTGATTTTACAGTACAAAATAGTATAAAAAGATAATAAATAAATAAATTTTTGAGATCGTTGGAGATTTGGCCAGTGACCTGCCCCAGAGGGGAGACAACCTTTTACAAGACAAATCACGTGACCTATATGCAAGGGACCTGTCACTTTTAGATGTCGTTGTCATTGGAGGCAGTCAATCGACATAATTAATATACGCAGTGATAGGTTCTAGATCTAAACTTAAGGTACTTTCCTGTGGTGGTCTCTGTAATACTACTCAAGTTTCTGTTCTCTAAACAAATGTTTTTGATTTGAAAAATCTGCTGGATATTTTGGTAATATTTTTGTTCTAGTTAAGTGATGTGTTCACGACTCGGAAATATATTATGCCACTCCCATTATCACCAGTCATACGAAAAGTACTTGAAGACAATTAGTACAAAATTTCTCGCAGGGTGGTATATAAAAAAACATTTTGATACATTTTGCGTTGTGACTGTTTTTCATTTATGCTGCGACATTTAAATGACAATGTTTTCTGCTAAATTTCGTAAAAAAAGTTGTATTGCGAAGGAACGATTTTCAAAAATTTTAAAATTGTAAAGCACTGTCGCTGCAATAAAGTGTAAAATGTAACTGTAATAAAGTTAATAATTTTTAATTATATCATTTTGCGTTTCTTAACTTCTTTTCTCTCGGCTTATTTACTTTTAGTTAATTTTGGCTTTTTTAAGCCATTTCTCCAGTGATTGACTGCACTGCATACTTAAAACACATTACCACACAAATATAAACTTTAATTAAAGATTTTAGTTTTTTCCCATAATAAAAGTATATGTATATATTTGTGATTGAAAAAGTTCATTATTATTAGTCATTTTGACAATTCCTTGTATTTGAACGTTAAAAAATTAACAAATACTTATTCTCTCTCATTATGCGTTTTGCAAAGTAATAATCGACAAATTTAAAATCATAATGACACACAACAAAGTTGCAAATGCTTCCACAAACATTTGTTAGATTATTGAACAAAAAACTCTAATTTATACATACGATTTTATTAACATATAGGAGTATATTGAAAAACTTTTACAAATCATGCTACTTAACTTCAAGAACAAACACATGAAAACGCTTTATATTCGCATAAAATCAAACAATAACAAAAAGAAATAATGACATGAAGTAAATAAAAGAAGAACAACAAACAAATTTGAAAGAAAAAATTCTAAAAGAAATGAAACTAAACTAAAGACACACATAATGAAGGGATTTAAGATTTCATCAAGTCATAGAAATTGGCTAATCATGACTTTCAAGAAAAATGCAAAGAGAAAAATATCCTTTCAATTATATGTGCAGACGCATACTTTCTCAAATATAATATCCGAGTGGTAAAAGTCAACAGGCCTGCAAATTTCAAACGTTCTTGAAGGCCTGTATTACTTTCACAGAAAAAACAAAATTTCATTTTCTATAAAGGAATTCAATAAAATATTTTGCCTCTGAACGGACCTACAAACGAATTCGTAAATATAGACAAAAATGCCTACACAATTTCATTGAAAAAAACGTGTTTTTTTCAGTAAACAAATTGTTTAAATCTATAAAACAATTTGTTTAAAAATATTTACAAATTGTAGACAAAACAATTGACTAAATCAAACAAATATATTTACTGTATTTTCTGAAAAATATCAAACAATATTTCTGTCTTAGTTTAATAAGCAATTAGTCTAAATATGCTAGCAATTATTAAGCAAAATAATTTATTTAATCAAACAAAAATACAAAAAAAATTTTTGTCTATTACCATATTTACACTATGCAACTTTGTTGCATGCAATTTTCATTTTAAGTGAGAGTGCTGAAATAGACATGTATACATTTTGTATTTCTTCTCTGTCTTTCTCACTGAAAAAAGAGAGTTGCATGCAACAAAGTTGCGTGGTGTAAATATGGTATATGTCATCATCATCATCCATCAATGATTTATGAGATTTCACTTTGTTAAATGTGTTCAAGTCTGAATGTTTATCTAAATACTCTAAGAAAAATAAATGAGAATTAATGCAACGACATTAACTAATCGATTCACTCCAAAATCTTTTGTAAACAAACTTGTACAATTGCATTTCTCTTGCTATGATTGTTGTTGCTATTGTTATTTGTGTGTATGTCGTCATCGGGGTGGTTTTTTTACGACACAGTTTTTATTGTTGCTTTAAGTGTTTGCGTTCTAAATAAAAGTCAAACAAACAATTCATAGATTATGGACAGAACATTTACTGAAAATTAAATTTATTCTTAGACAAACTTTTGCTTGAAAATTTTTTGGTGATAATTTTGTCTGTGTTCTTTTTTATTACAACACATTTTTTTCTTCTCTAACATTTGTCGGCCGATGCACATGCAAAACTGCGTTCATGTAGAAGGGAAGGTGAAAGTAGTATTTTATATATTATTTGTTTTTATTTGTCGTCCTATACACATTCCCTTCTTTAAGCAGGGAAGATAGAAGGAGTATTGTATTTTTAGACTAAAAAATAAAAAAGTGTTTCGGAAGTAACAAATATTCTCGTATTCTTTCTTCGCATGTATATAACACTGAAATTTACATACAAGAGACATCCACATGCTGATATTATATCGGAGCTGATTAAGTTACTGCACAGAAAAAACTAAATTTAATATTCTGTAAAGGAATTCAATGAAATAGTAAATAGTTCGTCTATGAACGGACCTACAAACGAATTTGTAAATATAGACAAAAGTACCTCAACAATATCATTAAAAAAATGTGTTTTTTCAGTGAACAAATTGTTTAAACCTATCAAATAATTTTTCTAAAAACATTTACAAATTGTAGACAAAACAATTTACTAAATCAAACAAAAATATTAACTGAATTTTCTGAAAAATATCAAACAATATTTCTGTCTGAATTTAATAAACAATTAGTCTAAAAAAGCTAACAATTATTAAGCAAAATAACTTACTTAATCAAACAAAAATACAAAAAAAATTTTTGTCTGTGTCGCAAAGTTGCGACAAAAAATATATCCCGACTAGGTAGCATCACCAAACTTGGTATGCAGACTTCCACTGCCATAATATAGAATTAAAATCTGTTAGGTACTTTTATGTAAAACACAAAAAGACACATTTTGGTAGAAAATTTTAAACATCTAACTCTACGCTGTATGGTTTTTTCCCCATTCTTAAAAAAAGGTCAAACAAATCCACTTCAGCAGTGATACAGCAGCCTAAAATGTTCTACAAAAATATTTGCAATAAAATGTAGTTCTTTAAGGACGCTTAAGCTCCTAACTCAAATGGAACACCAGAGATTATGCAAAACTTTAACTGTGTTTAGGAGTTCATTTCATACTTATTCACAGTTAGTACTCATCATAGCAAATCTTGTAAGAAAGGGAAAAAAGCCCATACAACTCACAGAAAAACCTAAATTTCATTTTCTGTAAAGGAATTCAATGAAATAGTAAATATTTTGTCTATCAGGGGACCTACAATAAACAAAAATATTTCAGCAATTTCATTGATAAAAACGTGTTTTTTTTTCAGTGAATAAATTGTTTAAATTTATAGAACAATTTGTCTAAAACTATTTACATATTGTAAACAAAACAATTTACTAAATCAAACAAAAAGATTTACTGGATTTTCTGAAAAATAGCAAACAATATTTTTGTCTGAAATAAAAAAAAACAATTAGTCTAAAAGTACTAACAAATATTAAACAAAATAGTTTACTTTATCAAACAGAAATATTTACTGCATTTGTTGTAATATATCAAACAAAATTTTTGTCTGGGTCATCATCATGATCATCCATTAAGGATTACAAGATTTCACATACCGAGTCACTATAACTATGTGCAAAAGCGTATAATATCACAAAAAACATGATCCATTAAAAACATCAAAATAACTAACAAAAATAAACAAATATGTTTTACAACAGCTAAAAATACAGATTCCAGAACCCATATTCACAGACTTTTTTTATAAAATAATAGTTTTTGAAAAACAATGTTTTAATTTTGTAAAAAAAGTTTTTGCTTCAGATCAAAAAAGTTGAACATTGGCAGCTTTGTATACATAAACAGGGCTACCAACTGTCATATCGCTTTTAAAGTTTTTCTTTCCAATATATTGAGAATTGAACCCTGTAACAAATAATTTGAAAATCAAAAGTTGAAAAATTTACTTATTGTCGCAAAAGTTGGAAATTTGGCCGAAGTGCATTGGGAAGCGACTGTGAAAGGCCTACGCACACTGTGTATTTTTGTACTTTTAGGTAGCCAAAAGTCAAAAAGTCCGTAAAACTAAATAGCGTTACGTAATATGTGAATAGCCCCTTATGTATATCGTGACTATTACATATAAATTTGACTATTTTATAATTTTAAGTGTGTAACAAAAGCGTATAATATAGTTTTTTAAACTACAGATTTTTATTTTGTATAAATTGTACATAGATGGACACACCATTACTACTTACATTTTAATTAAATCTAACAGATAGTATATTTGCTAATTAAAGTTCTGATGAGTTCTTTTAAGGACGCAATAAAACCACAAAAATAGATCAGAAAAGAAAACTCACCCTAAAAGACTCACAGATGTTTGTTAATAAGGACACTCGAATCAGGTAATCTGGGAAAAAGAAATTCAGGAAACGTGACAAAAAAATAAAAAGTAGCCTATAGATTTGACCAGACCAACCAACTTATATTTACTTCGACGCGCTGAATATAAATCTGAGGTCCGTTGGGCTCGTAAAGCTCAAAAATTTGGAGTAAATTGCGAAAAACTGCAGTTTTGTTCAATTCTTAACGGGTTTTCACAATTTGCTCTAAACTGAATTTATGAGACAAGCGGACATCATACTCGAATTCAGAACGTCGAAATGCATATAGGTAGGTGGGTCTGGTCAAATTTACAGAAAAGTTTTTTTCCATCGCGTAAGGGAGTTACCAATAAAAGTGGGCGGACTACGTCCATTCTTTTACAAAGCTTCACTGATGTATAGACATTATCGGTACCACATTTCATTTTGATATCTGCTCTGGAACGAGAGTTATTAACTTTGGCCACCTAAATGGCGAAAAGTCACACTGCAATCATACCATGGGTAAAAATGAAATGAGTATGGAATGCGGACTGGAAGGCCTTATGTCTGCTGAACAGGACTTCTAGAGGGCCTCTTTACTCCCACATTTTACCGATGGTATGTAACGTACAAGTTACTCGTTTAATATGTATGTGTAAAATATTTGTGTTTTTGTTCATTTCGTATCAAGGATACTTTTGTTATGCCAATAAGTATAATTTTTTGTAACAAATGAATGAAAAAGAGAAAAAAATTACAGCTTATTATGCTTCCCCTTGCAAATGTATATTCTACAAATCGTCACTTTAAATGCAGACGGACGTAACTAAGCAAAAATCCGTAATTGAGTTTTTGGTTAATTATGGTTCGTTTTATCAAACTACGTGTTCACACAAAATGTTGGTCTCCTATGATCAAAAACGGCGACTTTATTAAAGAAATTTAAACGGACGTAACTACTAATGCATATACATATGTATGTATGTCTTTAATGCAAAAAGGCGTACGAAAAACATACAAACACATGTGTTCTGTGAACTTGTACCCAACGATGTTAACAGTACTTAAAAATTTGTAGATTTTCGTATTTTTACTTTTCATTTCCAAATTTCTAATAACGTTAAAATTTTACATTTTTGCTTCTTATGTAAAAATATTAAAGTGTAGTTACGTCCGTTTGCATTTAAGGTAACGAAATAGTTTAGTTACAAAGGGGAGCAAAAAGAAAAAAGTTAGAGGACATTTTGTTTCTTAAAGCCAAAATCTATTATTGCAAATCAATTAAGTATTCAATAGAGCAGAAATTATTTTCACACACACTCTCCCACATTTTCAGTTATACACACATACATACTTACATATATTCAACCCAATCAAGATCTCTGTAATACTTTGTTATGACTAGTTGTGTTGGTATGAGTTTATTTCTACCCTGAAGGAAGCCTGGGGCCAAGTGTCTCCAAGTGACTTTTTAATGACATTTTGACAGCTACAAAACGATTTTTTATTATATCATTTTGTTGTGTTGAAAATATATGCAGCTATACGCAAAAAAAAATTTTCATTAAAAATTCAATCTAGTAAAAAGTTTCATATGTGTTGACTAATAGAATTATTAAAATGCACAGGAGATTCACTGGTGCCAATGTCTCTATGTGGTCCCATAAGAACTACCTAGTCAATAGTTAGTCAATAGTTCTGTGGTCACTAGTGGGATCTCAATGTCATGCACATGCTAAAACTCTTATAGCACAGAGCATTGCCTGGGCTATAATTTGTGAGCAGTACTGGTGACAAATTCAATGGTAAATCAGTACAGTTTTACTTTAACCGTTCCCTTCAGGGTATTTTACTTGAATGTAAGGATGTGGTATCACATCCTTACATTCAAATATGCCCACATGAAGTTTTAGGTTTGCACAGTGAAAATCAAGCATGAATTCTGAGTAAAAACTGTAAAACTTTTTTACTTATGCAAATCCAAGTATAAAGCGGCTCATCGATTATACAATATTATTGCGCATGTTATTGTACATATTCTTGTAGTTTTGACCTATGCTATGTAATAAATGGCGCAATACCTTCAAACAAACTATTGCTCAATTTTCTTGACAGTGGTGAAGTAAAAATAACAATGAACAATGTCGCCAACATATTACACAATTTTCTTGATTGTGCAATAAAAATAAAAATCCTCTTGATTTTGGTTAATATATTAAGCATCCTGTTAATATGACATACACATTGGCGATATTATATTGGGTGGGGCGCTTAAGAGCACAACAAACGGAGGTAATGGGACGATTTGCCGCTGCTGCGAAAAAATTTACATAATAAAGATTTTATTTCATACTTCATTTCCTCTTACAGTTTTTACTAATCCCAACAAATAAGAAAAAATGTTCAAAACTCATTACAATTATTCTACAAAAAGAACTTATTTTTGTTCTTGATGTCCGAAAGCGATGCCGTTTAAATTTAGATGTTTACATAAAAAATAAAAAAAGTACTTATATTCTTTCTTAAAAATTTCTTAAAATAATTATATATTCTATTGTCCCTCTAAAAAATAGCTTATTAAAAATATTTATGTACATACATCCATATATCGTCTTCAGCAGGCCTAGATTCTTCTTAAGTTTTTTCTAATTTTAAGTGAATATAGATATCGTCAAATAAAACGCAAATGTTAATAAGTTAATAAGTTTCAAAGAGAAACAAAAAACATGTTAAAATTAAAAATATTGAGGTTTTCAATGCGAGTTTCTCCATATAATAAACAACCTCATGACTAGTTAATTTCTGTATGAATTTTGTAAATGTTTCTACTATTTCAAGAGTTAATGATGAAACAGAACTGAGGCTAGTCGAGTTTTTCCATACAAATTGACATTAATCATACGCTGTCTGTTGTTCTTATATTTCGTATGACAAATGTATGAAATTTGATTAAAACACGGCAACATTGTTGAAATAATGAGTGGCTAAAACTAAGAGCATGAGAAAAAACGTTTTCAAAATAACATAGATTCTATCTCGTGACTGCTTTTTACGGCGTATGTTTACTGTCACACCGCTCTATGCATTACTATGGCCGCTATAATAACAAATACCAAAAATAAAATAAAAATTAAATGGGGAATAGAAAAATAATGTAACTAATCAGGGGTCGAATCGTCACATCCGTGAACGTAAAAACAGCATTTTCGGATTATGACATACGTGAACGTACTGTAATCCCATTCAGGTTATACGATTGACGCATCACGTAATTTATTTTCGTACGATTGTCGATACGACACGGATGTGACGATTTGAGCCCAGCTCTTTTTGGATTTCTATTTTCTTAATATAATCGCCATATTTCTTTCGGAAGATCTGATATTTTATGTGGTGATGTATATTGATGAATTACGTCGGAATTTATAAAAAATTTATTTTTGTTACTTATTACGTTTTGCGTTTCAGCTAACGTTATATATGTAGGTACGTATGTACATTTGAACGCATGCATAAATTTCCATGCATAAGCAACAGGAAAATATTTTGTTTACTGCCACTATATAAACTGAAATTTTAGTTATCTTGGACGGGGTATCTCCTTTTTGGCTTCTTCCCGATCCCTGCCTTGCATTAAGAATTAATCCTTTAAATATTTATTATTTGAAATATTGCCATAATTTTATTTTAAATGAAATTGATTTGCTGATGGTTAAGCATTGTCTATATGCATTTCATTGGTGATTTACCAAATCGTCAGTAGACTTCAACCACACTTTTGAACAGTTACAAGCACCTTATCTTATACAAAGACTTTCAAAAACCATTTGAGAATTTACAAATGATTTTCAAATATAAGCATAGTAGGCTTTGAAACTTACACTATACCCAGCAAATAAAGATGTAAAAAATAAAATAGTTCTATATCGAATACAAATTATTTGTTGGGGTTTATATAAGTTTCAAAGCCGAATTGGTTGTATAAATTTTGTATAAGTTTCTAAACCTACTATGCTTATTTTATTGTTTTGCGATTTTCAAAAGAATTATTATTTGTAACTTCTCAAATGGTTTTTGAAAGTCTGTGCATAAAATAAGAGGTTTGAGACTTTTTAAGGTAATGTTTTTCTCGATTAGTCGGAAATTTGAAGGAAAATAGTGGTCGATGAAACAAAAACTTCCAATTTCGAACAACTTCGGTCGATTAATCGATTAACTCGATTATGCAAATTGTATGTAAATTTATTAAGTGCACATATTTTTAAAGCTGCATGAAGAATGCAAAATTTCCTTTTAAGAAAATGCCAATTTGTTAGCGTATCTAATGGTATTTGATTAAAAATATATGCAGGAATGTTACATATTACAACAAATTCTGGGTGTGTGAATAAATAGTGATTAGGGCTCGTAGCTTAGTGGTATTTATCATTAAAGCAAAAAAAATAAATACATGCTAATTTCGTGCTCAAAGCACTGCAAAATCCATATATTTTTGGAGTAATAAAAAACATATAAAAAATTATTTTTCAACCATTTCGACCACAACATCTCTCGAACCATTCAACCAATTTAGATTTAATTTGTGGAATTCGGCGCAGTTTTTCAAGTTAAAAAAACTAAATGAATCTTAAATATCGATTTTACAAAAACTTTTATACACAGAAAAAACTAAATTTCATTTTCTGTAAAGGAATTCAATGAAATAGTAAATATTTTGTCTATGAACGGACCTACAAACGAATTTGTAAATATAGACAAAAATACCTCAACAATTTCAATGAAAAAAAGTGTTTTTTTTCAGTAAACAAATTGTTTAAATCTATAAAACAATTTGTCTAAAAATATTTACAAATTGTAGACAAAACAATTTAGTAAATCAAACAAAAATATTTACTGGATTTTCTGAAAAATATCAAACAATATTTCTGTCTGAATTTAATAAACAATTAGTCTAAAAATGCAAACAAAAATACAAACAAAATTTTTAGCTGTGTCATCATCATTATCATCCATTAAGCACTTATGAGATTTCACTTTGTTAAATGTGTTCAAGTCTGAATGTTTATCTAAATACTCTAAAAAAAATGAATGAGAATTAATGCAACGACATTAACTAATCTATTCACTAAAAAATCTTTTGTAAACAAACTTGGTACAATTGCATTCCTCTAGCTATGATTATTGTTGTTGTTATTTGTATCTATATCGTCATCGGGGTGGTTTTTTACAACACAGTTTTTATTATTGTTTTTGGTGTTTGCGTTCTAAATAAAAGTCAAACAAACAATTCATAGATTATAGACAAAACATTTACTGAAAATTAAATTTATTTTTAGGCAAACTTTTGTTTGAAAAATTTTTGGTGATAGTTTTTCTGTGTAGTTGTTAAAATTTTTTCGAAATTTTCCGTCAATGATATCTCTAGAAACATTCAACCGATTTAAATCCAATTAGTGGAATGAGCTGAAGGGCTGATTCGATTTTGGATTTTATCGGCTTAGTAGTTTGGAATTTATTTGAAAAAAACTTATATCGAAATTTCAAAATGTATCATTATATCATGAAATCTAAGTGAGGTCAATCCCTCTTCACTGCCGTAAAATTGGTTCCGATCGGTTAAGCGGTTTTAAAGTTATGAGAGGTTTATATACATACACACACACACACACTGACCCATACACACACCTCCCTAAGCCTTGAAAAATTTTGTATGGAAAAAATCAAAATTATAAAAACAAAACACATATAAAAATCGTCAGTACTTAAGCTGAAGGTCCATAGCATGCGTTACACGCTTTCACGAGTTATAAGCGTAACACTCTTATAACTAATAAATCTGCAGTTTCTAACGAGCAGGCAGCTTCTTATAAAATTTCTTACGGCATTTCAGGAGGTGTTGTTTAGCTTCAGTTTGGAGTTTAGAATTTATATCTTAAAAGGGGGTGGAGCCGCAAGATCCCGAATCGAGTCACCTCGGGCTTATAAGAAATTCAAACATATGCCAAGCTGATGTTTTTGATACAATAAACAAGATCTTATGCAAGTAGATTTTCCTATCTAAAAGGTGAAAAAAGTGTATCATATTTATGGGTTTTCGTTTATTCAACAAGAAAAATTATTTTAACTTGGTTCACTGTTTTGCTAATGGGGAAATTAAATCTTATCCGACTTCCAAACAGTGAACATAGATATGTTTTTTTTGTAGATTTATACCAAAGTTTTTAATATTCTGGAAACAATTTATTAAAAAATATCAACTCAGTCAAAATTTATACGCAGTTAAACCTAAATTTTTTTTGTTTTTTGCAGATAAAAGTGCGTCAATTATTTCGTAGTTATAAATATTTTTCCAGTAATAGATATATATATTTGAGAGGTAATGCTATAAGACATATCACCTCGAAATTGCTTTTAAAAATTTTCGTTATTGAATTAACTAGTGCGCACGCACATTGGGGCAAATGATGTGTTTCGTGGCATCAATAAAACCGCTGGGTTTTTATGAATGCTATATACAACTCCAAATTTAAGCTCAGCAGCACCTTCTGAAATGCCACATGCAATTTTATAAGAAGATGACGACTGCTCGTTTAGAAACTGCAGATTTATTTAAATTTTTTTTAAATTCCCCACTGTGCGTATGTCAAAAAGTATAATGAGTGTAATTGTATGTGACAACTTATATAGCACAAAGCGTAAAACACTTAGACGCGTCGAACGCGAAAATTCAGTCTACTTTCTACTTTTGTGAGCGTGGAATGAATGTGGAATGAATTCCACAAATTCTTTTTAAATCTGAATTTCACATGCCTTTCATGCAAAAATTATTTTTATTTGACAAAAATATTTACCCTACAGCTGATCAAAACAAAAAACTTGGCGCACAAAAGGCGTTGCATGCAACCTGAATTTAGAAACGCGTCGAAAGTATGAAAAGAAAAAAACGCGCAACGGCGTTTAACAAAATAAGGCCCTTAATCTTTCCTTAATCTTATGCCCTTCATATGAAAACATCAATTCAAAACGGAGAAAAAATTGGCCCAATTCACAATCTTGTGCAAATTGTCTTGCATCGTAGCATTTGCAAATTGGTATAGTATATTGATACTCACCACTTAACAATTGTTAGTGGTGAGTATCAATATACTATACCATTTTGCAAATGCAACGATGCAAGACCATTTGCACAAGATTGTGAATTGGGCTATTGTATTGCTATTGTTTTTGCAAAAGCTTGTTTTGTTTATTTTTTTAATTATCACATGCATATATACTACGTGCGCATGTATTACTAGCAACTTTAAACGATTATAGCTGCCAAAATGCTAAACCAATTTTGAGAAAATATCGATTGTGCGTATCTGGCAATAAACATTTTTAAAATGGAATCCATTTTTATCAAAATGTGTAATGTGACCGTAAATTGAATAACAAAAAACCATCTCGCCTATTAATTATATAGATATGTATTAAAATGAGAATTACTCATATGCCTATTAATTTAAAAAAATTAATAGTACCTTTTAATTTAAGTAATAAAAGAAATTCCTGGATTATTTTTATAACTTTTGCCAACCCACTGTATTTGCAAATGTTCTTAATTTCTAGCTCTCACACAAAAACACATATCCTTATATCTGGCTGTTTAAATCTTTAATTTATATTCCATCCTTTATGAACAAATATATTATTCAAAGGAAAATTTATATGTCTATGACTCTGAATATGACTATTTGTGTATATTTATACACATGCAGGTCTGTTATTAATGGTACTTACCCTATCACCTTTTTCACCCGTCATGCCGGGATCACCACGTTCACCCTTCTGGCCTGGCTGACCTCTTTCACCAGTATGACCAATTTCACCTTTAATACCTGGCTCTCCTTTAGGTCCTGGTGAACTGCTACGCAATGCTCCCATTGAATTGCCCATTAAGGATTCCTATTTATTTTCGCATCACCATTATTATTAAACATTTGTGCGGGTTGTTGTAGTTATTATTGTTAGCCATTTTTATATACGTATGTGGGTGCGTGTATTTTTGTTTTCAGCAAAAAGAAATAGAAAGAAAGAAAAATGGAATTTGTAAGCAATTTGTAACCAAATATATATTTCATTTCCTACTTAGAGATTAGACAATATAGTAGAAATCTTATAGACAAATTTTTACAACACAATAATAAAAATATTTTATTATAAAAATTGTTATATACTTCTGTTGTTTGGTTGTTCCTCAAATTTACAAGTATTTAGAAATTATTTTCTTATATCATTGTATCATTTAAAGGGGGAATGAAATTGTGTACAAAGTATTTCTAAGTATTATTTGCTCCTAAATGCTACAGTTACTAAGTGATAAGTACCTTTTTTTCGTATATTGATTAATGTTCAATATGGTTTAAAAGGCTAGCAAAAAAACATTAGAAAGTTTGTATAAGTTAAAGACTAAAAAGTAATATATTTGTTTATCTCTTTTATACCTTCTTCTTTTGTTACGTTTTAGAGGTCGACAGCTTTTTTCATTATAAAAATTATTGAATAGCAAAAAGTTGTTAAAAGAAGTTTTTTTTATGAGAATTTGGTTGTGCATTTTTTTATGGGAACGTTTTTGCTTAACCCTTTAAAAATTAAGTTTAATGAGTTTAGTCGAGCTGTATGAATTTAAATCCAAGGAAATTTAATTATTTTGGCTTCAGTTCGGTTTTAATTTAATTTTTCAATTAAATTATATTTTTATTTAGAGATAAATGTGAAGCATGTAGGCAAAGAAAATTTTTGACTGCACGGAGGGTTGAACTGACGTTTCGATAGCTCCCGCTAATCTCTTCAGAATTATTTTCCGCTTGACCACTTGACCAAAGTCGGTAGTTTGCAGTCGAGAGTTGAGTATCATCATCTACTTTTAATTAATTCATACTGTCACTCTTAGAGCTGTATTTCATTTGATAGTAATTGATATTCACTTTTTTCTTTGTCTTGTGTTAAGCTTCATTTTATAAATAAAAATTTCTTACTGCGAGATGATGGTAAGTTTTTAATTTAAGTTTTTAATATAAAGCTTTCAAATACTTGTCAGAATATTAGGTGTTCAATATTGTTCCCGCTTGCCAGACTTTATTGTAAAATATTGTACATCACCTGTCATATAGTGTCGCAAGTTAAAGAAAAGTGGTATAATATAAGAAGCTATTATCAGAGGTCAAATTTATGTGGCTAACAGCCGGATAGCAGACACCGCCGGCCCTGTTTTCATTGATCAAGCCGCCGCTAATAGAGCGGCTGGAATCGGCTTATTTTCTTCAGCCTCATTGAGAATATTAACCTCTTGAGCCGATTTTAGCAACACAAATTTTTGTTTGAAACGCTAAATTGGCGATTTATAGTCATTTTGACACTTGAAAGCTCTAAACATCAGTAAAATAACTTAAGTCAAAGTGTCAAAAATTGTAAAATTTTTACTTTTTTCTGCTTTGGCTTTTTTCAACTGTTTAAAATGAACTAACGCATTTGCTTATGCTTATGAGAAAAAACCAGTCGCAGTCAAAGCAGGAGCAGAAAACTATTTATGAACAATTGCACAGCACTTTCAACAGTTGACGATTTGAAAAGTTTTAATTTGTTTTTATTTTGCCTTTGGGTAGTATCGCAAGTAAAAGCACAAGCAATGTCTGTGCTTTTTGAAGTTGTCAGCAGTCGTGAACTGTCACAGTCGAAGAAGCAAAAGCTCTTGTTTTAAGCAGTTTTCTGCAGCTTCAGTCAATTATTATGTGGAGAGAAGAAGCAAAAGCAAAAAGCACTTGACTGCGACGGATTAGAACTTCTAAAAGTAAGAGTTTTTGCTTCTTCGACTATGACTGTTTGCGACTTGAAAAAGCATATAGACTACTTCTGTTTTTACTTGCAATACTAACCAGAAAAAAAAACAATTTCAAACTTTTCAAATCGTCGACAGTTAAAAGTGCTGCGCAATTGTTCATAAATGGTTTTATGATTTTGCTCTGACTGAAACTGCCGAATTTTTCAAAATAATAAGCAGAAGCAAAATTAAATGTAATGTAAATCACTGCAGTTTTTTAAACACTGCTAAAGATTGTAGTAGTTTTTTTTCCACAAATTTTACACATTCATCATGGGGCAGGTTCTGCCTTAAATATATATCTGCATTGTAAAAAATGCAAAATATATTTTTAAGTTGTTATTAAATTATTTTTCCAGATGACGCTTTTTCACACTTTGAGCAAATTCGATGTTTTGCAGAAATAAATGAAAAATATTTGAAAAGTGACAGCAGATTTCTTAGCAATGATACAGTGCAACAGCAAAAAAAATAAAAAAGTAATAGTACATACTTCCTTTGCGGTCGATATGTCATTTCCTTTGATTAGGGACTTGACAGTCGACCAGTTTATGCCACAAAAGAGCTCTGGGCCCATAAGAGGAGTATCAGAGGCCGTCCTGGCCAATTCATCTGCTCATTATCCGGATAACCACTGTAGCCAGGTATCCAGTAAATGGAAACCTTGTTTTCTAACGGTAGCTCCAGTAGTGAGTCAAAACACTCTAAAACAAGTTTAGGACGGAATTCCCAAGAAAGGAGGGACTTAAGAGCTGCCACTTTCACAGCAATTATTTATTTATTATTTTACTTACTCGAAGCTAACAAATAAGTAGTAAAATTAAAATTAAAAACATTTTTTGTACACATTACATATTATATATATTTTTTTTTTACTTTTTTCTTTTTTTTTTTTATTTATTTATTTTTTACCCAGCTGGTATACGAACCAGTGCTCGTACAAAGTTGAAGACAACTACTTTACTCACTTAGTTATTGTTGACTTGTAAGTTTCAGCAAAAAAAGCTAATTATAATTACTTTCGGATAATGTGAAATATACGTACTAATTTTATTAAAAATTAAGTAGTAGCTGTAATTTGAAGCATACTAGTATAATAATTAAGTATTACTCATTACTTTGTAACCCAATAACAAAATACCACCGTCTAGTGATGTTACGAATATCAATTTCTAATATTCGCGAATACGAATATTTGAGCCAATATTCGGCGAATATTCAATCTAAAAATTTAGTGCCACTTAATATTTCATATTTAATTGAAAAAAATCTGCCCTTTGCGTCAATAACAATAAATTGAGAAAAACTGTCTCAATACTATAGGTATTTAACATTATTATGACATTCTGATGATAAAAATTAGCGGAAAAACGGGTGATGACGAGATTCTTTTACTTATAGCCAGGAAATATTTAGTGAGACCACCACCGAGTATTCCAAGCGAGCGAATGTTTAGTGGTGCGGGGCTTATTTACACAGCGAATCGCAATAGGCTTGAAGGAGAAAAGACTTCAAAACTTTTTATTTGTAAAAAGTAGCTTTTCGTGATGCATGTGTATACTAACTGCTGTGTATTGAGCAAATTGTTACTAATATGAAATTTCCTAATGTTTATTGAAAATAAGGGCATAAATGTTATTAGAAAAGATATTTGCATGGAATAAAAATTAGCTATTGATGAAACTTAGTATTTTACTTGATTTATGTTTTTTATATATTTAATTTAAAAAAAAATTTAACAAAAAATGTATCAAAATTTATGATATCGGGCACAATGTATGCTGGATATCGCAGAAACCAGAAATAATTCTGTGAAACAGATGTCGGATTCTAAAAGAGGATACTTAAAATATATATACTCAATTTTTTGTAAAAGGTTGGTGGTCCAAAACTGAAATGAGGTCTCGATATGTACTTAATTCGATGTATACAATGACATGCTTTTCAGGGGTAAGTACTTAAAAACAAATTAACTCATTAAACAATAACTGGGATATGGCTCAGCTGTATAGTTCATGCTTTACGCCAAAGAGACCGGGTTCATATCACAACCATATCAACATGTTTTTAAATTTATATATATTTTTTAACCTTTAACCACTGAGTTGGGGGTAAATTTTACCCTCTCTATAGTTTTTTTTTTATTTACTCTTTTTGGTTGACCGCTATCAATTTTATACTCTTAGTATCTTCTCATAATCCTACTATTATTACTCAGTTGTGTTTTGACGGTTGTGGGTATCGTGTAAGCGGATATAGACTCGTATTGGTGCAAAAATTACCACTCGTCCGGGCATACGTGTTTTTTTATTGGAAAAAGCGTAAGTATTTCATGTAAAAAAATACCACTCTTCAGGCTTAGCGTTAGTTTTTCATGGAAACATTTTGACTACTCCTACAATTTATTGCAATTTGTTTTTATAGATAATGTCAAATTCAACCAAACTAAATGACTTGGCGATAGCCAGGTTGCTGGAAGACGATGACGAAAATCAGCGACGTTGATGACGATATTGCTGATCCAGATTTTTGCATTCAAGAAAGTGATACAGATGATGAAATAAGCATGGATGATGATGCAGGCAGTGAGTGCAATGTTGCCGAAAGATATGTTATTGCTAAAATTGGTAAAAGTAATGAGAAAGAAAACGAAGAAGACGCAATCGCGCCAATGACGAAATATTTTGGAAAAAACGGGTATAAGTGGTCAGCAGTAGAATCATCACGGTGCAGTAAAACTGCACTATATAACATCGTGCGCTTGCCAAAAGCTTTGCATCAGAATTCTGAAGATGGAATAACTGGATACTGGTCAAGATTTTTCGATAGAAATATAGAGAACCTAATTCTTGAGCATACAAATATAAAACTAAAAGCTAAATTTGATAAATTTCAAAGAAGTGAAATGAAAGTTTTTGATTTAATTGAATTGCGAACATTCTTCGGTGTTCTTATCTACTCATCGGTTTTCAAATCTAACCACGAAGACACACTACTTATTTTCGCAACTGATGGAACGGGTAGAGAAATTTTCAGATCGACAATGTCCGTGGAAAGATTCCTATGTATCCTTACTTTCTTAAGGTTTGATAACTCTGTCGATAGAAAGCCACGGTTGTTGTAGGATCCATTGGCTGCTGTTTCCGAACTCTTCAACAAATTTATAGAAAACTGCAAAAAAAATTATACAATTGGTACCCATCCTTGCATCGATGAAATGTTAGTGCCTTTTCGCGGTAGATGCAAGTTCAAAATGTACTTGCTGCAAAAGCCCACAAAATACGGTATTAAGATCATGGCATTAACAGATGCTCGCACACATTACCTTGCGAATGCTTATATATATCATGGCAAAAATTCTGACGGAGACGGTCTCACAAACGAAGAAAAACGCCTATCAATACCAACACAAGCAGTATTAAGGCTATGTAAAATTTTAGAAGGAAGTAATAGAAATATTACTGCTGACAACTGGTTTCCTTCAATACAGGTGATAGAAGAATTAAAAAAGAGAAAACTTACTTACTTGGGTACACTAAAGAAAAATAAAAGAGAAATACCCCCAGAATTTTTGCCCAATAAAAATAGACCAGTTGAATCTTGTTTATACGGTTTTACCAAAGACGTTACTATATTATCATATGTGCCTCATAGAAATAGAGCTGTTATTTTAGTATCGTCTATGCATCACAAAACAGAAATTCACATTCAAAGTGGAAAACAGGCAATAATAGCTGACTATAAGAATACAAAAGGAAGAGTTGACGAGCTTGACAAGAAATGTTCCATATATTCATCTAGTCGACGTACGCGCCGATGGCCACTTGCAATTTTTTATAGATTATTGGATATAAATGCAACAAATGCTTATGTTATATATCAATCTTGTGACGAGTTTGATGATAAATCGAGGGCAGACTTTTTGAAAAATCTAGGACGGAAATTGATTTTACCACATTTGCAAAGGCGACAGCATAACCAACGACTGCCCAAGTTACTTCGAGACAATATAAGTAGCATCTTAGGACCTGACTCCGTAGCTCCCCCTCAAGTAGAGCCGACCACAGTTGCTAGGAAGTTATGCTTTATTTGCCCTAGTAGGTTAAAGCGGAAGACTTCACATATTTGTTTGTTTTGTACAGAGCCAATGTGTATGGGATGCAGTAAACGCGTATGCATGCATTGTGCAAATAAGGAATATGATGAGTAAAATTCCTGCAAATAGATTGATCTCAATTTTTTCCCCCTAAATAATTTTTGATTGTTTTCTTTTTTATTATTTATTTCATACATTTGGCTGCGAAAAAGTGCCTTTTATATTTTTTGATTATATTTTTTGTTACGTTTTTTCTTCAAGTTATGTTGGTACTGTTTTTTTAGTTTTAAGAAAAATGGCTATGAAATGAAATCCTTGTTTTGTTTAACTAGAAGATCGTTTTTTTTTATTTCATTAGTTTTTTCAATTAAAAAATTTTTTTTTTCGTTCCTTTTAAAAACAAATAATAAAAAAAAATCTTTTTGGTAAAATTTTTTATATATTAAGAAGGGGTAAGTAAGTAACATTTACCACCACAATAACTACGTCCAAATATTTCACCTCAGTAGTTAAAGGTTAAAGTAAATTTTAGGTACATTTCTTATCAATATTCTCCGAAGTTTTAATAAGAAACTTACTTAAATTTGTAATAAAGTTTATTGAAAAAATTATAAATTATTGATAAAATGTTTTATTCATTCAAATATTTGGATTAGTAATTAAAAAGTTGATCATATTTTTAAAATTTTGGCACCAATATAGCGGAATTCTTTATACAGGAAATTTGAAAAAAAAATTAATTGAATGCTGGATGTTTTGTTATCAAAAACAAAAGTTTGTTTTTTTCTGTGTAGGTATACATATGTCATTTTAAATGGAAAAGGGATATGAAAATATAATTATTTATCAGCAAATGTCTGCCTTAAATGTCACGCTTAAATCATTATATAGCTGATGTGTTGTATGTACACAAAGAAATATATTGTTTTAACATGATTTGAGGTATAAATATTTTATATTTTAATGCAATTACTATTTTTCACCATGTTTGGCCTATTTGTTTGCTTTAATATATTTTATTCATAAGTGTGTATGAAAGTGTTTAATGCTATTGTTGTGTCAATTATGTTTTCTAAATGAAGTTCTATGATAATAGATAAATAAAAAGAAACACTTGCTTGCTTTGCAGGATAGGCTTTTTAATTTAATAGAAAAAAGGTATCTCTGTAATACATCTATTCAATCATTAATGATGTTTTACATGTGGTATTTGTAGTATGTGTTTGACAGATTATTTTTTGGATTTATTGACGCATTCTTGCTATTTGTAACATGGATCAAAATAACATTGTTTTGCCATTTGTAAAAAATTAACAAATTCTGTATTTATACATATTTTGAAATAGGTATCCATAATGTGTTTGAAATAATATTTTATAAAAGCATATTTATGTTACTGTGTTGTAAAGTTTTTCAAGATTCTTTGGAATTATAAAAAAATATGCTTTAAAAGTCCCAATAACTGATTTAAAGTAGAAATAGTTAACATTAATAATTTTTTTCATGGGTGTACACTTTTCTAACCAAAATGTTGTATTGTAAAGTTAAATAAATGTGTATGCAAAGTTTCATGAGAACCGGTTTAGTAGAAATTGTTGAAAATCAATATCACTTTTTTATTGATTATTTAGTACTAACAGAAAAAAATAAATTTCATTTTGAGTAAAGAAATTCAATGAATTAGTAAATATTTTGTCTAGAAACGAACCTACAAAAAAAATTGTAAATGTAGACAAAAATATCTCAAAAATTTCATTGAAAACTTCCGTTTTTTTTAGTAAACAAATCGTATAAATCTATAAAAAAAAATATCCAAAATATTTACACATTCTAAACAAAATAATTAACTGAATTAAATAAATATATATATTTAGTTTTTTGTTCTATATCGAATAAAATTTTTGTCTGAGTCATCATCATCCATTAAGCTTTTAAAAAATTTCACTTTGTTAAATGTGTTCATTTCTCAATATCCCGACTAGAAATTTTTATGCAAACACATTTGGGATCTAACTGGGATCCCAATTCCGACGTAACGCAGAAACGTATTTGGGACCCGATTGGTTTCCTGTGGGGAAATATTAAAACCTTGCAAAAATTTGCTCAAATCGGGAATATATCAAACTCTGATATTGAACTAAAATTGTTGAAGCTATCCAAGGGATAAAAGTATGTAGCAATCATCTCTTTTGAAGATGAGCAAAATATACGATTAAAGATCTGTGTTAGATTTTCCCAACAAGTTCCCAATAGTTTCCCATTTGGGAAGAACTTATGTTAAGGCATTAATTTGTAGATGGGCTGTCCCAACAAGTTCCCGATCAAATCACAAGTGGGATAACCCTTTGGGTGTGCCACGTGAATTCCCGATCGGACCCCAATATGAGTATTGGGAAAATTTCTAGTCGGGATGTTTATATAAAGACTCTAAAAAAATTAATGCGAATTAATGCAACAACATTAACGTATTGATTCACTTTAGAATCTACATTAAACAAACTTTATATCATTTTTGTTGTTATTTGTGTGTACGTCGTCATCGGGGTTGTTTTTTACGACACACAAAACGAGTTTTTGTTTTTGTATTTCGTGTTTGCGTTCTAAATAAAAGTGAAGCAAAAAATTCACTGATTCGGTATAGAACATATACTGAAAATTAAATTTATTTTTAGACATGCTTTTGTTTGAAAATTTTTTGGTGATAATTTTTTCTGTGTTCAAACAGCAGCTTAATATTAGAATCGGTTGAGTAGAAGTAGCTGAAAAGGAATGTGTATTTACTTTTTATGGGCTTAGCTTTGCCCACTTTTAAACGGGATCAATTTTAAAGTACAATCTGGAAGTACATTCTTCTAAATATAGAAAACAAATTCGAAATTGGTTTATATATGCCTGAGTTTTGCAAGAACTGGCATAAAAACATACATGACGATTTGATAAACTTTCTATTTTTTTTTAATCGTTTAACAAATTCGACAAATTTAAGATTTTTAGCATAAATAAGGCGTAAATATTCTGCTGTGCTATTTATTGAGAGCTAAAGTTTCCTATTTTTGCGCATTGTTATAGGGAATTGTCTAATAAATTCATGTAATAATTACAGTTTATGTATAAAAAATATTGGCGGTTTTATGCAAAACACTGCAAGGAATATTATAACCCTTTAGTTATTTGCTATATAGATCTTTTTGTCCCTTTAACCAGCAATATAAAAATGTCGTATACATATATTTCTCATAGAATTTTATTTACCACAAGTCTTTTAATACAGTAGAGCTAAAAGTTCAACTGGCATGCCATAAATAATTCAAAATTTAACATGTGTTTAAAGGTTAATTTCTTACTTATTTAACACTAGTGTTAAAATATCCCACAATACCATTAATAAAACAAAAAATATGAAATTAACCCTTAAACACATTTTAAATGTTGATTTATATCTGGCGTTCAAATTGAGTTTTCAGTTTGGTGTCGTAGAAGATTTTTAGCAAAATTTGAACCAAACATTTTCCTATGGCATTTTTGACCGCTATATTGCTGCTTTTTCCACGGGAAAGAAATACAGAATTAAAATACTCTACAAAAAATATGCCTCTTATTTAAACGTAAAGGTCAAAATATTTCGTATTTAAGTTATGCCGATACACACACAACATTATTTTTTTCCAGGATCAATCGTTAGAACCTTGTTATTTTGAAAAAGGTTTGATTTGGGTTTTACAGTGTTATTTTTGATTTTCACCATCATGGACTATTCTGGTTATATAACAAAGTTACTCACCATCAAGCGTGATACACGCGAATCACGTCTACATCATGCAACTCTAATTGGTAAATATTTAGCACATAAAAGAATCGATGAAATCATTTAATAAATATTATTTCTGCCTTTCGTAAAGAAGCATAGCAGAGAACTTGTTTTTTTTTTGGTCTTTTAGAAAAATAAAAATCTCCTTGCTTTTATTTCTAACTCAAGACAAATAAATCAAGAATTTGTTTATTAAACAAATGCTTATGTCAACTGACATATTTTTGGTTGACAATTTATGCAATAATGGCATTAAACAAACGTCAAAAATTATTTGATTGGCTGGTTACATGGAGTGTTTGATTGATTGATTCTTAGATGAATAATTTTATCTATGTGAATTATTATTTTTAGTTGTGTGAGTTGGAGACGCAAGTACTATATTGAAGATTTATTTCTTTGATGTCTTAACTGACTAGAACACTTTATTTTAATTTAATATTAAATAAGACAGAAGAAGAATGATTTGAAATAAACCTAAATCAAAGACTGTTAATAATAGAAGCAAAAAAAAAAGATATCTAAAAAATATTTAACAATTAAGTTATGAGTTTAGTCGAACTATATGGGTTTATATCCAACGAAATTTTAATTATTTTGGCTTGAGTTCGGTTTGAATTTAATTTTTCAATTAAATTATATTTTTATTTAGAGATAAATGTGCAGCATATAGAAAAAGGAAAATTTTTACTGCGCGGAGGGTTGAACTGACGTTTCGATTGCTCCCGCTAATCGGGTGTTTGCAGTCAAGAGTTGAATATCATCTACCTTTAATCAATTCATACTGTCACTCATAGAGCTGTATTTCATTTGATAGTTATTGATATTCAGTTTTTTCTTTGTCTTGTGTTAAGCTTGTTTTTTATTATTTCTCTATTCTAGTATAAATTATCATCGATAATTACAAGTTCTAGTGTGTGTGAATGTTTGTTTGTGCAGCTTTATTTGAACATGTATATCATTTTGCTAGGTGACTTTAGAGTTTTAACAATTAAGTTATGAGTTTAGTCGAACTATATGGGCTTATATCTAACGAAATTTTAATTATTTTTGCTTGAGTTCGGTTTTAATTTAATTTTTAAATTAAATTATATTTCTATTTAGAGATAAACGTGAAGCATATAGATAAAGAAAATTTTTGACTGCGCGGAGGGTTGAACTAATGTTTCGATAGCTCCCGCTAATCTGATCAGAGCTCTGTACCACTTATAGACTACTCGACTAACGTCGGGTGTTTGCAGTCAAGAGTTGAATATCATCCACCTTTAATCAATTTATAGTGTCACTCTTAGAGCTGTATTTCATTTGATAGTTATTGATATTCAGTTTCTTCTTTGTCTTGACTGCAAACACCCGACTTTGGTGGAGTAGTCTAAGCGGTAAAGAACTCTGATGAGACTAGCGGGAGCTATCGAACCGTCAGCTCAACCCTCCGCACAGTCAAAAATTTTCTTTGTCTATATGCTTCACATTTATCTGTAAATAAAAATATAATTTAATTGAAAAATGTATTTAAAACCGAACTCAAGGCAAAATAATTAAAATTTCGTTGGATAAAAAATATTTATTAATTTTTTTTGTCGTCAATATTTAAACTTTAGTTTGAAGGTACTCAGCAAACATTTGTCGTCTGATTTGGGCAGAACTCGGTCAGAAAGTCTGCACAAGATGCCGAATTAGTGTCCGTAGTTGGTCAGAAAACGTACATAAAAGCACATGAGTGGTTGACAAGAAAGAAACTTTGCCAATATGTTTTAGAGAAGAAAAAGAAAATTTTCTAACAAAATAACAGAAATTTTTCTGATTATTGGAATTTTTTATTGCTTGTCATAGTAATATCGGAGAAAAATATATCAGAAATGTCATATAAAATTCGCATATAGAACCACAAAGATTTCTTGTAAGACTTTTGTGAGTCATTATGACATGCATTTTTCTGCAGCTAATCAAGAAACAATTACTCATATATTATAAGATTAAAAACTCAAACATTTATGCTAAAATTCTCAAGAGATAAATGAGAATTATTTCTAAAACTAAAATTAGACTTTGTACAGTAGTAACGGATAGAAGTCGTAGCTCAGAAGATGTGCAGACTATTCTCTTGAATGTCTTAAAAGGAATTAGACTGTCTTTCGAAAATGTCCAGACTAGTATGATATTAATCGGATAATATTTTAGAAAATCTGCAGAAATGTCGCACGCTTGAAAAACCATATGAAAAACGCTCTCATTGGATCTAAACCAAAAGTTAAGGGCATTACTTTTCTTCATTATTTTTTTTAATCTAGATTATTGAATATAAGAAAAACGTATTTTGAAGTCAATTTACCCGTCTCCGTTTAAGCTACAGCCTCACAAACATGGCAGTAAATTTTTTTTTTTTTTTTATAAACTACATATTTTTTATTGTTGCATTGAAATTAATGTGGAGTGAAGTTCATAGTGGAGAGTTCATAAACGTCCGAGATATCGAAAATTAACCCAAAAACTAACCGTAATCTTTGGGCTTTAACAAGTGATTATATTATTACATCGGCCTTCAAAAAAAAGTGGGCTGTACGTTTGGTCAGGGTAGTAATGTTATGACTTACTTTATAAAAAGAGGACAGCAGGGGAATAACAAACACGCATACTGCTTAAGCCTTTTTTTTATTATTCTGCAGAAACACACAGGGTCTGCCGAATGAAATGAGTTTTGGCATGCATAGTAACTACAACCACACCATTATGCAGCATTTAAAATTTTCTTTCCACTGTTTATATATCCAAAGGTATTAAGATTTGAAAAATGTATCATTTTTACAAGTATTTAATTTATTTTTTTTGATTTTCATTGGAAAAAAACTTGCATGCATCCACTTGGATGCAGTAGATTTATACACAGTGGTTATGCTGAATGCTTAAGAAGGAAAATTGTAACTAATTTTCCTGCGCCTTCCCGAGATTTTATAATTCGAAAATGATCTCTCTTTGTATAAGAACACAGAGGGAAAAATAGCGTACTAAAATTGTGCACGACTGGTGTCAAATTGCACTGGTTTGCAAAAACTTTCAAACCTTTATATAAAAATATGTGAAATATACAAAGTTTAATACGCTAAACTCAAATCCCTTTCCAGTTTTTTTTTCTATCACCTACAGATTCTTTTAGTGAGCATGACTAATATTTCACCCTAACTCGAGAACGGTTTGGCCGATTTGTATAAATAAACTACCAAGATCTGCGGAATATGATCTGTGGACTTTTGACTAAACAGCTTAAGTGTAAATTTTCAAAGTTTTCAGGAAAGCAAAAATACTGTTAAAGTGCTGAGCAAAACTTTTTTATGTATGTGCTTTAAGAAAAGTGAAAATTATTTATAATTAAGTGATTTTGATTACAGTTTCATAGTGATATTTTTTTCGCTTTTCGATACATTCTAAATTCTTTGTTGATCAGTCGAAAATTAAGAAACATCGGGTCGAGCTAACTATCGGAGGAACATGGCGATTATACCAAAAGACCTCTGTATTTAATTTTAATAAAAATGAGGAATTTTTTAAAGTCGACTCAAGTGCTTGTGTCAAAAGTCCACAGAAATATCTTTAAGTCGGATTTATTCAGAAATTATCGGCGAAACCTTCGTTTTTCATGCAAACTTAAACTTTTTTCGTTTTCAAAAACCCATAAAAAATCAAGAGGGAAAAAATTACACATTTTATTATTTCATCAGAAAGCTATGTTGGCTATACATCATTAAATTCGTTCGAAAAATTCGAATTTTATTCATAATTAAATGAAGAAACTTAGTTGACAAAAATTGCGAATTACACACATACAGACACATGTTAAAATGTTCAATTGACATCTTCAATTGATCTATTCTTGTCAAAATAAGAATGATGCGTTCTCAAAATGAGAACGGTTGCTGCCAAAGTAAGAACGTTGCATTATCAAAATGATAACAATGTGTTGGCAAAATAAAAATGATTCTTGTCATAATAAGAATGATGCGTCCTCAAAATGAGACCGATTGTTGTCGAAATAAGAATGATAAGTTGTCAAGACGAGAACATTGTGTTGTCAAAAGATGAACATCTGTTGGCATAATAAGAACTAGGTGTGCTTAAAAGTTTGACACCATCCGTTGTCAAATTGGGAACAAACATGCTCAGCTTATATTTGACAACGAATTGTGTCAATTTTGGTGTTTTTCGCCCGGGTTTTCCCTTTGTGTATGTATGTGTATAGTTAACTTGTATTTCATTTAGCTAAAAAAATGCTTATCTTATTAAAAAGATATAATAATTTTCATTAAATTTTCGAACTTTTGCTTTTAGCAAATTGCTTTCTTTTCAATCAAATTTCTTAGCTGCTGTCATTTCTACAAACGGCTGAACAATTGTCTGACAAGAGCTCATATTAGTAAGAGGTATAGATGTTTGTATCGATAATGTCAAATAATATTTTATTATTTGCCTAATAAAATCTGTTTTAAATAATAGAAAATACTAAAGAAAAATCAATAAATAAAAAATAAGTAAGTGATACTCGAATAGGGTTCAAATTGTTAAAACTAAAGTACAAGGGAAATATGGAATTAAAAAAAGTACTTATATATTTTTTTTGTTTTACCGTAACACTTTGATAATTTTAAATGTCGTAGAGTATTTTGAGAGATTGAATAACTTTAGAACGCGCCATCGAATATAAATATTCAATGTCATATGAAAGGTTTCAGTCGCCTCTTAACGAGTACTGACTAAAAAGAATATAGCTTCCTACTACAAGTGCCTCTAAAATGCAAAGTATCTTTATCCTTAAATATCCAGAAAAACTGTATTTTAATTTTCTTTTTTTTTATATACAATAAAATTATCACCAAAAATTTTTCGATCAAAAGTTTGTCTAAAATTAACTGTTATTTTCAGTAAATGTTCTTTACTGAGTGAATTTTTTCTAAATGATAGCAAAAGGAATGCAATTGTACCAAGTTTTTTACTTAAGAATTTTGAGCGAATCAATTCGTAAATATTGATACGTTTATTCTCATTAATTTTTTTAGAGTCTTTAGATAAACATTCAGAGTTGAATACATTTAACAAAGTGAAATTTCTTAAATGCTTAATGGATATGATGACTCAGACAAAAATTTTGTTTGATATATTACAAAAAAGCCAGTAAATATATTTATTTGATTCAGTAATTTATTTTGTTTAGTACTTGAAGGTATTTTTAGATAAATTATTTTATAAATTAAAAACAAAAATATTGATTGATATATTACAGAAAATCCAGTAAATATTTTTGTTTGATTCAGTAAATTATTTTGTTTGGAATTTGTAAATATTTTTGGGAAAATTGTTTTGTAGATTTATACAATTTGTATTACAGAAAAAAACGTATTTTTTTCAATGACATTTGTAAGATATTTTTGTCTATATTTACAAATTTGTTTGTAGGTCCGTTTCTAGACAAAATATTTACTAATTTATTGAGTGTCTTGACTGCAAATAAAATATAGGTTTTCTGTGCAGAATGTAACCAACTGACAAATCTTTGCTGTGTATAATTTTGAAGATGGTATAAAAATAGATACATAAGTTACAGTTGTGTCTCTATGATAAGTCTGCACAACAAAATCGATGTTTTTGTGTTGTTTAAATAAAAATTTACTAATTTATTGAATGTCTTTACTGCAAATGAAATTTAGGTTTTCTGTGCAGAATGTAACCAACTGACAAATCTTTGTTGTGTATAATTTTGAAGATGGGATAAAAATAGATACAAAAGTTACAGTTGTGTCTCTATAACAACAAAATCGATATTTTTGTGTTGTTTAAATAAAAATAGATAATCCATATGTATTTTTATCTCGTGATTATTTTTTTCCTAGCAGCTCTAGTTTTAAAGATATAGTGACATTTATCATTTGCTAAATTGACACCACTTTTCGTATCATTTGCTTAATATTTCACGGATCGTCCTCCAAACTTAAAATTCCTTCTGGATTATTAATCTACACAAAAATCCCTTTCATGTGTATAGAGTGGCATTGATGAGTATATTAGGATATCTTACTGTTCAAAAACGTGTGTTTTTAGTTTAGTCCTTAAAACATTTTTTTTATTATAATTTTTCAACATAAAAAACTAATTCTTAAGTATTTTTATATGCTGATTACGAAAATAGCTTTGTTTTTGTTTTTGTTCTAGAGGATAAGGATCAGTTATTTTAATTTTAAAAGATTTGAATGAAAAATTTAAGTAAAGATAAGTTCAGACCGTGTTGAAAATTTTTTATTTTACTCTGTACGAAATATGTATATACATATCGCTACCTTAAAATACGGATGTCGTATGTGTAAATTTCCGAGTTTGGGATTATTATATATTCATAATAAAATTCGCACATCCTTTCTAATGGTGTTATCAGTTTCTTTCCAAGCCTTATATTTTCGCAGATGTGCAGTAAGCATTATATCGTACGCGACAAAAGTATACATATTATTTTTTTAAATTAATTAATAAATGTCCATCGGTTTCCATAAAGTTTTTTTTAAGATTTTAGCTTAAAATTTTTAATTTCATTTTAGCAGATTAAATGCTTTCAGTATGTTTTTTTGTCGTATGCTCAAAGAAGAAATTTGCATCTTGTTGAAAAATGTGACTTACGACAAATGTATTCTGAGCCAAAAGGCTAATGCTTTTGTCTTTATGATTACATTAAATTTTACTCATACTGATAAAAACAATAGCTTCAGGTTATATTCACTACAAAATTGGAGTGAATCCTTTGGCCACTTTAAAGATATTTGATGTTAAACAAAAAAAAACCCCCTCGTCTCCCGAAAAGTAAAGTTTTGCAACATACGACATTCGCATTTTGAGGTAACGATGTGTATACTACATTTTTTTTTTTTATTAATACACAAGCGTTTACCTGAACGTACCTATTGGTACGAGTAGTCTCGACTACTCGTATATACATAATGTAAATATGTCTCATCTATGTCAAATTATTTTTATTATGGACAAATTCTTAAGTAATTTCTTTTATTTTCTTTATTCTTTTTGACATTTTTAAAGTAAACAACTGTCATTCATGCTTTCGTTTATCAATTCATATCTGCTGTTATTTTTCATTTGATTTTATTTTGTTATTTATTGTCAGTTTACCATTGTGGTTTATCAAAAAATAAAAGCAAACATTCGTAAGAATCATAAAAATAATAATAATCATAAAAAATATAATGCATGTCTGGCAAAATAAATAACAAATAAATAAAATATTACTTGTTCACATTGAATACAAATACAAAAAAAAAATTATTTCCAACACATGCAGATATTATTTTGTGGCCGAGTGTCGTCTTTAGATTGTGTTTTATAGCGCAGAATATAAAATTTCTATAGAAATGAAATTTAGCTTTTGCCACCATCATTGTAGTGTTCATTCCCTCCCCTACACAATCAATTTGTATTTGAAGTTAGGGGCTACAAAGAAGTCATTTTATAGATTAACTCATCACTCGTGGCATATATGTACTTTATTATTGAAAATTTTATTACAAACTAAAACAAAATTGGGAACACATGTTCACAAAAATAATAACATAAAACATAAATATGCATAATATGCATGTTTGTATGTATATTAGGGCAGGTTGAAAAAAAAAAGTTACACCAGTCACCGCCTAGAATGGAAGATATGCCAATGACGTTTCTAAAACAGTAAAACATTTCTTTTTCCACGCCTCAAAATACACTTGAAATTTTTTATATATAGCGCGGCCATTTAAAGTCTATAATCATCATATCGCATATCGTTGCTTATGACTTGACTGGGGCTGAATTTTTTCCTTGGGGGGTTTCTTAATCCGACATCCATCCTCGTCTCTTCGCCGCCATATTGAATTTTAATAGTGACACTCGCAAGATTAAGATAAAATGATTGACGTAAGAAATCGGGCCATGCGTTTGGCATATACGAGGTAATACACAAATTTACAAACAAACATATACACAAGAAACGCGAGAAAAACATAACCCTCCTTTGTTTAACGGGGACTTTAAACAATATGTAATAAACTTTATATATTTTATATTTTACAGACACTTTATAGTCATAACGTGAATTTTAAGCGCGGGCAGGCCCATCTAGTAAATAAAAAAATAAAATTAAATGTATTTTGGGGCGTGGCAAAACAAATTTTACCGCTCTAGCAACGTCTTGATGTACATCTCATTCTAGGGGGTGACTGCTGCAAACTTTTTTCTTTTATGTTGCGATCGAACCAGCCTAATTTAAAATATATATGAAAAATAAAGAAAGAGTATACCAAAAGCTACATACACAAAGTCTTCGTAGTTCTTTCCTGCCACGTGCAAAAAATTGGACATAGGGGAGGAAGGATCCTAGATGTCATAAGTGGGGCCCAAAATTTTATGTCAGCTTAAAAAGGATACCAGAGGCAAAAATTAGCCCATAGTCAAGTAATAAACAATGAAATGCGATACGATGAGATCGGACTTTAAATGGCAGCGCTTTAAAAAAATTATTGTATTTTCGGGCGGGCAAAAAAATGTTTTTACCAGTTTTAGAAATGTAACAGACATATCTTTCATTCTATGGTGTGACCGGAACAACTTTTTTTGTACAGGGATCGCCGCAGTCTAATGTAAATATGCATATATGAAGGGCTTAGTGCAATAAATCGGAAAGCCATAGGAAATCAAACAATGGTTTTATGCTATCATTTCCTTGCTATGTAACATAGCTTTGCATCCTAGAGCAATTTTTTGATCAATTCTATTGTTTTGCAACTAATTATGCTGCGTATTTAAAGTAGGGATGTAACGATACGCCGTTTTGCCGATCCGATACCGA
Organism: Panzeria rudis; assembly: GCA_956483635.1. NCBI lineage: Eukaryota > Metazoa > Arthropoda > Insecta > Diptera > Tachinidae > Panzeria > Panzeria rudis. The sequence goes on from OY101448.1 coordinate 131,518,780, forward strand.
TACCGATATTTAAAAATAAATATCGCCGATACCGATTCCGATACCGATACGAATATTGAAATTGAGTTCAAGTTTATATTAACAAAACTCAAGTGCAACTATTTTATTATACAAAATTACAGTGTAAGAGAGTATTAATATTTAAAATTGATATTAACCCAGTATAAAAAATTGGAAGTATTTTTAAGGAGCTACATTTTCTTTGCTTCCAAAAAATCTATATTAAAAATATGCAGATAACACAGTGCAACAGTCAAAAAACACACGGACTTGACAGTATAGATTCGATTGTACTACCACGGGGTAGTAAAACCTTATACTTAGCTTGGCGAATTTGGTGACCAATTTCGTTTTATGGACCTCCAAAGTTGTGGAAAATCAGCGGGCCCTCAAAAAAAGGTGTCATCAACTTTTGGCCTACAGAAAATTCAAACTTGGTGATACCGCTTAACTATATATAGCAAAAATGTAGCTAAGAGTTCGCTAAACAGATTTTATTACCATTTTATGCCAAAAAATTATTTTTTCGTGCACTTTTTTTTTTAAATTAGGGAAAAAAAATGTTTTCACTTTTTCCAGAATAACTTACAGGGACTCGTAATTTTTTATTAACAATATTTGGCAAAGTTGTAGCTACGGTAAAGCTGAACACCTTTTGTGGACATGTCAATACAATCTGAATATATCTGGGCACCATAAACAGCCCAGAAAAACTACCTTAAAAGTTTTCGTTTTTTACGAGTTATGCTATATTTTTATTGCATTTCTTGCTTTCTTTGTTATTGTTCCACTTCTTATGTTGCTGATTTTAGTATTTACTATTTTTTATTGTTTGTTGTTGTTTTGCCAAATAATGGTAATGAAAAATTTGGAGTCCCTATAAGTTATACTGAAAAAAGTGAATAAAATATTTATTTTTTTTTCAAAAAAAGTACAGGAATATAAAATAATATGGGCACAAAATGTTAGTGAAACACAACAGAGAAGTATGCACTTGAATATACTATTTTCAAAAAAAAATATTTTTGTAGAATACAAAAATAGTGAAAAACTACAATTTTTAAGGTAAAAGGTGGTCTGTGTGAGCTATTAGTACCTAGATACATGTAGATTGTATTGATATGTTCACAAAAGTTGTTCAGTTCTATCGTAACTATAAGTTTGCCAAATATTGTTAGTTAAAAATTACAAGTCCCTGTAAGTTATTCTGAAAAAGTGAAAGAAACAATTTTTTCCTTAATTTTGTCAACAAAAACTTCACGAAAAAAAATTTTTGCCATGAAATTTAAAAAAAAAATCTGTTAAACAGACTCTTAGCTACATTATGCTATATATAGTTAAGCAGTATTATAAAGTTTGAATTAGCTGTTGGCCAAATACTGATGACACCGTTTTTTGAGGCCCCACTGATTTTCAGAAACTTTGGAGGTCCATAAAAAAAATTGGTTACCAAATTCGCCAAGCTGAGTAAAGGGTTTTACTACGCCATTGTAGGAAAATCGAACCTGTACTGTCCAGTTCTTCTGTTTTTCCAAAAGTCTTTATTTGTCGCATAGTGTAATTAGTAGAAAAGCAAGAAAAAAATTTAATTCCTTTATAATTTAAAAAAAATACTCGCCATACTCGCATAAAAAAATTGTGAAAATGGGTAATTTTTCATATTTTTTCTTGAGGACAAATCATTATAGAACACCGAAAAAGAAATTTGTCCGAGCATCGCTTCCAATTCGGTGATTGGTAATCGAAAAACAGAACTTCTTGCAATGGCAAGGATATGTAAAACTAATTAGAAATGTTCCAAATTTGCAATACTTCCGGATCGCGAATTCTAAATTTTCATGACATTTTTTTTTTGCTGGAAATTGAATTTCAATTCATAGTAAAATTAACAAAAAATAATTTTTTTACAAAATAATAGTATAAAATATTATTAATTTTTAAAATTGATATTATTAAGATTTAAAAAATAACGAAATGAGTTTAGTTCATGGTAAAATTAACCAAAAAATAAATAATTTGTCAGAAAAAAACTTTTAAAATATCGTCGTATCGACAGTAAAATATCGCCGATACCGATGTATCGGAAAATCTGAAGTATCGCCGATATATCGGTATCGGTATCGGTATTCGTTACATCCCTAATTTAAAGTAGAAAATTCCAAAAATTATACAATTTAAATTTTTTTTAACTTAAAAGTCGAGATATTCAATATTTTGTTTTTGTGGCTTATCGAGTTACTGCACTAAGCCTCTCATATATAAGTTCATAAGTACATTTATTTTATATTCTTAGTAGATTATTCCAATAGTTATTATATTTGTAACTTTTGTTTATTTCTTACCCTTAATTTTATATAATCATTAATAAAAAAAATTTGTTTTTATACCTTGAAGGTCCTTGTAGGATTCCAATTGATCTGTTTTGTTTAGTATTATTTTTTAAATACCGAAAATTAGTTTTTATATAATATTTATGTATGAAGTTTAAAGGAGAGTAATATACATACAATATGATTAATAAATGTCGTTATATTAATGGTTGAAAAGAAAAAAGGATAAACACAACTAAAATGCATAATTTTCTTTGAATTGTATATATATATCTCAATAATTTACTAATTATATATTTAAAAAGAAAGAAAATTAGTTGAATTAGTTACAAATATTATTTATTGTTTAAAATTGTATTAGGTTTCTTGTAACAGATATTAGATATTAGAAGCATTATCCTGTTTTGTAATGTAATGGTTAGGGTCTGTTGTTGGACTAATAAATCGTGGTTATATTGAATCGGTTAGTAATCGGTTAATTTTTAATTAAACGGTTAACCCAACAATTAATATTTTTAATAAATTTGTTGTTTTCAAGAAGTAATATTAAGCTTTTTTTCTTTTTGATGCCTTTACCCAAAACTACTGCCTGCTCCCGATTTCGCTCATTTATAGCAGCGATATCATATCCGAAAAAAATCAAGTTTTATACAAAACGAGTTTAGAGCTTCCCAATTTACGTACAAGTTAATGGCAATAGAGAACTACTAGACTTCATCATAATTATACGGTGGAAAGGTATACCAAGAGATCTGATGCTGAGATTACACTTGATCTCGACCCTTGTACAGTCAAGAATATATTATATATTTCCAATTATTACATGCTTTAAGAATTGGTTTCTCATACGACAAACTAAAGTTTAAACGTTTAAAGTTTAAAGCAAACTAAATTACTAAACGCCAAAGAATTAATAACACAGACCTGCGAAATTAGTTTTTTGCAAGCTTTTGTCTCAACCTAAAATGTTTTGTTTCTATTGTCGTAAAAGTAACGGGAAATATTATTGATATGATTCATATCACGTCACATTTACCAAATAAAGGTACATTTGTGTTTTTCGATGTATACTTCTATTTCAAGCGATATCCATAGTCAAATGCTGGTTCGCTTAAAATTAGTTATATCTTTTTTGAAAGGCTACTATATTACGCGTCGTATAGTGTCTGAGCTATAGTGGATCAAAGAAAGCTAAGATTTTATGTACCTTAATAAAAAACAAACATAATATAATTCATTTCAATTGAGCCAGCGTTTGACTCTGGGTGGCGCTTGAGAGATGAGTAGTGTTTTGTCATCCGTGTCGTCAACACGTTCCGCTTGTATTATCCGTCTTCTTTTTTATGTACTTATGTTTCGTCCGGATTGTGTGTTCGCTAAATAATCAAACGAAATAAATTATTAAATTAATTAATTATTAAATAGTGCGATAATATTAAAAACAAACAAAGAGAATTAAATAATTGCAATAGTAAAAACTAAGAAAACAATAGACAAAAAATACAGTTTTAACAAATAAAAAAACTTAACAAAAACCAATAACCTGAATAACATACAAACAACAACAGCAACAAAAATAATAATATTGGCCCTTTTAACCGCAATGTCATTGACAACCTATCCCTCAGACCTATCCTAATAATTTCAGTTTTATGCTATTGATTGATACCAGCGCACCAGTTGCTGTTGGGCTGTCTGGTGATGAAGGTATAACACTGGTTACTAGACAGCTAAAGCAGCAGTGATTAACTGTGTTGCTGTAAATAATGTGAAACAGGCGGTTCGATTTGAGCTTTCTTGAATGCTATGACGGGAAGATTCAAAATCGATTTCTGCAACATACGTGTGCTAAGAGCTAATTTTTTCTCTGTGTATGCTCACGTTTGTCTCCATCGGCCGGATGTTTTCGCTCTCTGTGAGACCCAGGTGTCTGAGAATGCTGATCCACAGGATTTTCACTTACCTGGGTATCACCTCCTATCCCTTTTTAATTTACATCGGGGTCTTGTAATGTACATACGCAATGAAGTTGTGTACCATTGTCAGCAATCACTAGGCACGTCTGATCCTGAATTTAGCTGTCTCTGGGTTAAATTCAAAATCAGGTCACACTATTTGCACTTCGGGTTTCTTTACAGAAGTCCAAACGCGGGAAGGGATACAATCATTTTAGGTTTCGATACCCTTTCCGATTCCATATCGAAGATCCTCGAGAGTTGTCCGAACAGTGAAATTGTTGTTGCTGGTGATTTCAATGTTCACAACTCTTCTTGGCTTCACCATTCCAGCCATACAACTTCAGACGGCCAATATCTTGCGCAATTAGTGAATGATCCAACGCATATTTCGTGTGTTGAAGGGCACCAACACAATACTCTCGACCTTTTTCTCACTTCACACCCAACCAAGTATGCAATGAGCATCAATGCACCTCTCGGCAACTCGGATCAATGTACCATTTCCGCCTCCTTTTCGTTCTCAGAACTTCGTAACGTTTTACGGACAGCTCCGAAACGCTCAAAATATATCTACGAAATGGCTAGTTGGGCTGAGCTCAACGACTTTTTTCGGCATTTTAACTGGAAACTATGTTTCCTTGACAATAATGTCAATGCCATGGCAGAAATGGTCGTAAACACAATTTTGCTGGGAATGAAAACTTTCATTCCAACCAAGCAAATTCCGATTAAGCCCAGAACGAAGTCTTGGTTTAATTAGGCTTGCAAAAATGCAGTTAGACCCAGACAGTATCTGGCGTAGTAACAAAAACACAGATACTGATACGCTGCGCAAACAGGCGAGGTGTGCCAAAGTACTAAGGCGTCAAAAATGTTTGTACGATCAGCGCCTTTATGCTAAAGTTCTTGCTGCCCCTCGGGGTAGCAAGAGCTTTTGGTCAATTGTTAAAAGAGTAAAGGATAATGTTAGTTCTTCAATTCCGACTCTTTTAAGGGATGATTTAATATTCACTGACCCGGTTGATAAAGCTAACCTTCTGGCTGAATTATTTGAAAGTAAATCTTACTGGCCGGAAAGCAATCAACCACTGCCCATGCTTGAGGGAGTATCTGTAACTATGCCAAAAATATTCTTTCGAGCGCGTGCAGTTAAAAAGGTTTTAGCGGATCTCGGCATAAATAAGTCTTCTGGACCGGATGGTATTCCAGCACTGCTCTTGAAGCAGTGCTCTTCGACGCTGGCCCGTCCGTTGGCAACCCTCTTCAGCACTTTGTATCATGCTGGTGAATTTCCGTCGTGTTGTAAGGTTGCCAACGTAACGCCAATCCCTAAAAAGGGAGAGGCTACTAACCCTGAAAATTACCGCCCAGTATATTCTGCACTTTCCAAAGCAATGGAAAGTATGGTTAATTTCTATCTTGTGAGGTATTTGGAGTCCAACAGTTTACTCAGTGACCGCCAGTATGGCTTTCGTAGGGGACGCTCTACGGGAGACTTACTCGCCTTCCTTTCGGAAAAATGGTGTCACTCCATATACCATTTTGGCGAGAGTAAGGTAGTGGCTCTAGATATTTCTAAGGCGTTTGATAGAGTGTGGCATGATGCACTTTTGTCGAAACTTTTGGTGTCGGTGATGATTTCTCTCGATTTATATCGAGCTTTCTCAGGGATCGCTCTATACGAGTTGTTATAGACGCGAGTTGTTATAGGCTGCGTTCTTTCTCCTACCCTATTTCTTATTTTTCTTAATGATCTTCTCTGTCAAACTTCGAATCCTATCTACTCTTTTGCAGATGACAGCAGCATATGCCATTCATATTCATTCAGTAATAGACCAAGCCTGTCGGAGATTGGTGCGATGAGGCAAAACATGAATGATACACTTAATCGCGATCTTTTAACAATCTCTGAATTGGGTCGTGCGAATAGGGTCGATTTTAATGCTCGCAGGACCCAGTGTTGTATGCGTACGCACAGACGTATGACCGATCGTGCTGCTCCATCTGTAAATATGGGCGGCGCGGGTATTGAGGAATCAGTAGCTCTCGATGTTCTTGGCATAAAAATTCAGTGTGATGATCGATGGACGGATCACATTTTTCAAGTTTCAAAAGAAGCATTTAAGTGCCTCGGTTTCTTAAGGCGGTGTAAGACATACTTCACCCCATCTGATCTCCTTAATATCTATACCGCCTATATCCGTCCGAAAATGGAATAAAACTCTAATGTATGGGCCGGTGTTTCAAAGTCTATTTTGAAGTTACTCGACCGCGTACAGGAGAGGGCGAAGAAGCTCATCGGCGACAGAAGGGTAACCAACTCTATTGACTCGCTGGAGCATCGATGCAATGTGGAAGTGTGTTTCGCTATTTTATCGTTACTACAATGGAGTGTGTTCTGATGAAATCAGGGAACTTGTTCCCGAAACTCACGCATTTTTGCGAACAACGCGTTCTTCGTTAAGAGCACATCCATTTGTGGTCGATACGCCAGTAAATCGCACTACGTATAATAGAGAGAATTCGTTCTTTAGCCGGACAGTTCGTATGTGGAATAAACTCCCAGCAGAGGTCTTTCCTGTCACTTTCAATGTTGGAAAGTTTAAATCAAATGTCCATAAACATTACTCCCTCTTTCCTCCTTCCCATAACCAATTTTCCTAATTCCGGCACAATGAATTGCATGAGTAGGGGCCATCCCCTGAGTGCTGGTCTTATTAAAAAAAAATAGTGTGTCCTGAAAAAATTAGTTTTTAATCTTTCATAACGCAAGACCCCTCAAAATTTGCATAATTGATCAGAGATTACGACAATAGCTTTTAAAAGAAAATAAACCACCATTTTAAGGGTGCTACAAATCTTCAAAGTTTTCATTTTGATGGTCATATTGAACTAATCTTAATTCACTGAACTAAGTATGAAATTATTTATTCTTTGTTATTTTTATGTGTTTGTCATACAGGAGATTTGGCCTTACATTTTGGTACCGCTATTTTTAATATACATACATATACGTTTTATACATAAAGATATACAACCAGTACTAGATAATTCTTCTAGCAAAAGAAAAATCACTGTGGTAAGTTATAATAATTACAATATCTATTTAAACTCTTTATAAATAAATTACATGTTTTTATTTACAAAATAAATTGCAAATTGAATTAGTCAAATAAGCTAAAGCTATGTACAGACGATTGTCAGATCTTACAATATTGTAAGTAAAATGTGCTCAAAATTTCTTACAATCGTGTGAACTGAAAATTTATGAACAGAAAAGCAATATTAGGACGGTTTAAAGATATGTATTATTATTGTAAAATTGTTGATTGTTTTTAACTGAATAGAACAAACCGTTCTCCAGTTATGTTTACATAAGTCGTGCAACTTCTTCTTTTCTTGACATAACGGCATATCTCGAAAACTAGAATCAATTTAAGTACAGATTCGATTTCAGCGCCCTAAAACTCGAAAAGGAGTGTTGACTCTGCAAGGAGATATTAGCTACGAGATCAATTCTTGAAAACTAATTTAAGATATTATTCCGGGTCTATTCCCATCATTATGGGGGTTAACCCTCTAAAGCAAAAATATATTGGAATCATTTTATACAAATTCTTTTGGGGAAAATTGGAGAGCTAATAAAGAATTGTAATTTTTTATATAATCATTTTTATATAATCAAAAAGAGCGGCATATCGAAGAGTGCCTAGGGCGGGAGCAAGTTTAAATCCGCCACTGGTTAGCCGTTTTTCGAAGTTAGTGCTTGTATTTGCGGTATTCGCGATTTAAATATTTCATAGTAAATTATCATAACAACGATTTCGTACTCTTTTGGAATAATTTTCAAATTTAAATTTAGCTAGTTTGATTATATATATACAACATTAAGAGCCTATCAATTCATATTCCTATTTAAATATCAATTCATATTTAAATGTAAATTTTCATTATTTTTTGTATGGAAAAATGGTATTTAAATACCAATTGATATTTAAATAAATTGGTGAAATTCGCACTAAGAGATTCTGTGCTGTTTTTTAGGGGAACAAAATTTTTTCGATTTATTTTTTGCTAAAAACGATTCTGCGCGATTAAAAATTATAGTGACATTTTATTTTATGCAAAATTTAAACGAATTTAGATAGCTGAAACTCGAAAATTTTTATATTTATAATATACAAAAATGTTTGCGAAAATTTTCGCAAAGTTTCAAAAATATAGTTTTTATAGTACTTTACCATATTAAATTTAGCAATAACAGCTAGAACCAACCATTGAAATCAGTGTACTCGAATTATCTTTACAAGCACAGTGCTATTGACGTCTCACAAATAAAATTCTATGTCTAAAGGAACACCCAAGCGATGTATCCATCATTAATGTTTCCAACAGCATAGCAGTTGTCAACTTTATCCAACACTTTGAAAAATATATAAATTGTTTGTGTAGTAAAGCTATGTACAGACGATTGTCATATCTTACAATATTGTAGGTAAAATGTGCTAAAAATGTCTTACAATCGTCTAAACTGAAAATTTTTGTCTGACAACGTTGGCAGAAAAAGCATTGTCAGTCGATTTTAATACTACCTGGTGACAAAAAATCACAATAGTGTGAACACATCTTTTTTTTTTGGAAAAAGGAAAATGAAAGAAACTATGCAGCTAAAATAGCTAAAATTGCTTCTTTATGTTTAATACTAATTTATATGTTCACTTTTTAAAGTTAAACAATTGTTAATTTCTGTTAAATGATATGAGTGTGACAGCGCCAAACAACATCTGACAAAATCTGACAACTTTTTTTACTGGCAATATTTTCAGATAAATTTATTGTCAGACAATTGCCTGCCACTAAATTGTAAGCTTTTCTACAAACTATGATACAACCGTGTGAACTAACAATATAGCTTGTGCTGACAATTTTTTATTGTCAGTACATCGTCAGCACATTGGCAGATCTGACAATATTGTAAGATCTGACAACCGTCTGTACAAGGCTTAAGGATAGTTCTATATCACCACGGAAATCCAAACTTTAAATATTGGTAGCACCCTTAAGATGACACTTTTTTATTTTTAAAGCTATTTTCGTATTCTGTGATCATTTACTCAAATTTTGAGGGGCTTTGCGTTATGAAAAATCAAAAACTAATTTTTTCGGGATACGCTAATGTTCATCGAAAAACACAAATGTAGCGTTATAACTACAAAGAAAAACATTTTATTTATGACTTTTTAGACCTTCTGGGAAGTCGAGAGCTATCCACTCTCCTTGATGTTTTCTGGGATTCCACTTATTAATTTTCCCAAATGCAGATAAATCCGCCATATCGAGCATTAACCGCAAAAACGCTTACGCGACATGCTTTTCGAAAATCGTTTTAGACGAAAATCGATTATTTACGAGAATTCGGACTATTTGTCAAATTTTCAAAGTCATGTCAAGTACCGTTACGGAAATACACTAAAAGAAATTTTAGCTTAAGTGCATTTTTCGTTTAAATTTTTAATTTGTTCACATTCTTTTGTAACTGCAAAGTGTCGCTTAAGCTAAAATTCTCTTTTTTCAAATAGAGCAAAACTAGTATCAAAAACTGTAAGGATATCAATGAAATAGTTAAAGAACAGCTTGCGAAGGACAATAATTAGTAGTTTTGAAATAATTTGATTAAATTAACTGATTTTTCATGACATCAAGAATATCTTAATATATCCTTAGCCCCAACAAACATGCGTTATCTTATAGGAAATTCATTAAAACTATTACCAGTATATGTATATAACAGTATACAATCCTCTTCGAATTAAAATAAAGATAATTAAAAAATAATTCTCCTGTAAAACCTTTTTTGGCGGTTATGACACGATATATCTGTGGCTGGGTGCTAAAAGGGCCAATGTCAATATTTTGCTGTTTTGAGTTAATCATTGCATTTGGTTTATGTTCTTACTCTCGTTTACTTTGCTGAAACAGCTAATGTATAATGTAACCCTGAACAGCCATATAAGGGTTTTGCTAGCCAATGCCACGATTAACTCATATGTAAAACTTAAACTTAAATTGCCTTTTTCTCAAAACTTCATATTTTGACATTGGCCCTTTTAGCAGCAAGACCCAGATATAACATATGGTTTGTATTTGCTCGTGCACTCAACTGTCATATTTCGTTTACATTTTTGACATCGTAAATTGATTTAACAAAAGTAAACATAGGGTCCCGTACCCCAAAAGTGTAAAGGAAACCTATTGTTTTCGCTACGCTGTCTGTCCGTCTGTCACAGGCTGTTTTTTTGGGAACCATAAAAGCTACGGACCTGAAATTTTCTCAGAATGTGTAAAACTTTTGCCGCTACAACAACAAATATATGACAGTTAAAATTAAAATGTGTTCTAAAGCGAGCAACGAAACATGTTGAAATGTAGACACTTCAAAGTTAGTGTTAATTAGTGTAGTCTGTAGAATAGACTATACCAATTAACACCGATATTTAAAACAATAAAAATTAAAGGGTGTTCTGTCAGTTGATGTAATTTTGACTATGTAATTTTGACAATTTGCTTTATCTTGGCAACCGTAAGAGGTAAAATCTTAACATTTTAAAAAACGCTAAAACTAAAAAATACCCAAATTAAAAAAACTGTCAAAACGAAAAATCGCCAAACGAAAAAGCGCTTATAGAAAAAGCGCCTAAAAATCACCAAAACTAAAAAGATTGCCAAAAAACTAAAAAAAAATTAAGTCGTCAAAACGAAAAAAAGCACTAAAACCTAAAAAAATCGATATATCTAAAAATATCGTCAAAAAACGAAACAAATTGCCAAAAATCTAAAAAATCGCCAAACGAAAAAAAGCGCTAAAGCAAAAAAAGCACCAAAAATAAAAAAATAAAATCGCCAAAAACCGAAAAATCACAAAAACGAAAAAAAATTTCAAAACCAAAACAAATCACTAAAACTAAAAAAATCACCAAAAACCGAAGAAAGCACCAAAACTGACAAAAATCGCCAAAACTAAAATAAATCAATAAAACTAAATATATCGTTAAAAAGCGAAAAAACGTTAAAACGAAATAAAAAATACGCCAAAACAAAAAAATCACCAAAACTAAAAAAATTTTTAAAAACAAAAAAAATTAAAAAAGCGCCAAAAACAAAAAAAACCAAAAAGAAATCGGTAAATCAACAAAAAAAAACTTTAAAAATAAAAGAACTAAAATGAAACGAAAAAGCAAAATGAAAAAAATGCCAAAATGAAATAAGGGCAAAAACTGAAAGGGATATATGTATTTTCGTGCGGAACCATTCGTATGCGAGGGAGGTAAAGTCGCACTTTACTAAATTTTTTCATACTCATAACGTTTTTAAAAATTTGTTGGTATAAATTATTTAATCAGCAACAAATCTTCATATTTGGTTTATTGAAAGAAAATCAATATTTAAAAAGCTAATACAAGTTCTATTCACAAATTCTTTTCAAATGTTGTGTCCTAAGTACTTATTTGTACATTCTTTGAATTTATTTATTAAATTTTGCTTTCTTAATTCGAACAGGCATTAAGTACGAACATGTGTTGCTTGTTTTAACTGTCGCAGCACCATACATGGTTCATGCAGCTCGTTCGCTTAAAATACTATTCCAAAGATGTTACATATTACGCGCCTGGCTTAAGGGTTACACAGATTAGTGGATTTTATTCGTTTCCATTTTGAAAATGTATATGTTCAAGCATTGTGAAATTACAAACCAAAAGCCTTTCCATAAATAAAAGCTTGGCAGTTATTGATCATGTGAAAAAAAGTACTCAAGGTGCCAACAAACAAATTTTTGTTAATCAATTTAATAAAATTTTAAAACGAAATACAGAACTGAATTAAAAAATTTTATATTTGTCAATAAAACGACATGGATGTAACTACATCTGAATTAATTTTTTTGTTTAAATTAACTCCAGTAACATGTACTAATGCGAAATGAGTCTTTTCCATATATTCAACTGTTCTGCGTAACAATAAAAGATCATTTATGGTTAAAAATACATGATTGTAAAGTTCAACCAAAATTTAATCAAATGAAATTGTAGTAAAATTCGTTATTTTTAGTTTCATTTTATGCATTTTTTGTGCCATTTCGAAAGTTTTTACGTGCCATTTTGCATACCTTTTTAAGAAAATTTCGTGCTACTTTTTTGTCTCCCATTTTTATAGTATTTGACTATATTACACCTATAAACAAAATGGAAAATCTACTAATTCTATTAAATAAGCTTTTGTTATACCATTTTACTTTAATAGTCCGCTATGTACCAAAAATGGCAAAATTGTACCAATTCTAGCTTTATAGGGAAAAGCTAGAAATTTTTTATTGACGATTTATGTCATACTAACATAGTTGTGAAAAATACGTATTTGAAATAAGTAAATTCAAAATACAAATGGTTTTTTATTTTTCTATTTTAAATTAAAAATACAAAATAGTTTTTAAACAAGTATTTGAAATGGAAAATACAAAATAAATATTTTCTAAATACCTATTTTCAAAATACATTTTCTTTCAATACAATATACATATGTTGTGATCTCTAATCAATTTTAGAGTTTTGCAATTTCTCGCGAATTTTTGCACTGTTTGTGATAGAATCGATTTTTTGCAATTTTTCAACGCCTTTACTGCTTTAGCGATTTTTAATCAATAATATATATTGTTCTATCATGCCGCTGTTAGCAAGATTTCGCGAATTTATGCCATTTTCTCGTTTTTTGTCGATCATTTGGCATTCCTTACAGTCTTAGCAACTTTTTATCAATATTATGGCTTTTTTTAAATTTTTAAATTGTCCGCAAATTTTCGCCATTTCCGCGACAGAAGGGATTTTTGCAAGTTTTTTGGCTATATTTAAATTTTATGGATTTTGAAATCTTTCCAATTTTAGCGAATTATAATTTTCACAATTTTGTCCAGGTTTTTGGCATTCCTTCCAGTTTTAGTGAGCTTTATTCAGTTTAAGGGCTTCTTTCTAATTTTGCAATTTTTTTTTGCAAATTTTCGCCACTTTCGCAATAGGCGTGATTTTTGAACATTAATTTTTCTTTATGCAGCTCTTTTAATCAATTTCAGTACATGACATCGATTCATGCTATATTTGCCGAATTTTAGTAGTTTTTGCAAAATAATCAATAAACTGTGCAAGAAGACAAAGCTGAGATTCAAAATTGGTTGCGCTATTGTTTACTAATACATTACTATCATTTTTCACTTTGTTATTTTTCTTCGCACCACATAAAGAAGAATTTTATATTTTACAAATGTAAATTATGTGTTTTGAAATGTTTCAAGGCAAAGTATTTCAAATAGAAAATAAAAATGGTACTTTGTATTTTCTATTTGTATTTTAAATAAAAGTATTTCAAATAATTCACATCTCTGCATACTAAGCATGGTAACCACAGTATCACAGGTATCCGGCAGTCGCTTCATTGCACCATATGCACTTCAATATGCAAAAATATATTGAAAAAAAACCTTTGTATGTAAAGTTGATTTTTTATTTATTTTTTATTTTTTGGTTTAGTACATTCATTGAGACGTTGCACACATCAAATGCAGGTCTATTTTATAAGTCGCTACTGCCCGAAAGACTGCTAGAAAGATGCATAAAATGTGTGAAAAATAGTTATTAGCCAATTTTTCAGTTATTGGCGGAAATCTCATCTGTACATACTTCCACTTACAAAACCGCTTGTGAAAGCCATGATATTTAAATGGGGAATTCTCAATTGCAAACACTAAACTTTCAGAAATAAATTTATTGTTACATATTTAGAAGTCTTTTTAATACACAATATGCTTCCCTGTAGGCGGGAGGTGTAAACACAAGCGTTACGAAGACATTTACATAAGGGATTCCGTTAAATGGGCATAACATTTCCAAGATACTATATTAAAGTAATATATACGTAGATCGTACATTTGTGTATAACGCCTCAAGATACAAAAAACTAACACTTTTAGGTAGCATATACTCCATTTGTTATTCTAAAATGTTTATTAAGAAAAATTAAAAGCAATAGCCTTCTGATTTACTGCTCAATAATGAAAATACCTTTTACCACTTTGCCTCCCAAATACATATAAAACAATTGGGCAAAGAAACTAGACAACCATATGATAATGTTAAGTTTACTAATACAATAAATACGTTTTACTTCAATTGAAAGAATATAAACAACATAAATGAAAGTAGCATGACATCATAGTGTTGGTCAAGGCTGACTATTTGTTTCTTACATATTTTTCAGCATTACACTACCTCAGTATAATCAATCAATAAATTACCTTTAGTCTTGCAGTAATTTTAAAATTTGTTGTAGTATAATTTTTTTTAAATGTTACAAAGAACGGCACAAATGTATTTCTCATCCAACCTATCTCAAGTGGTGTTCATGTTTAAAAAAGTGTGTATTTTGTTTTCATGAAAGCAGACGACCTTTTCACGGAATTTTTTCTGGCTGTATTGCTTTGCTGCTCTTCTTTTTTGCCTGAATCAGTATCTTGCCAAATAAATTAGTACAGATTTCCAAAGTTGTTTTTTATTTGTAACAATTTCATTTCGTTGCGCATTTATACGCCTTTTTTTAACATTCTACACGCTTAAATGAATTTGTTGCCATCTGCTTAAGAGCTCTTATGCTGTGAACTCTGTTTTTTGAATTTATTTCTTTTTACTGATGCTTAATGCTAATTTACTTTTCTGCTGCTTATTTCTACATTTTATTTATTTTTCCTAAGGCAAGGGGTCAAACTTGTTACAAGAAAAGTAGACAATACATTTCGTAGTAGGCAGACTAAACTTAAAATTTTTTAATAATAATTTTCAAAAAAAAAAAAATATACCCCATCCCCTTATTTGATAAATTGAAATTTTTACTGTATTTATTAGATTCCTTAGTACAAACACATACATTTACTGCAGTTGCTGCTTTATCCATTTTATTTCTTTCTTTCTTTTAAATCACCACTCGCCATGTTTTTTTGGAAATTTGTTTTCTTTTCATCACTTGGTGAACTGAAGACCTTCTTTTGCTCACACTTCAAAGTTTAATGTAATGGCAACAAACCAAAAAACTCTTTCATGTAAAAAGGTAATTTTTATTTAAGCAACGTGAAAGAAAATCTTCTTTGATTTAGGTTAAATGCAATTGAAGAGAAAAATGAAATTCCAACAACACATTCGCTGGCTTTTAAACGCAGTCGAGTAAAAATTACCTTTTTATGTGAGAAATTGAAATAAAACGCAATTATTTGGGATTCTTTTTAAACATTAGCAAAAAATATGAAATAAAATTCAATTCTACAGAGAAAAAAATATCACAGAGTAATTTCAAAAATATTCGACACTGTCTAAATGCCTACCCTCTTCGCATTACATGGCGCATACCGATACCTCTTATGGTTCATATTTTATAGCCGTATAAACTTGGGCATCTCGATAGTTTTTAAGAAAAGTTCATCACATTCAAAATTTAATTACTTTCAAGCCCGTAATGTGGTATTAATAATTTTGATGTCATTTGAAAAGTTTCACTGTCATCTTAATGAGTATTGACAAAAACGTACTTAGCTTCCCGATAAAAGTGCATCTAAAATGCCAAAGTGTTTTTATACTTATATTTATATTCTAAAAAAAATTTATATATAAATTTCCTTTAATTTTTTATGGAAAGCAAACGGCATCCGCCTACATAAAAACGAACTTGAATACATTATGATGGATAGAAAAATTTATTTGTTTATCTCTGACACGTATTTAACGGCTAGAAGCTTTTTTTACAATCAACGGATATACTCTCTACGACACAAAAAACCCCAACTTAGAGCTTGCAGTGGCTCGCGTATACTAATAAAATCGCGATTAAGAACTACTTAACGGATGATCATTGGGAAGACTATCTTCAAGCAAATAACATCTGCATTGAAGCTGTTTGTCAAAACCTGGCGATTTCATCAATTTACTCTCCTCCCAGGTATTCTATTACATGATACTACTTTAAATGATACTACTACAAATCTTCAGGTCAGATGTTATAAAATTTATTTAGCAGAATTAGGCAGGATTTTATCTGAAAAAGAAGAGTTTGTATAGAATGCAACGCTACAGATTCAGCAAAAATCTAGGCTGAAGGAATGTACTAAACAGCTTAAAACACTACTAGAATATCAAAAAACCGCTTCTCTGCAAAAATTTCTGAATTGGCTCGATGCAACACCACAAACAGACTATTCCCTCTGGCTGCTTGCCATAGCGATCATTTGCATAAAAGACTGGTGATATATAAGCCGGCTGAAAAAGGTAATCTGTTTGTAAGCCACTTGCAGAAAGTATTTACTCCAACTTCGTCTGATACTATAGTTGATCTGCAACAAGTCCTCGCTATAACAGATGTTACTGTGAGGTTCAATATTCTTGAGATTGAACACTGTATTGCGGGCTTAAATTCGAAAAAAGCTCCAAGTGCCGATAAAATAAGCAATAAAATGCTCCTAAAGCTACCCTATACTGCAAAGAGTATAATTCTATTTATTTTTAATGGTATTTTGCGCCCCAAATACTATCCCGCAGAATGGAATGTTTCGCTGCTTACCATGATTTCTAAGCCAGGCATTGATCATACGAAGGTGGAATCATATAGGCTTATAGGCCTACCATATCAAAACTATTTGAAAATCTACCTATGAGGATATTAACACCCATACTGAATGGTACCAATTCAGTTTTAGGAGACAACATAGCACGACTGAACAAACAGATGGACTCATGAGCGTGCTGAGCAAACGTATAGGATGAAGGTTTAATTCATAAGCTAAAGCAAACCCTACCTGCAAACACCCTTAAGCTTTTAGATAGCTACTTAATTGAGCGAAAATTTGTTGTTAAGGAAGGTAATTTTCTAAGCCGTTGGCAGCCGATTGAAGCCAGAGCTCCTCCAGGCAGAGTCCTCGGTCCTATATTATATCTGATATATGCCTCTGACTTGCCGGTAAGCAGTAACATACACATATCAACATTCGCCGATGATACAGCTTTTCTAAGTGTTCACAAAAGCCATCAAGAAGTTTCCCGAAAATTGCAAGAGTATATACCCTAGTTGGAAAACTGGTTAAAACAATGGCGGATAAAAATTAACGAACAAAAATGTCTACATATTACTTTTACATTGTGCAGAGAAACCTGCTCGCCTATACAAATCAATAACTAAACTAAGCCCCAACACACTGAAGTAAAATATCTCGGTGTTCATCTTGATCCTCGTCTATTATAGAAGTCCCACATAAATAAAAAGGTGACCCAAATGAAATTAAAAGTGTTTCAAATGAACTGGCTCATTGGAAGAGGTTATACACTAAGCATGGATTGTAAACTTCTTTTGTACAACTCTATTCTAAAACCAATATTGTCCTGCGGTATCCAGCTATGGGGCACTGCCTCGGCATCAAATGTAGAGAAAATTTAAAGGCGGCAATACTCCGTTTGATTACATCAGCAACCTGGTATATTAGGAACAAGAAAATTCATAAATATCTAGATGTCCCAATGGTTAAGACTGTTTTTTCAGAACATGTGACAAGATACATAAAAAAACTTGAGTTGCACCCAAATCCCCTAGCCCACAACATCATTAGCTTTAGAGGCCACACTCGGCTGAGAAAGAGGTACACTCTTGCTCTCAGGCGAACACGAATGACGTAATACAACCAAGGAACCAACCGCAGAAGTAAACATTTTTGTTTACTTGTAGAGTTAAGATTTGATTATTTATTTTTTGATTGAAGATACAATAAATAAAATAAGCGCAAGGAAATGGAACGCAGCCAACTGACATGTTTTATTGTGTTAAGTTTTCAAATTGCGATGAAAACAGATTCAAAAATTATAATTGTTTTTTTTTCATCATATTTCGATCATTTGTATGAAAAATCTATAAGTAATAACAATAATGACATCTAAGTTTGCTATACGCTGCAAAACAAAAACAATAAGAAAAATATAAATACCACTTTTCATTATATATAAGGATCAAAAAAATTTTTTTTAATTACGATGTGCTTGCTATGTATTTGTAAAGTATGGCTTTTGTTATATTTGTGCTTAAGCCTCTCGCTTACAGGGAAGGACAAGATATTTCAAAGACTTTGGAATCACTACCAAAATATTTATTTGTCAAGTTACACTGCTTTCAAGTGGAAATTCTCCACATAAAAATCAAGCCTTTTGTAAGCAGGTTTGTAGGCAGAAGTATTGCTTCTCTATCTTACAAAATTTCTTATGTGCTAACTCAAATCTTTACTTGGTATAACCATTTATTGTTGTGTCACTTAAATAAAAAAATTATTATATGTATGATTTACGAAAACAGAAACTTTTATGATAATATTTTTTCGCTTTTTACAAATAGTACATCACCCTGTGTCTGGATTAGGGTGATTTTTCATTGTAATTATTTTCGTTTTGCAGTTCCCACCTGAAATTCTGTTATATATGTCGAAGCATAAGTACCCTGAAAGTTAAAGCCCTTAAAATAAAATTTAAGTACTTTCCTAAAGCGGGGAAAAATTTTCCATACAAAACACACGTAATAATAATGATTTTGTCCCAGAAATTCTATAACTCAGTCGCATTTTATGCTTTAACATTGTACTTGGTCTTCTAAACTTCTAAAGTGCTTATATCGACGAAAGTGTAGCTTGTAATTGTGAGTTAGTATGGGTCACTGAAGTTAATTTTTACCAAAAAAATTGCAAGTGAAAAAATTTTTGCAAACTTAATTTCCTATAAAAATGCTTAGGTTATTTTTTCTTGCGTTATTACACTTTAACTCGTGGGTAGTATACGATTATATTTTTATTTTTTTGATTCGATTAACTATAAAAAGTTTATACAACCCATAAGTTAAAGTCTAATATCTCAAGAAATATTAATCTAAGCAATTTGGTCTATATAACATTTTTGTAGGAAATTAAGTTTACAACAAATCTTTTACTTACACTTTTAGTACAGCTAATTATTTCGGCGATAACAGCAAAAAAGTGAGAATTTTAGGTAAAATAAAATTCAGTGACCCGTACCAACTCACCAGTACAAGCTGCACTTTCGTCGCTATAAGAACCTTTGAAGATTTTTTATTACGAGTGTATCGTAATTACAATTAATAGCATAAAATGCGGCTGAGCTATAAAATTTTTAAGAAGAGCACATTATTCTTACGTGTATTTTGTATGGAAAGTGTTTCTACGCTATGGGAAAGTACAGTATTTATCGCTTATATGCGCGTCGGTTATTTGCATTTAACGTTTATGTGCACTCCATCATGAGCAATTTTCTATTTGTATTTAAAAAAACGTAATTATTTTTCGTATTTGCATTTCTCTTATATATGCATTTCTCGCTTTTATGCACCGTAAGGAAATATAAATCTTTTTTAAGTGTATTAAAAAAAATACTCATATATGCACCGTACATATTATGTACATTTTTAAAAAATTTGTGGAGCAATTTTTCACCCGCAAACAAAAAGTTCAATCTCAATTTACTTTAATTTTACATGTCTGTGTAAAACCAGCTGCTTCATTCAATCAAGAAAGCTTATATCAGGCTACTGTGGCAAAACTTGTGAAAATATTAATCAATTATTTTGAAATTAAAATTCGGGGTTTTATTTACTCATTGTAATTTTGTTTCATACAAGCACCGCTGAAGCATCCCTGCGGAAAATTTTGTGACAAATGATCCAAAAGTACTCGTCCTATGACTTGAGAAAATGAGACTGGTACCAAAAATAAGTAGTGAATGGTGAAAAAACACATATTGTATAAATGGTCACATATTAACCATTTTCAGTCAATTTAGTTGGTACTCCGGCTAGTATTGTAGTAAACGGCACTGAACAAATTCGATGCAACTGGATCTAAGGCCGATTACATAGTATATATATAATATTAATTCAATAAGACTGTCATGCCACTCAGGAACCTGTTCCGTAACTATATTCAGATATTAACTCCAGCTTAACTGGTATTTATAACATTGAAATATAAGTTCCCCTGTGGTCGAGTAGATAGTGTACTAGCCTGTTATGCCGGAGGTTGTCGGTTCGAGTCCTATCAAACACACCGCTTAAAAATAAAATACAATTTCTACTTGGATTTGTAACAATAAAAAAATAAATTAATCGATAATTACAGCTGAATTTTGGAATATTATTTATATATAACTTATATTATTCTACACCGATTAGGACACTATAAGATAGTTCAGAGACAAGTTACAAGGTGCATACAAAGTATCAATTAACCCCATCCTAGGCCATCCCCATGTAAAAGTGGCTGGTCCGCTTCATAGGAAGTGTTAGAACTCGGACTGGTCCCTACCACCTGGGGACCGGTCACGTGACTTATTTTGTGTCAGTTCCATTTACCGTAGGGATATAAGCGATTTTTTTATAAGCATTGCCGATGCATATAAGGGAGTTTTTATAAATGCATTTCTTGCTTATAAGCACAAAAAGTCGTGCAAAATTTGGAATGCATATAAGCGATAAATACTGTATTGAGGGTTTATACTTTCAGAGTACTTATGTTTCGACATATGTAACAGAATTTCAGATGAGGACTGCAAAAATAAAAAAAATAGTTGAAAAAAAATCACCGCAGTGTGGATGGACGGAAATATTTGCTCCTCCGTAGAATTTCGATTATTATAGCTGCTTTAAAAAAAACTTATATTTGGCCGGCATGTGTCTAGTGAAAATTTGGCTAAAGTTTACGTTTTAAAAATTTCCTTGAATAGTGTATAAAAATTGTTGGAAAAATTTTTAACTTGTGGTTCGACGAAATTCTTTATAAAGGGATACAAAAAATATTTTACGTAGAACCAAACGAACACTTCAATAAAGCTACGATCCAACTATCATTACAAATGACACAATTTGTAGCAATTTTTGTCGTCCCATATCGGCACATAAATCAAAACATTGTACAATTTATATTTGGCGGTCCCATTATCGTCGCATATTGTTACAATCTTTTTCGGCTCATATCTGGCAAAACAAAATTTCGACAATAATCGGTTCAATTCGGTCACACTATCGTTCTTTATTGGACAAATTTATTCATATGATTTTGTTTATTTTCTTGTTGGTAGGGCGCAGTTTCAGTTTTGGAATGGACTACTCTCAAGAATTGAAAACTGCTACGTCTATATACATAAATATGTTACGGCGTTAATGGTTAAAAAAAGGAACAATTGAGAAATATAATAATGATATACACATACATAAATAAATTTTAGTGAAAACTTACCGCACTTTGCTTTTTAATCGTTTTGTTTCATAAACTTGATATTATTTTATATTAATAATAGATAAAAAATTTAGTTTTAGTAATATTTAGTTGAAAAAATTAAACTTTATTGGCCCGATTGTGCAATTTCAAAAATCCTTTTGGCGTCCCTGAGTATCGGCACTGATTCTCGACTCTTAATCGAGCGCACAAATGGCCGATTAAAATCGGTGCATAATTTACATTTTGATTGCTTGTAATTGTGCACAAGAGTGTTGGCATTATCAGTGCATCAATACTGATTTTGATTGCTTATAGTCAGCACGATTTTGGCACAGGTTGTCGCATTTGCGGTGAAAATCGGTATATTGCACCGATAGTGGGTTTTTAGCTTAAAGCATTAAACAATTATTGGAAACAATTCTTGGTAACAATTTTTCCTGTGTATCATGCATTTTACTAATTAGATTTACCACTAATTTTATATGGTTTTATTTCTATCGAACTCTATTCTATTGATGTTTGTTTACTTTTAGTAGGACTTTGATTACTGTTAAATATTTTTAGTTTTATACGAATTTTTTGATTTAACTATCTAATAAAACAGCAGTCAAACGATTTTTGTTTAATTTTTAAACACTTTTTTGGTTTTTTATATTAAAATAGAAATAGATTGAAAGGTAATTCACCTGCTTATAAATAAAAAAATTATTTGAGTTGAAAGTTGTTATATGGGTTTAGTTTAAGTTCAATGTGTATTTGAATTATTATCAATTCGTCATGTATTTTTTTATGTAAGTTCCCTCAAAACTCTGCCATTTATTTCATTCATTATTTAAAGGGATGTACTTTCAGATTGTTCTCGTTGAAAAGTGAGCAGGGTCACGTCCATACGAACTAAATATACATTTATTTTCAACAACTTCTACTCAACTGATTCCTATGAAACTTTGCACACGCATTAAGGTTCTGTTAAGTACATATTCTTTTTCAAAAACTTCTACTAAAAAGATTCTTATCAAACTTTGCGTACATATTTATTTATTGTTTCAATGCAATATTTTGGTTATGGGCAGTACAAAAAATTTTCGATATGAAAACAAGGCTTTGGATTTTTCACCTCTCCAATTTTAGTGAAAACCAACACATATCTTCTAATTCTGTTTGCGCGTAACATAAGGAAACCTTACTCTAAACTTGGGCATCTTGGCCATTTTTGAGAAAAGTTCGTCATATTGAAGGCTGAATAACTTTAGAACGCGTCATCGAATATAATTAATGATGTAATTCGAACGGTCTCAGTCTCCTCTTAATGAATATTGATTAAAAAGGACATATCTTCCTGCTACAAGTGCCTCTAAAATATCAATGTATCCTTTGTCCTTAAATATGATGAAAAATGGAACTTTAGCTTTCTGAATTTTTTTACAGAGTGTAGCCAACTGATATATCATTTTTCCTACTTCTTATAAATCTAAAACAAGGACATCAGAAAAGAATAAGCTAATCTGTCGCCATTGTGTGAAAAATACAAATCGAGATATTAGGAAATACTACGGTTACGGTTGTTTTTATTGTTATTGCTTACACAATTTTTATAGAAATTTTCGAGTTATCATAAAGAAACAACTGTAAGTTTTGAATCTATTTTCATTCTATCTAGCAAATTTTACACAATAAATACATGTCTATTGGCTACATTCTGTAAAAAAAATAAAGAAAATTAAAATACCATTTTTTTGGATATTTAAGGATAAAGGATACTTTAGCATTTTAGAGACACTTGTAGCAGGCACATATGTTCTTTTAAGCAGTATTCATTATGAGGAAACTGACACCTTTAAAATTTATTTATATCGGATTATGCGTTCTAAAGTTACTTAATCTTCAATATGACGAAATTTTCCAACAAATGGCCGAGAATTTGAATAAAATTTGGAAAGGATAAAAATCCCGACCGTGTCGAAAATTTTCGTTTCTACCCAGTAGCAAATTTAACTACTTCTACTTAAACGATTCTAATTAAACTTCGCACACAATTAGTTTTCCTGCAAATAGTACATTGTAATCAAAATTATGGGTAGTGCCACGCCTATTTTGTAGTCAGTCTTTTTTGCAAGAGCTATTAATTAAGAACTTTATGCTTTTTTAAAAAGTAATATTATAATATCTAATGTCAAACTAGTAGAACGAATCAGTACTGATTTCGAGGCGACTTCACCCTCTCATCAGTGCTCTTTATTCATTTTTTCAACTTATCAAAGTGGATACAAGTGAGTAGGAATAACTTAAGGGAAGTTTCTTATATTCATTTTAAATTTTATTAATTTTTCAAAATCTAGAGCAGAAAAGAGAAGTACAATTAAAACCTTAGAGGTACACAAGTTACACATACAAATTATTTTATGAATATTCATTTCGGCTCATTTTCTTCAGGTTGTTCTAAAATATTAATTAAACAAAAACTTAACTGATTATTTTTTTTTGTTTGTTGTGTTATTTTGCCTCTAATTACCCTATTCCATTTTCCTATTCTTTGGCTTCAATAAATCTAACTAAATCAACTATTCATAGCCCAACATTAGAAAATCACTGGCATAGTAAATAAATTTAAATTAGCAAAAATAATTATATAATAAACTGGTATGCATTCTTTACATCTCTATTGTAATATTGCTAACAAGCAAACTAAAATATTTTTCATAATAAATAATCATTAGAAAAATCTTTAAAATAGTTTGTGAGCAGATGTAGAATATCGTTTACTTAAATGTAAAAATACATATGAAGCTGCAATGATAGTTTTCTTCAAAAGGAGCCTAAGTACTTTGGTATCAACATACCAAACTTTATAATAATCTAATATTTGCAGGATACGTGTTCAGATAGACAGATAGTAAAGCAGACGGAAAACAAACAATAATTTATATTAAAGACCACTTTGCAGTTGCAATATAATTAAAAAAAATTTTTATATTGCGCAATAATATTGTCAATGTGTATGTCATATTAGAAAATGACACAATAATTTTTATAGCACAACCAAGAAAAGTATATAGGCAACTTTTCAGCGATATGTTTAGGTTTTCACTGTGATATGAATATGCGCGAACTAGGAGCATTGGTTATCGGAAAGAAGACAGATAAACTAAGATATGGACTTTAAATTGTAACTTTCCAACATTGAAAGTGACAGGATGTTTATTGCACGTACGAACTATTCGGCTAAGACAAGAATTTTCTCTTTAATGCGTAGTGCGATTCACCGGCATATCAACCACAATTTTTCTTGTGTGCGTAAAACACTCACGGTCTACAGCGGGAATCTAACCCAAGACCTCTGGACTAACATTATAGCAGCGCTACCATTCAAACAGAGATGCACGCCAAATGGATATATACTAGTACATAATGCTAGTAATAATAGTGATACTAGTGATGCTACTAACCTTCGTATTATTAAATAAGAGTAAATTAATAATTCTAAAACCCCCAAAGAAAATGGATGATAACTTCAAAACAGCTAGATCGATCTTCTTCAAACATAGGCTTATTAGAAGGCGTTAGATCAAGTTACCTTTCAAAATAAAAAATTTATAATAACAAAAATAAATTGAAATAATTCCTGCCGTTTGGGTGCTACGGTGCCATGGACACACAGATTCAAGAAGAATACTGCGGGAAAAGAGGTGATAGCTTCTTAACGCCTGACCAATTTTCTTCAAGAGCACAGAATATAAATTTTAAATACAATTAATTTTTTTTTTGTATCAATTGAATAATTAATTGATTTTGAACCTACAAAGATTTTTGTAAATACAATAACGAAATTGTAAGTTAAAGAAAAATCAGAAAAAAAATTTCATTTAAATATATCAACAAATAATTTGCTGATAAACATTTTTGTTTTTAAAAACTTTTTTTTAGATTTCAAAGTTATTTCAATTAAAGTTATTGTTATATTATGTTGAATTTTCAGGCTAATTTTAATTATCATTATTGATATGTTAACAATATTTTTTTTTATACGCAATCACAACCCTCGAAACGACTTTTTGCTTGTCTGCGAAAAACTCTAAATGGCTTTCGGTGGAATCGAACCCGCGATCTCTGGACTGCTCTGTTTCATTTACGTTTGGGCATTCCGTTACGATATAATTTAACAAATAATTTTGTTGGGTAATTTAATTGACTAGAAACATTCTAATTTGTTTTTATCAACAATGATGATTATTAATTTGTTCATTAGTTTCAATAAAAACTTTAGTTGGCATTTCTAATCAAAGAAATATTAAAAATTGTTGAATTTTTGCGCCATACATAATAAAAAAATTGGTTAGTGCAATTTGTTGAAAAAAATGTCAGTGTCTGTCGTATCAATATCTTAATTTGTTATATCAATTAAATATATTTTTGAATTTAAATTACATATTAACAATTCGAATTGTTCTGTGAATAGCTAAGAACAATCTCGTTGGAGGAGTTTACGATGTCACAGCCAGACACACAAGTACACAGAAACATAGACAAACACTATAAACATAAAACACAATATTATTATCGCCGGAGGTTAAAAATAAAAGTATTAGTATACCATGTTAAATTAATAATCACTCGATCGCTAGGAGCGATCGTTAGTGGTGTCACTAAATATTGCCTGGAGGTAGGTAAAAGAATATCGTATCTTTCCTTATTTACATTCCACAATGTGCGTGTGTCGACGTGATTTGCCACCCGTTTTTCAACTATATAGTCCGCAATAGTTTTTCGAAATTTCATCTTCGCCTTCACCGGAATCTCCGGTTTCATTTAACCTGGTTCGTTTCGAATTTTGATTACGAAAAAAATAGACAAAATAAACCTAAATTAAATGTGGGAAAAACTACCGACACTGGTGGCTGCAGCATCTGCGAAAATATTTTCTCTCAAACAACACTGAATTACTAAGTAAAAGCATAAACAGAATGGGAAGAACTAACTCTGAAAGTATTTAAGTACAAAAATTTTAAAATATTCAGTATTACCATGAAGGTTCGAAGTTGATCATTTCAAATTTAGTCATCGGAATATCATAATAATGTTAAATACCTAAAGCAGTGCGACAGTTTTTTTTTTAATTTATTGTTGTTCATGTAAAGCGGAGTTTTTTTAACTAAATATGAATTAGAATAAATATTCGTATTCGCATTCGGCGAATATTGGATCAGATATTCGTATTCGTGAATATAAAAAATTTCTATTCGTAATATCATGCGGCCCCCAACCGAGTCATGTTAAAAAAAAACTTTGTAGCACGGACCGTGCTCCACGACAGTTGTATTTGATTTTCAGCCGAATAAAGGTACTATATATGTTAGGGTGATCGATTATTCGACATTTTCCAGAAACTGGTTTTCGAATAGTTCGACTATTTAAAAATTTTAGAAAAACTGGTTATGGTTTTTAAGATTCGGAAAAGCCCCGTTGACCGGTTTTTTGTGAGAAAATTATAATGTAAAAGTTTTGATTTTAATTTGGTTAAAAAAAGAGTTTACACTTCATGTAAATACTATCCGCATAAAAACCTAACTTTGAAAATAAGGCCAGTTCCTATCCAAAAATTTCTGATGAGGGTCAAGTCCTTGATAAGTATGATACCATCTAATTTCTAAGCTAAATTGGTAACATTTTCCCCATAATTCTCCCCAATATTAGAAATGTAAGAAAATATTGCCAAATAGCAGGTTCCCTAAAAATGAGATTTTATTGTACCTATCAAGAACTTAGTCTTCATTGTGATCTCAGTATTTTTAACGGCCAAAACTTTTGGATAGGAACTTGGCCTTGGTGAGGATCTGACTTCTTTTTTAAAATTTTTTGTTTACAACACTATAATTTCCATCGCTATAATTTCCCATAATTTCTTAATTGCGCATTATTGAGCCCCTTATATGCAGCACGCCTTCCCATTACGTGATCAGTACAGTTTTTTTTTTACTGAACACCTTTCCAGGAGGAACAAAATCCGAAAAAAATTTGTTTCACACATATTGGGGGCACCATAGTGCACAGATTTACATTTCTTCTTTTTATTGTTTATTTCTTGACATTCACGCAACAAGCATATTTTTCTATGGATGTCGAACTCCATATAAAATATGAAGCTTGATATAAATTCTACATCACAAGGCCAATTTAATTTGTCCCTGCTACCATCTTATAAATTTAGTTCACTTTAATTGCATGCCTCAGTAAATGTTCTTGAACAAAAATACTTAGGAAAAACAACAGAAAAAGTTCGTCAAGTTTTAATATAGTAAAAACTAATAAAATATATGCATCGCAAAGTATTAGACTGGGCCGGTTTTTTAATTTAAAACAACGGACTATTCGACATTCGAAAAATTAACATTTTGAAAAAAACCGACAACAGTATTGCGGAAAAAACCGGGTTAAAACCCGGTTGAAAAACCAAGTCGATCACCCTAATAAATATTCAGCAGACCAGCTGGAAGCATCCCTTACACCTTCTTAGGAACCCCAGGCACTTTAATGCAAAGATTGTTAAAGATCGTGATTAAATGTATCATATCATTCAAGCCATTCCGTATTGCCCAATCTCCTTCAGGCTTGACTTATTATTGAATGAATATGAATGGCAGATGCTTCTGTCATTCAGAAGCAACACATGCGCGATTCTCATTTCAATTGCCTTTTTCGTGTCAAATATTTTATAGAATGTACGAATAAATTTTAAAATGAAAACTGCTAAATCATGCTAAAATTTAATATATTATAAATATATATACGTCAGCTTTTTTTTGTGTAAGACTGTCCATTATGTGTTAAAAACAATGGACGATAATACTGTTCATACTCTCTTCATACAAAATGGCGTGTCCGTAATGCGTACTGTTGATTTTCCACATTAAGAAAGTATGAATTTTTCCAAAAACGAGATTAAATTTATAACGGTCTTAGAATATTTGCATTTGCTTCTGTTATTTCACGTATACAATTTTTGAAAATTAATAATGATTATAATTTTTTGTATATTGAGCGTTACGCATTTTTAGTGAGCTTTATTACTCAGTTTAATTATTGAAATTGCATTAACACATTATACTAAAGTAACAGCGTAGATTTGTACTTCCAAAACGGTTCATCAATTAATCATGGTTTGTATCCAAAAAGTGCATTGAGTGTTATCCATATTTTTTTAATATCATTAAAATTTTTTAGTGAACTACTACGGAGTTTATGTTAAGCCACATCGATTATTATACATCTGAATTGTTTTAAATTCAAAATAAAGTAAGTGTTCTGAAAAAATACTAAATTCATATAAAAATGTATTGAGCGTTACGCTAACGATATTCTTAAATAGAAGCTATCTATAAATTGTAGGGCGGCAAACAAAATTAAAAGCAGAGAAAGGGAAGAAACAATGTATATAACATTATCCGTTCAGAAGTTTCTGTCTTGCCTTGAACAGTTGTTTGCTTTTAACGCACTGCAAGCTGCTATATTTTCGAAGGTATGTCGTATTTTGCTAATAATAATTATTTGAAACTGACACAACTTTTAACATTTTAGTAGATTTTTTTTATTAGTCTTATTTCAAAGAAGAGACAGCATGCTTTCCGCTTATGTATAAATGTTTGTAAAGCATTGTTATAAAAGACAAAAATTGTTTTATTTTCAATTTGATCCCAAGTCAAAATTGAAAAAGCGCCCATAACTTTTTAGAGAGTAGATGCATAGTGCTTTCAAATCTTATACTCCTTTTCATGGTGTATTTTTTTCGCTAAAATCATTCCCAAAACAACCACGGAAGCAAATGTAACGCTCAATACACAAAAATGTTAAAAAGTCGAAAAATATTATTTTATTTCAGGTTCCATTAGATGAGACGAAAACTATAATACCAATCCTGCCTTCTTATTTTTCTATTCGTTGCATTGGTAAAAAAACACAAAATGTATGTTTAGAATAAGAATCACCCACAATTGATTGAAAATTTGATATTGAAAGTATCGCTGAATTAAATCTGTGCTAGTTTGATGAGATGCCATCTATAACAGCTCGTATAGCGGGATC